>VWZK01008637.1:0-30733 GCA_013396935.1 Baryphthengus martii | reverse complement strand
CAGGGAGCTGTAGAGAGCAAGGTCTCCTCGGAACCTCCGTTTCTCCAGGCTGAACAACCTCAGGTCTCTCATCTGCTCCTCACCAGACATGTGCTCTAGACCCTTCCCCAGCTTCATTGCCCTTCTCTGGACACGCTCCAGCCCCTCAATGTCCTTCTTGGGTTGAGGTGCCCAAAACTGAACCCAGGATTTGAGGGGCAGCCTCCCCAGTGCCCAGTCCAGAGGGACGATCCCTGCCCTGGTCTAGCTGGCCACACTAGTGCTGACCAATTCCTCCCTGTATGGGCTGGTCTCACTTTTCTTTCTGACTGAGTAATAGTTCCAGGAGCACTCTGCAGCTCAATGAACACTCAGACACCGAGGATGGTTTTTTCCTTTTTCTCTGGTGCCTTTCACAAGCTAATTTACACAAAAAGCCTCTGTCAGCCAAGTATCAATATGATGTACTCTTGCTGAGAAATCTGTTGCTGAGCGGTGAAGTGGGAAGGATGGTCTCTGGCTCCCAGCAGTTGGGTGTCCCAAGTTTGGTGTACAACTTCCAGCAGAAATGGTTTGCACATATGCTTAATGACTGCAGTTGCTTATTTTTACATGATGATGAGTTAAAACATAAATCTTTGCTCTTTTTTAAAGGAAAACTTTTTTTTTTTTTTCACAAAGTGCCGTTAGTTACAAGAACTTAGCTGAAAATAAAATCACTGAACAGAATTATTTCTGTTCTAACTCAAATCAGAGTCTGGGGTTGTGCTTTGCCCATTGTTCAGTGCAATGTAGGAAACCTCATGTCTTGTTCCGTAAGTCCAGGCAGCCAAAGCGAGATGCCTTCATGTGGTCGTGTTATTGTTTTGAAATCCATTTATTCAAAGGTGTAGCTCAGCAGAGCCTGCACTGATTTGGCTTTCGATCCATTGACAGCATGTGCTAAAATTTGTTTGCTTGCTGGACAAGATCAAACAGCAAAGGACACTGCATAGATGAAAATAAAGCTCTGCCCAGCGCAAGGTTTACGTGCACGAGGAAGGGTACAAACGTTGTCCCGTTGACTGATTCCAGTTCTTTTCATATTCTTCCAGCTGAAGGGCTTCCCCAGGTGTATTACTTTGGACCGTGTGGAAAGTACAACGCCATGGTACTAGAGCTGCTTGGTCCTAGCTTGGAAGATTTATTTGACCTCTGTGATAGGACGTTCACGCTGAAGACGGTATTAATGATAGCCATCCAGCTGGTGAGTAACCACAGGCAGGCTTCTGCCCAGCAGCCTCCACCACACTGACTCCTGTTCATGTCAGTCCTGGGTTAGCTGAAGTGTGGGGGGAGAGGTTCAGGGCTCTCCGTCGGTTGGAGACTCTCTTTCCGTTGTAGAATCACAGAATAGTTTGGGTTGGAATGGACCTTCAGAGATCTAGTCCAATTTATAGTATTGGTTTTGATTAAATCAAGTGGCATCAGATGATAAAGCCTCTCATTGCTCATGTGGCCTTTCAATTGTAAAGATACAAAGTGTAAAGACGTAAATTTATTCCCATGTAGCCTCTGGGGAAATCAAGATTGTCAGAGCAGTGTCCGTCTGCCTTTTGCCAAGTCCCAGGGTTGCAGGTTAACTCTGTACTTGAATGGTCTTTACTGACATCATCTGCTGGTCTTGAGACCACAATCAGACTTCCGTCTCATCTAGACACTGGTACCCATTTGAGAAACAGATGTTTAGGGTGACGCAGGAGGACACCAAAAGCAGCCGGAAATGGAGGAGTTGATGTTCTCTGAAAGGAGTAGACAGTGCTTGCATATAATGTTTTGGGTTGGAAGGGACCTTTAAAGGTCGGCTAGTCCAACACCCCTGCACTGAGCTTGGACATCTGCAACTAGAGCAGGTTGCTCAGAAAGCTGTCCAGCCTCACCTGGAGTGGTTTCAGGGGTGGGGCATCGACCACCTCTGTGGACAATCTGAGTCAGGGTCTCACCACCCTGAGCATCAAAAATTTTCTTCCTTCTCTCTGGTCTACATCTTCCTCTTTTAGTTTAAAACCATCACCCTTTGTCCTGTCACAACAAGCCCTGCTCAAAAGTCTGTCCCCATCTTTCTGATAGGCTCCAGCCCTTCAATGTCCTTCTAGGGGCAAGGAGCCCAAAACTGAACCCAGAATTCAGACATTGGCCTGCACAGTGCCCAGTCCAGAGGGACGATGCCTGCCCTAGTCCTGCTGGCCACACTAGTGCTGACACAAGCCATGATGCACATGGTTTTCTTGGCCACCTGGGCACACACTGGCTCATATGGGAGAATTTAACCGTGTTTTTTCCATCAAGACTCTCCTGGCTGAGGGAGACAAAGACCAGACAATACTGAGTCTTCAAGAAGGACAGCTTGGTTTGGGATCTTTTCAGCCGAGATGAAACTGTAAGGAGGTCTGCCTCAGCATGGGGATGAGCCACACAGCCCTAAAGTTTGTCACTGGGCTCACATGTTCTTCTGGTAAGTGTGCATTGTGTTCAGAGCTGGGGAAACAGCTTATCCAACACCGCTTGAGTCAAATAAGAAACGCTGTCGGTCCAATGCACCTCTCCATGAAAACCTGCCCCAAAGGAGTCCTCTGTTCTCTTTCCCCAGTGGAAGTTTTCCAGCTCTCTTACCGCTGTAACTTGAGCATCTCTGATGCTTCACATCGCTCTGCTAAGAGCATCAGATGGGACCTGCTTCTTCCATCCTCCGCATGCACCTGAAGAGATCAAGTGGTTGACATTCCTTTGCAAAGCAAAGCTTGGCAATTACCAACATGTTCACTAGAGGCCCTAAAGCCCGTACATCCAAAGTCACCTCAGAGCTTGGGAAGCTGACCTGGTCTTTGGGCTGGGGGAGAATGTTGGGTTTTTTTCTGGCTTCAACTTTTCACTCTTGGCCCTGTACAACATGTGCAATGCTTGTCAGCAACTCGGTTTTGTCGCTAGTAAATGTTTTCATTCTTGCTTTAAGTGCTTGTTGTTAAAGCCAAGGTCTATTGTGCTGCCACTTCTGGTTGCGATCTAGACCAAGTCACGCTAAAGTTTTTTGACTTGTAACCATCAAAATTGTCTTGTGTAAGAGACACCAAAACAGCCTTTAAACAGGAGGAATTTTTTATCTCTGCTGATCTGATCCATTTATTTTTATCAAATTTATTATCAAATTTATCATGAGGATCTAGAGGGGGGATTGCCATTGAGACCAGATCTCAAGAGTTACCTTTTTTGGGGAAGAGAGTTTATTACACATGCTTCCTTGGCAGGAGAAAGGAAAATAAAAGCATGCCTTATTCCCAGCTCCTTGCAGTAGTTTTTCTCTCAACAGAATAATTAACACACGGGCTTTAGAGCCCATAGCTCAAAACCAAAAGAAAGGACATAGTATCTCCGCATCTAGCACGTTTCTGGAGCGGGAACTCCCAACTTCTCCTCTTCTTCAGCTGTGTGGTGGGTTCGAGTCAGGCCGAGGTCACGCTGTGCCGGCACTGCTGCTTTCTTCTCGTGCAGTGAGCTGGTAGGGTGATGCAGCACCAATAGTCACCAGCTCTCCATTGCTAGCAGCCACAAGCACAGTGAGCATCTGGTCAGAAGGAATGAAGCAGGGAAGCTGCTCCAGGAAACATCTCTCTGACTTAGAGAAATCTTGCAGCCATCACTGGCTGTGTACAGCGCATCAGGAAGCATCTAGGCAGGTGGAGTCATAGAATCATCTAGGTTGGAAAAGATCTTCGAGATCATCAAGTCCAACAGTTAACCCTACTCTACATGTCCACTGCTAAACCATGTCCCTAAGCATCGTATCTATACAACTTTTAAACACAACCAGGGATGCTGATGAAAGTGAAAAAAAAAAAAAAGTATGAAAGACCCAGCAGCATCTGTGGAAGCAAAAAAGGCAGGTAAATAAGTATCTCTAAGTGCTGCTGGAGTGTGTGGGTTCATCTCACATCTCAACTATCCATGTTGTTCTCCCACCCAATGCGACTCGCTCTGAGTTTTTAAGGAACAAAAAAAAGCATTATTTTCAGGTTGCGTAATCACAGGTTGCAAGGTAATTGCTGTTGGTCTTCTCAACAACGGAGCTTCTCTGTTAACAAGGACAAATCAAATGAGCCAGTCAGGCTCTGTTGGAAAGCTTGTTATGTACGGAGAGGCGAGGAAACGCTTTGTTCCAGTTTTCAAGGGTGGCACCTTCTTTCAAATGGTCTCCCAATGGGCCTTTTTTGTTTTCCGACCTGCTGCTGTGTCCTGCAGGTGATTCAAGGAGTAAAGGATGTTTCAAGTGCAGAGCATCTTCTCTCTTCTGCCTCAGTCTAGAGTGGATTAGAAATAATGACTGAAGTCCGTTTTCTGATCACATCAAAATAAATCGCAGCTCAGACAGGAGGCGAGTGGCAGCACAAGACAGGACCTTCTTTGAGGAGCCTTCGAGCAATTCCTAGTTTTTAAGCCTGATTGACCTGCAGTCCGTTTTTTCCTGGCTGCCACCCTCCCTGCTCAGCATTTTTAATTTTCTAAAGAGTGCTGCTCAATCCTGCCTGTTATTTCTTGCTTTAAAAATGTGGCATCTGATAAACCTGGCGGGAACGGGATGGAGCCATCATAGAAATTTTTGATGCTGAGAGTGGTCAGACACTGGCCCAGGTTGCCCAGAGATGTGATCAATGCCTCATCCCTGGAGCCATTCCAGGTCAGGTTGGACAGGACTCTGAGCAATGTGCTCGGAACTAGATGACCTTGAAAGGTCCCTTCCAACCCACACCTTTCTGTGGTTCTATGTGGAAGAAAGATCTAGGTGTGCTGGCTGAGAATGCTGGTTTCAAAGCGAGAAACCAAAGAGCAGCTGGGAGTCTTGATAGCCCAACGGGGCTCTTGGTCAAGGCAAGGAGGGAAGGACTGACGTGGGGTTATTGCCACCTGCTTGGATCAAGAAAGAGCTCCAGTCTGCTCCATGCGGGAGGTATGGAGCTGTTCCTGCCAGCATCAACCCGGCATGGAACTGCTCGGGAAGCCGTGACTCCCTACAGGCAGCAACGTTGGGGATGACCAGCCCATGGCTCTCAACTTAGATGTTTCCTGAATCTGACAGCATCACGCTGTGAGGTCTGCCACAACAGTGCAGCAGTGACCTCTGTGGACTGATGCTCATTAGTACAAAATCATAGAATCGTCTTGGGTGGATGAGACATTTAAGATCATCGAGTCCCATTGTTAACCCAGCACTGCCAGGTCACCACTAAGCCACGTTCCTCAGCACCACATCTCCATGGTTTT
The DNA here is from genome assembly GCA_013396935.1 of Baryphthengus martii. Lineage (NCBI taxonomy): Eukaryota > Metazoa > Chordata > Aves > Coraciiformes > Momotidae > Baryphthengus > Baryphthengus martii. The sequence goes on along the minus strand of VWZK01008637.1, from coordinate 25,459 downwards.
GAAACTCCTCCAGGGATGGGAACTCCACTACTGCCCTGGGCAGCCTGGGCAACCCTTGCAGGGAGGAAATTGTTCCTCATGTCCAACTTAAACCTCCTCTGGCACAACTTGAGGCTGCTTCCTCTTGTCCTGTTGCTTGTTCTCTGGGACAAGAGACTGACCCCACCTGGCTCCAGCCTCCTTTCAGGGAGTTGTTGAGAGTGAGAAGGTCTCCCCTGAGCCTCCTTTTCTTCAGGCTGAACAACCTCAGGTCCCTCAGCCGCTCCTCATAAAACTTGTACTCTAGATCTTAAAATTTGGAGGTTGCTAGAGCTTGGCATAGATGTTGTGTTGTAGCTGGTAGGTTCAATTGACCTTTCTAAAGAAGTATCTCACTTCAAAAAGCCACTATGACCCACAGCATGCAGGGCACCTGCAGACCAAGACAGCTATCAATGGGAATTCACATGGTTTCATTTAAAACCTCAAAAGGCAATGAAAAGTCAATAAATTAAATGAAATTGTGAGTTATTTGCAATTGGAATCATCTCCTGAATTAGGAACTCAAAGGAGAACTGCACGGTAGCCTATTCAGACTTCCCCTGCGATTTGTTTCGTTTCAGGAGCAATGTTAACCATGAGCAGCTGAATACGGTGCGTTGTTAGAGGGGAAACGGCCCTTCCTTCCATCATCTCAAAAGTGGGGTTCCTGCCCTTTTACCTTCCCTTCTCTGCCACACTGCCAGCACAAAGTTAGTCATAAGCTGGAAAATATTCTAGCTCTTCCTAATTGACAACTGATTAGATTAATTATTATTTTTAGTTGAAGATCATAAGGCTTCTGCTTGCCCAAAAATCCCCCTGCATGAGAAATCTGGCATATCTAAGACAACATATGGGTCGAGGGAGGAAGGTGGTGAGACAGAGAGCAACAAGGGAAGGCTGTGGGCAAGGGAAGAGCTCCTAGTAACTGGTTTAGTGTGTTTAAAATCAGTTAAAAAAAAAAAAGACTGCTGCAGTTCCCTGGGGCAGCCTTCCAAGAGTCATGTCCTGGTAAAAACTCGCTGCTTCCCCAGCCAGGAGAGCCCTGAAGCTAGTCTCACTCACCAAGAACTTTTGCCTCGTCATTTTGCAGATCTCTCGAATGGAGTACGTGCATTCCAAGAACCTCATCTACCGAGACGTCAAGCCTGAAAACTTCCTCATTGGCCGGCAAGGCAACAAGAAGGAGCACGTCATTCATATCATAGACTTTGGATTGGCAAAAGAGTACATTGACCCAGAAACCAAAAAACACATCCCCTACAGGGAACACAAGAGCTTAACTGGAACGGCGAGATACATGTCCATCAACACTCATCTCGGCAAAGGTCTGTGTGGCTGGTGGGAGCTCCATAGAGCTCCGATGGTAGCTCAGCTTGTGGGCCTCTTGAGCTGTTTGTAAACCTCTCTATGAGGTGATGCCATTTAATGTTGCACAGTCTCCCCCCGGCCCCTTTTGAGAAAGTAGATGAAATGTTGGAAGTCTCCTAATTATAGTTTCTATGAGATGCTAAATAACTGGTAGCAATCCTGTACTGATAAAAGGTGAGTAGGCAGATAGTAAGTGCCACACGAAATGAAGACCAAATAGATTTTCATAGCACAGCTCCGTACTGCAGCCTTCAAGTTTCAGGTGTTAGAGTTGGATGTTCCCTGACCTAAGAATCAATCAGAGAAAATTGGGAGTGTGCCGAGGACGTGCTCCGTGGGTGGAAGTGGGAAGACAATGTACTTGCATTTGAAGTTCGCCTCTTTTGGAGCTGTTTCCCTATAGGTGGGAAACAGCCACGGGGAAGAGCCAGTTCTGGGCAGGTGTATTTGAGGAGGGGGAGGTTGGAGCTGGCTCTGCCCAGAGGGGTTTTGTGGAGCTGATGCTTTGCTAGTAGGGCCAGCCCAAGTGGAGCTTGTCCCTTCACATTTCAGGACGGAGCAAAATAGAGGAGCCTGATTGTAATTTTTCTGAGAGACAAGTGCACTCGACCATCTTCCCGAAAAGTTCATCTGTCTCATTACACTAAATTACCCAGGACATCCTCTTTGTTTTTTCCCCTTTTACAGCTATATCAGAGTAACCCGCAGGAACTGTCATCTCAGTTCCCTTCTGTTGAGTGTCCTCATCCCCAGCATCTTTGGAGGGTTACATTTACTGGTGATTTTGACGGAGAGTCACTCTGTGAAGGCGCCGCCTTTTTCTCCTCTTGCAGATGATGCAGCATCAGGGACAGCTCAGGCATGGGTTCTCATGGCACGTGGGCTGTGTGACTGGATCTGTTTCCAGTTGCGGCTGTGGAGAACGTTATTTGCTTGCAGGTAGAGGTTAGGAGAAGAGGAGATTGTATCAGATAAGCCCCCAGCTCGGTGAACCCACATCTGTGCGATGCAGCCCAGCCCAGTGGCAGTCCCAGGCTGTTCCACTCCAGATTTGTTGTTTGTCTCATAATCCACTCTTGGTTTTTTTGATATATCTTTGTAGATTAGTGTAAGGATGCTTTTTCCTTTGGCTTGAGGTCCTTTGCCCCCCTCATAACATCTGCAAGGCAACAGCAGTGTTTCACAAGGAGAAGCAGCACAAGAAGGAGCTATTTTTTATCTGCTCTGATGCAATGAGCTGCAGAAGCAATTGGGAAAGGGTTGACACTGTGCAGCACGGTGGTTCTCTGCAGCTGGCTGCAAGTGTCCCCTGCCTGTTCATAGAGTCATTTGCCTTGAAAGAGACTTTCAAGATCATCGAGTCTAACCATTAACCCAGCACTGCCAGGGCACCACTAAACCGTGTCCCTCAGCACCACATCTCCACAGCTTTGAAACTCCTCCGGGGATGGGGACTCCACCAGTGCCCTGGGCAGCCTGTCCCAGCCCTTGACAACCCTTGCAGGGAACAAATTGTTCCTCAGGTCCAACCTAAACCTCCTCTGGCACAAGTTGAGGCTGTTTCCTCTTGTCGTGTTGCTTGTTCCTTGAGAGAAGTGACTGACCCCAGCTGGCTCCAACCTTCTCTCAGGAAGTTGTCCAGAGCAAGAAGGTCTCCCCCGAGGTTCCTCTTTTCAGGTCCTCTAGGCACTCCTCACAAGACTTACACTCTAGACCATTGTGTATTTCAGAGAAATAACATAATGATAATACAATAATAATATTATTAGAATATAATAATATGAACATAATCAAGCACTACATCACAGGTATACCATCTTCCAGAGGAGCACTGGGGAACTACTTCATTCTTCTAAGGTTACTAGTTCCATCTCTTACACCTTCTACCCAAGGCTAGACAGTATGTCTTGTCGTTCCTGTGTTCTCCTGCTTTCCAGCTGATGCTTTCTTTCAGTATTTTGTGGTTTTTTTAACAAAATCTAGATGATTTTTCACAAGATCTGAGTTACAGCTAGCCGGTGAACTTCCCTGTGATAACTTTTATCTTGGCAACAGTCATGGATCAGATCTCGGCTCCATTTCTGCAGACACAGCAATGATTTGCCCTCTTTTCTGTTTTAGAGCAAAGTCGTCGAGACGACTTGGAAGCCCTGGGCCATATGTTTATGTATTTCCTCCGAGGCAGTCTGCCCTGGCAAGGCTTGAAGGTAGGTTAGAGCTTTAGGTTTTGTCCTTTGGAACTTAATCCAGTCTCTGCCCAGATGAGCACAACTGGGACACGGTGGTTGTTTATGAAATTCCAGGTACGGCACACAGTCCTGCAGCTGCAAAACGTGTTTCAAGCCAGGTTTTAGACGTGCAGATGGACTTCAGCTGGAGAAACTGGTTTTCTGGCAGTTTAGAGCTTGGCTCCTCTCCAGAGATGCTGGACGCTCAGTGCTTAAAAGTTTATTAAATGTCTTGTGCCATGTGGAGGGCTGTGAGCAATTGAGCTACGGCATCTGCAGCTTGCATCCGTCAGCTGAATCCATCCCTCCAGAATTAGTCTCATCTTACACTTACCAGACATGCCAGAAATGTTGGGGACAACTCGTAACAGCAAAGAAAGGGTTTTTCAAGCATTGAAGTGATTGTGAAAGAAGTCAGAATATCCCTGACTTTAAGCTCGCACCTCTTTAAATGTGTGTTATTCTAGGATGTGGTTTTTGTCTGGTTTAGTTGATTTCATCTGCTTTAAATTAATCCTGTTAATTATTCTAAAATAATTCCAGGTTTAGACAAGATTCTTCAAAATTTCTCAGTTTGACACTTAAATTGATAAGAATTAGTTGCCTGCTCTTGAAGTCCTGCATTTTTTTAGCTCTAGAACAAACACAGACGCTTCAGCTTGATCTAGAATATGGCATCTACACTTTTCTAGGTCTCCTCAGCTTAACACTTTTGGTCTGTACTGTCAGTGCTGAAGTCTTGAGAGAACATCTTACGATGCTAATTATGCTGCTGCTTATTGACGTATTTTGAAATGAAGGCAACAAAACCCACTCCAGGGGGATTTTAGGTGGGGAATCTTAACTGAAAATGGTTTCATTTTCATGATGACCAGATGTTTGATCAGTGTCGTGCTAGAATGCAGTTCAGTTACAAATGACATCTTCTGGTGCCACCCAGGACCAATATTAAATGGCTTGGTTTTCTTCCCATTTGTCACATGGTTGAACTCTTTCTTCACAACTGTCTTGTCTTTGTGCGTTACAGGCTGACACCTTGAAAGAGAGGTATCAGAAGATTGGGGACACAAAGAGAAACACTCCAGTCGAAGTTCTCTGTGAGAACTTCCCAGGTAAAGCCCTGATGGGACCATTTGAGTGCCGCTGGAGGTAGACATACCTTGTGCTGATCTCCTCTGGCAGAAAGATGATGTGTATCATTTGTATTGTTCCTCAAACTGGCAAACAACTGGAGCTGCTGCTATAAATCAACAGGGCCTGAGGACTTGTGACTGTGGCTTAAAATGAGCAGAACACTTCTCATCAAGGAGGCTGGACGATGCTCCAGTGCCTTGTGTTCCTGCTTTGCTTCTTGGTGTCCTCCCAGAGGAAGATTCTGTGATTTTCCCTTTCCCAAGGGACTGTGTTGGATCTTCTGAGTTAATTCTTTCCCAAATGGAAAATTAACAGGTGTTAAAATTGTAGGGGGGCAGGTTAGAAGATGGGATAATGAGTCTGTCCACGAATTCCATCTTCTGACAGGAGTGTTAAGGAGATTGTTACTAAAGATGTGCTTCTAGCCAAGCCCAACAGCTTTTTTTTTCTAGTTAAACAGAAGTTCACCTTGAAGCCTGTAGAGTGGAGGACAAAGTCCAAGCCCTCCCCAGGTACCCTATGGCCTTCTCAGATTGCATCCTGGGCTGCATCCCCAGCAACGTGGGCAGCAGGGCGAGCGAGCGGATTCTGCCCCTCTGCTCCTTTCCCGTAAGACTCCCCCTGCAGTGCTGGGTCCAGCTCTGGAGTCCTCAGCACAGGAGAGATGTGGACCTGTTGGAGCAGGGCCAGAGGAGGCCACAGCAATGATGGGAGGGCTGGAACCCCTCTGCTGGGAGGCCAGGCTGAGAGAGTTGGGGTTGTTCAGCCTGGAGGAGAGAAGGCTCTGGGGAAACTTACTTGTGGCCTTTTGGTGCTTAAAGGGGTCCGTCAGAAAGGTGGGGACAGACTTTTGAGCAGGGCCTGTTGTGACAGGACAAGGGGTGATGGTTTTACACTGAAAGACGGAGATTTAGACGAGAGAGAAGGAAGAAAATTTTGACACTGAGGGTGGTGAGAGCCTGGCCCAGGTTGCCCAGAGAGATGGTTGATGCTCCATCCTTGGAACCATTCCAGGTAAGGTTGGGCTCTGAGCATCCTGCTCTAGTTGCAGATGTCCCTGCTCTCTGGAGGGGGGGTTGGATTAGATGACCTTGAAAGGTCCCTTCCAAAGCAAACCATTCCATGATCCTGTGAGTTTCAGGGCTCAATTCTCCATGCATCCAAAGTACAACTCAGTTGCAGGAAAGCAATTATTTACCATAACACCAAGCACTGTTCTGTTTGCACCAGGTAAATTAACATCAGTTCCTCACCTTCCAAGTCTTGTTTGAAATATTCAAGGCTATATCCGATGTAACAATGTTGGGCAGCGTAGTCCTCTGGGCAGTCAGACCCTGGTTGTTGCTGAGGCTCAGGAGTGCTGTGGGGTGTCCATCTTTGTTTAAGAAGCATTTGAATTGATTTGTATTGTGGACTGTTACTAAAACCCGCTGCTTTTATAGGAAGAGCCAGAGGTGGCACCGACAGCCCACACAGTTCTCTCACAGTGTGATGCTCAACGCTAAAACACAGACCTTGGTTTATAACAACTCATTCAGAAGATTCAGAATAAAAGCCAACTATTATTAGACTTTGGGCAAGGGCAGGAGGGCTCTGGAAAGTTGAGTGAGATTCTCTTAGCAGTAAAAGATGATTGAGTAGGTCACTGGGAGTGAAGACTTGTTAGGTATAAAAATCACAGAAGGAATATAAAATCATAGAATGGCTTGAGTTGGAAGGGACCTTAAAGATCATCTAATTCCAATTCCTTTGCCATGGGCAGAGATACCTCCCACTAGACCAGGTTGCTCAGAACCCCATCCAACCTGGTCTTAAGCACTTCCAGGTATGAGCATTCCACCGTCTCACCACCCTTGTAGTAAAGTATCCACAGCTTCTGTCGGCCTGTGTGCCTCAGCTGAATTCAGCAGAGCCTGAACAACTCATGTCACTAGTGGTCCGGCCCTCAGCTCAACTGTAGGCACCAGCTTTGAGCCTAGTGCCATGGGAAAGGTTTCTTGGAGTTCATCTAAAAGGAATTTTAAAATTCATTTCCAGTATACATGTCAGCTCCAAAAGGCTTGTAAGGGACGGAGCTCACGTGGGGACAGAACTGATGCTGCTGCTTCTTTCCCCTTTTCCAACAGAGGAGATGGCCACATACCTCCGCTATGTTCGGCGATTAGACTTCTTTGAGAGACCAGACTATGATTATTTACGAACCATCTTCACAGAGCTGTTTGAAAAGAAAGGCTACACTTTTGACTACGCCTACGACTGGGTCGGCAGGCCAATAGTAAGTTGTCCCTGCCTTGCCTTCCAGGCGCTACTTCCCCACCACCCGCCTCTTTGTTCCCAATAATCCCAGTTAACACCAGTGACCTTAAGAGCAAACCTTTCCCTTCTCTTCTCTAGCTAAAACGCACTCAACACACTGAGATGCCCTGATGATGTGTTCTGGGGATTGTGAAAGTTTCCCCAAGGGGCAGAAGGCTCCTTCCCACCTCTTTGGGCTTGCCCCAGTGGGACATTCAAACCTGATTTTGCCACTTGTGATAATGAGCATGACTAGATTTAATTTCCTTTAGTCTAGCACAGGATTTGAGACCAGTATCTAAAGACATCCATCTTAAAGCAGGAGAGCACACTTCGTACTTCAGCATTCGATGGTGAAAGACCTCTATAATGGTCAAGTTCTCATCAAGATGTACAGGAGATCCAGGCGGGGTGTTCAGTGAATAACAAGCCAGTTCCAAGCTCAAAAGATCTTCGGGTTTACCCTACTCCAGAGGCTGAACCAACTCTTCATAGCACATGGCAAGGAAACGTGGTCATAACCAAGCTCCATTTGGCAGTTCCGTGACACCAGATGGACCATAACTGTGATCTCCTGCGTCATTTCTATTGTCAAAAGCCATTTATACTTCAAGGAGACCTTGGCCAAAAGATGTGGCATGGGGAAATCTGATAAAAGAGTCTAAAGCTCTTCCACTGGATGCCTGTCCCTTGTGGTTTGTGTCATTCTGCTGATGGTCTTCTCCTAGCGGCCAATTACTGCACACCGACAGTGGCCAAGAAACCTGTAATTTAATTGTCACTGGTGCCAGATCAAACACATTCAGCACTGAACTTGGTACCATTGCCGGTGATTTACTATCCCAACTATATTTGGCATTACTGATGCTTACTGTGACCAAAAGAGTCATAGTTTTTTCCTCATTTTTGTTTAAATCACAAAGGCAATTGATAAAAAGAACCCTGTAAGACAAGTGTGCTACTGCTGACAACTGCAGCGGTTGCTATGGAGATCTGGATGTTGTGAGCAGGGATTATGGTATTGGTGAGAACAGATGAAGCTGTAATTTTAACACGTTCAGTTTCTGTGCAAGTGTGATTTTTAAATGTGCCAAGACAATGAGACGAGGAAAACAACTTTGTGTATTTTTGGTTGTAATAACCCCACATGAGACATCAGGTGTGATCTGACACCGACACAGGGACCTAATGACATCTTCTTAATTGATTTTTATACAAGACATTTGATGCTGGTGTCCATGTCCATCAAATCATGCATGTTTTATAGCCTTGGCTCTAATTTTCCTTGATTATTGTCACACTATTGAGCAGCATTTTGATGTCTTCCCAGGTCTCCCCAATGGGAGCCAACCCAACAAGTGAGACTTGCGCGTGCGCGTGTCAAGAGAGAGAGCAGCATCTTCGGCATTGGCTTCATCCTAATGAGTGCCTTCTTTTCCAGCCTACTCCCGTGGGATCCGTTCACGTTGATTCTGGGACATCCGCAGTAACACGAGACAGCCATGTCCACAGGGATCGACCATCGCAGCAGGCCCTTCGCAATCAGGTGCGTTGCTTGCAACGGCTTCTGCACGTCGGCACCATGAGTTTCTCTTGGGGTGGAGGAGCAGAAGCCGTGTGCCGTTAGACGTGGCCTTGGTCACGAAAGGCACAACTCTTACTTAATTTAGAGCTTGTGATTTGAGCAGAATTTTGTCAATGCACCAGATTGCTGAAATACAGTGTTGGCTGATGGAATTCCTCAGGATCACGAACAAGTGGAGGACAGTTTGGAATGGGTCATTTTGTGGGTAAACTAAGTCAACTATCTAGCCTGGTCAGAAAACTAGTCTTACCTGGCCAACAACATACTTCTGGATGCTGTTAGTCAGCACACGTGGACTGTGGAGTAGACTCAACTGTTGTAGTGATGGCAACCTGCCCCCAGGAGCCCCCTTCCCTTGGGCTGTGAGATGTGCATGTCCCACAACTGATGTGTCCTTCTCAGGGTGTCCAGCTCACAGCACACATGTTGCAGAGCATGAAGGACTGCCAGAGTAGAGTCCCCTGGGAGTGGCTGGGGAGTATGGTCTGGATGAACTGCCAGGTTTTGAATGTGAATTTCCCCCACTTTGTTTTTTTCCTTTCTTACTGTAATATTTTGGTGGTGGTGAGAGTTTGGATTGTTCTATATTAATAGAACTGATCAGAAGTTCAGTAGATCTCCAACTGCTGGCTCCTAGCCAGAGCTGTTTGTGTTCTTACCTCCTTCTGGGCTCACTCTGCTCCTCTAATCGCTGTGTGCCATTCTCGCTCCTTCTCTGCCCTCTCCGCTCCCACTGCAAGCTAGGTACAGAGCCTGGCATGAGCTATCATAACCTGCCTGGGCTCAGCTTCCCTCATTCCCGTGGCTAGGCTCAGAGCAGTCGGGCAGCTAACGTAGGCTAGAAAATATCTCCAGCCATTGCCGTCAACACCCCTTGTTAGAAGCGTTGCTTGTAGGAAGCAGATTGTTTGAAGCACGCGGGCCACCCTGGAGTCACGCATGGCCTGGTTTGTGCACACCAGTAAAATAATTCACTGTAATATATTCCCTGACTAATGCATTAACCCCTCTTCTTTGGGCGGCAGTCTCCAGTCGTCCACTGACGATGGATGTTCCTTTCAAGTACTGAACAAACAATTTCTCTAAAGGAAACAGTATAAAAAAAGAACTGTCTGGAGTAGCAAATTGGATCTGTGGATTTGGGTCAAGCAACTGTAGACTATAGATGTGGTGCTGAGGGACATGGTTTAGTGGTGACCTCGCAGTGCTGGGTTAACGGTTGGACTGGATGATCTTAAAGGGCTCTTCTAACCAGAACAATTTTACGATTCTGTGAGTGCCTTGATCTCCAGGTTTAATTACCTCGATTTTGTTCCCAGTGTAGTAACTGGAGATTCTCTTCTGTAATATTTGGGTCCCAGTAAAGACACTGATGAGAGCCATCTCATTTTTGTAGCCTTTTCTTCTTAGAAGTGAAGATACTTGGCTTTCAAAGCTGAGTGAGCTCCTCCCCTTCTGACATTAGGTGCCAGGCTTGTCTCCTAATTTGGTACCTGGTTGAAAGGTGATGAGTGTTAATGGGAACTTGATGCTCTCAAATGTCATGGGCATTGCTTCCTCAGTGTCACTGATTATGTTGGGCACCTTAGATCAAGCCAACTTCAAATCCAGTTTATCGTGTACTTGGTTGTAAAGCTAAAAGAGCAACATGTGGTTCTGGTGGCTTCTAGAGCCTTGGGTAGAATCTGCCCCCAGGCTCCTGGGCAGGAGCTTCTCCTTTTGCTTCTCCTAATGCTGACATAGCATGGAACTGCTTCTTTACCTGGGCCAGCCACATGACCTAATGGCTTAGTGCTTTGGAAGCAGGAGTGCTCAAGAGCTGTCTTCTACACTAGCTTTTAAAACCTGCATTTAAATTCCCCAGTTGTTCACAATCGTGTGACTTGCAGCCATTAAAACAACACTCCAAGGGAAGAGCTTCTCCATTGAATGTCACCAAGTACAAAAAGCGTCACTGGTGTCTCGAGCCGGCAGGAAAAATACATAATCTGAAGGTTTAATAGGACAGGCCTGGACAAATCCGTATCTATCATCATCTGTGGCTGTAGGGAGTAACACAGAGTAGTACTGGGGAACAACAGGGCCCGGGCACCTCTCTTTAGTTAGACACTTCAGCTTCACTGCTGATAACCTGGGGTTCATTCACTTCAGCCTCTTGTTTTGTGGACAGATCCCTGGTGTCCCTGTTCAGGATCCCTCCTGACAGATTTTTGTGTGCTGGGGGGTTCTACTGCTCTGCCCTCTCCGCTTTCAAATCAGTGCTTCATCTCTGAAACGTTTGGAACTGTAGAGGGGAAAGGGATTCTGCTCCTCTCTTGGGAGACACTCCTGCCCTGCAGAGCTGGGTCCAGCTCTGGAGTCCTCAGCACAGGAGAGACATGGACCTGTTGGAGCAGGGCCAGAGGAGGCCACAGCAGTGACGTGAGGGCTGGAACCCCTCTGCTGGGAGGCCAGGCTGAGAGAGTTGGGGTTGTTCAGCCTGGAGAAGAGAAGGCTCCAGGGAGACCTTCTTGTGACCTTTCAGGACTTCAAAGGACCTGTCAGAAAGATAGGGACAGACTTTTTAACAGGGCCTGTGGTCAGAGACCGTCTTGGGCTTAGCAACGGCAAAATGATTAAGTTCTCGATCCTTAGTGAAGTAAGGAGAAAGATTAGCAAAACTTCCACCATGGACTTCGGAGGGCTGACTTTGTCCTGTTCAGGACAGTGATTGAGAGAGTGCCTTGAGAGACAGTTCGGAAGGACAAAGAGGTCCAGGAAGGCTGAGTGATAGTCAAGAAGGAAATTTTAAAAGTGCAAGAGCAGGCTGTTCCTGTGTGCTGTAAGATGAAATGGCAGGGAAGTCAATCAGCCTGACTGAGCAGGTTAAAAAAGGAGAGTTTACCTTCTTTGAAAGAAGGGGCAAGCATCTCAGAATGAGTACAGGGAGCTCGTTAAGTCACACAGAGGAAAAATTAGAAAGGCAAAAGCCCAGATGGAGCTCAATCTAGCCACTGCCATAAGGGACAACAAAAAAAGTTTTTACAAATACGTTAACAATAAAAAGAGGATCTCCATCCTTTATTGGATGGGGGGGACGACGCAGATCACAACTAAGGATGAGGAAGAGGCTGAGATACTTAATGCTACCTTTGCCTCATCTTTTTTAGTCACACCAGCTACCCACAAGGTGTTCAGCCTCCTGATCTGGAAGGTAAGGACAGAGAGCAGAACAACTCCCCCATAATCCAGGAGGAAGCAGTTAATGACCTGCTATGGCACCTGAACACTCAGGAGTCTGTGGGGCTGGATGGGATCCCCCCAAGATTATTGAGGGAGCTGGCAGAGGAACTCACCAAGCCTCTCCATCATTTATCAACAGTATTGTCTAACAGGGTAGGTCCCAGATCACTGAAGGCTCACCAATGTGATGCCCATCTACAAGAAGGGCCCGACAGAGGCTCCGTGGAACTCCAGGCCTGTCAGCCTGACCTCGGTACCTGGAAGAATTGTGGAGAGGTTCATCCTGAGTGAGCTCACGTGGCAAGTGCAAGACAGCCAAGGGATCGGACCCAGCCATCATGGGTTCAGGAAAGGCAGGTCCTATTTGACCAACATGATCTCATTCTCACCTATGACCAGGTGACCCACCTAGTGAACGAGAGAAAGGCTGTGGATGTTGTCTACCTGGACTTTAGTTAAAGCCTTTGACACCATCTCCCACAGTGCTCTCCCAGAGAAGCTGATGGCTCATGGCATAGACAGGTGTACTCTTCACTGGGTTAAAAACTGGCTGGCCAGCTGGGCCCAAAGAGTTGTAGTAAATGGAGTTAAATCCAGCTGGCAGCTGGTCGCCAGTAGTGTCCTTCAGGGCTCAGTTGTGGGGCCAGTCTTGTTCAATATCATTATCAACGATCTAGATGAGGGGATTGAGTGCTTCCTCAGGGAGTTTGCAGATGACACCAAATTGGGTGGCAGTGTCGACCTGCTTGAGGGTAGGAAGGCTCTGCAGAGGGATCTGGACAGGTTGGATCGATGGGCCAAGGCCAATGGTATGAAGTTTAACAAGGCCAAGTGCCGAGTCCTACACTTCGGACACAACAACCCCCGGCAACGCTACAGGCTTGGGGAAGAGTGGCTGGAAAGTTGCCTGGTCGAAAGGGACCTAGGGGTGCTGGTCTGAATGTGAGCTGTGCACAGGTGGCCATGAAGAGCAACAGCGTCCTGGCCTGGATCAAAAACAGTCTAGCCAGCAGGAGGAGGGATCGTGTCCCTGTACCTTGTGTGGGTGAGGCTGCACCTCAAGTACTGTGCTCAGTTCTGGGCTTCTCACCACGGGAAAGACGTTGAGTTGCTGGAGCGAGTTCAGAGAAGGGCAACCAAGCTGGTGAAGGGTCTGGAGAACAAGTCCTGTGAGGGAATTGGGGTTGTTTAGTTTGGAGAAGAGGAGGCTGAGGGGAGACCTTATTGCTCTCTACAACTACCTGAAAGGAGGTTGTGGCGAGGTGAGTGCGGCCTCTTCTCTCAAGTAAATAACGACAGGACTAGAGGAAATGGCCTCAAGTTGCACGAGGGAAGGTTTAGATTAGATATTAGGAAGAATTTCTTTCCTGAAAGAGTAGTCAGGTGCTNTGGATCGATGGGCCAAGGCCAATGGTATGAAGTTTAACAAGGCCAAGTGCCGAGTCCTACACTTCGGACACAACAACCCCCGGCAACGCTACAGGCTTGGGGAAGAGTGGCTGGAAAGTTGCCTGGTCGAAAGGGACCTAGGGGTGCTGGTCTGAATGTGAGCTGTGCACAGGTGGCCATGAAGAGCAACAGCGTCCTGGCCTGGATCAAAAACAGTCTAGCCAGCAGGAGGAGGGATCGTGTCCCTGTACCTTGTGTGNAGGAAGAAATTTTTACAGTGAGGGTAGTGAGACCCTGGCCCAGGTTGCCCAGAGAGGTGATTGTTACCCCATCCCTGGAAGCATTCCAGGTAAGGTTGGCCAGGGCTCTGAGCAACCTACTCCGCTGCAGATGCCCCTGCAGGGCAGTTGGACTAGATGACCTTGAAAGGTCCTTTCCCACCCAAACCATTCCATGATTCTATGATTTGGTTAAATTTGTGTACAACGTCCAGGGAGACACCTTTTAAATGTGTCCCATTGGTGTCTTTAGGCTTGACTGTGGCCTCTGCTGTTGGCCTGAGGCCAACACAACTCTGCCTTTTATCCTACACTTCCTATTGTTCCTCTAGTTGGTTGGTTGGGTTTAGGTGCACTGAGATCCTTCTGGGTCAGCAAAGCTGGGTGACCTGGAAGGAGCTTCACGCACAAGTGCAAAGTGATTCTTCTAATAAACCAACTAAAATTCTAATAATTTGATTGCCTAAAATTTGCATTGGCTGGGGATAAAGAAGCTCTTAGCGAAAGTTTCTTATCTACTTTTCTGCAGAACGCCAAAAAGCCACCAACCCTCGCCCCCATCAAGCAGGTGTGGCGGATGGTTCTTCCTGCACCATACAGGTGAATCCGTGTGTGGAACTGGCTTTTGGGTGAAAGAAAACGTGCCTTCATTTCATGTTGCAAATTTTGAGCTGAAAAAATAATGTTTTTTAGGGAGCTCGAGCTTGTGTAGCCAGTCTCGCTGCCGTGCCAAGCGTGCTGGTAAATGTGACCTGGCAGACAAAGCTAAACGTGTGTTGATTTCTACGCTGAAACCCGTGCAAATGAAGCCTTGTAAATAAATACCTTCTTAATTAGATCTGAGCTTTCTCTTCGTTTGACGGCTGATGGAGAAGAAACCCACTCCAGGCACCACTGAAGTAGAGGATGAGGTGCCCTGGGTGGAGAACAGTTTTACCCTGGCTAGAAGTTTAAATGCCTTGCTTTTTTGCAAAGAAACTAACTCACTAACGAACACCCTTTGATTTCTTCCGCTCACTCACCTTTTGCCCTCTCTTCTGTTTCTCCTGTGCTTTGGAACTTGCGAGCAGGCGTCGTCAGATCGCCGAGGCGAGTGGGAGATCCAGCCAAGTCGGCAGACAAATACCTCATACCTGACATCTCATCTGGCTGCAGATCGGCATGGAGGATCAGTACAGGTACCACTTCCCCTGGTGGGTCCAGCCTTGAGGCGAGAATTTGCATTAAATCCCCTGAATTCTCCTCGAACTGCAGTAATATCGTGGTCCAGGGAGCAATTTCACGGGCCGGTTTGGTCCTGTCCTGTACATAACGCACAAGCCACGGTTTTGTGGGACCCCAGCTGTGACAGCCAGTGTCACCGGTGTTACTGCTTCAATGAAGCTTTTCCCCTCAGAGCTATTTTGAACTTGGATTTGTCAAATTAAACACAGAAGGGAGTGTGGATCCGCAGGTCTGGTCTGTAAAGCACCCTCCTGTCCCCACCTCAGTGATGCTCTTAGAATCAGAATCATTTTGGTTGAAGAGAAGTTTAAGATCATTGAGTCCAATCGTTAACCCAGTGCTGCCAGGGCACCACTAAACCATGTCCCACGGCATCACATCCCCACAGCTTTGGAACCCCTCCAGGGATGGGGACTCCACCAGTGCCCTGGGCAGCCTGGGCCAGGCCTTGACAACCCTTGCAGGAACAAATTGTTCCTCAGGTCCAACCTAAACCTCCCCTGGCGCAACCTGAGGTGATTTCCTCTTGTCCTGTTGCTTGTTCCTTGGGACAAGGGACTGCTCCCACCTGGCTCCAACCTCCTGTCAGGGAACTGTCAAGAGCAAGAAGATCTCCCCTGAGCCTCCTTTTTTCCAGGCTGAACAACCCCAGGTCCTTCAGCCTCTCCTCACAAAATCCTTCCCCGGCTTTGTTGCCCTTCTCTGGACACACTCCAGCCCTTCAATGTCCCTCTTGGAGTGAGGGAACACAGTGAACAGAGCTGCAGTCTCCTCCCTGCTGTCTTCAGGATGAACCAGGCTGGTCTCTCCAGATCAGGCACAGGATTTAGGGGCATCCAAGGAGCCTGACAGTGAGCTAAGAGGGTGCAAAGAGACAGGAGCAAACAGAAGTTATTCCCATTCCCTAGTCCGTGTGGGTGGAGATGCATCACGTTGGCTTCATTAACGGGGCGTTCCTTTGCGTTTCAGGTGGTTAGCTCGACCAACGGGGAGCTGAACGTGGACGACCCAACGGGGGCGCACTCCAACGCACCAATAACTGCGCAGGCGGAGGTGGAGGTGGTGGAGGAAGCTAAGTACGTTTACTTTACAAACGACCTTTCCACTGGTGTGGTTATTAACCCTCCTTCTGGGAAACGAGCGGGGATATTTTTATCCATGGTGAAGTACTCAGTGCTCGTGTCCCGTGCCCCTTTTCCTTGCATATGGCTGCTTTTGTGCATGGTGCCTTTAGTGCTGCTGCTGCCGCTGCTTCTTTTTTCACATGTGTCATGGCTGGAAAACGTTAACTCTGACTCAGAGCATGTAGTGCAAGATAGACAGTAGCACCAGCACAAAAAACCAACATAATTTCAGGAATCCCAGTGAGCGTCCCCCGTTCTAAAAGGAGAACACACTGTCTTCTCATGCCGAGAGCGTTAAGAGTAGCTTGAGCGTGGCTCGGTGAAGAGATTGTTGGTCTGAAAGTTAACGCTTTATTTCTGCCTGCAAGAAGTGAATGCCGGGTATCCAGAACAGTCCTCACGTATCTCTCACCGGGATGAATAGGTCTCTCTGTGCCTTCTCTTGCTTCAGCTCAGCAGAAGCTGAGCAAGAGAGCCCAGAAGCAGCTCACCTGTTCACGGGGAACAACGTGCTCCCTCTGAGCTGATCTCTCCTCTGTAGCTGGTGGTCACGAGCGATAACCAACACACGAAGTTGCTCTTTAACCATTTTTGCTTCCCTTGCTACACATGCTGCGTCTGACACCACCACGTGTTGCATGATCCTCAACACTGGATGTTCTCACTGCCTCCGAACTAGACCAGGGTCCTAGGCAGGTCACGGTGTAGTTCTCATGCCCCCATGTGACAGGTAAATTGGCCCCAGGGGTGCCTTTGAACTGGTTGGTGCCGTGATGCCGCCCAGCTGCCTGGTTATAATTTGCCTGGGTGACAATGGTGTCGCTTGTCCCACGGTGTTTGTCTCAGCCTATGTGGGAACTTCTCTTAGGAGCGGCTTGTGGGAGGGGGAAGAGGAAAACTGGCAGGTGTGGGGAAGGGCGTGTTGATTGAAAGTTCCATAGGCACACGTCAGGCTGAAGCCAGTGCTGTTTGTCCTGTAGGCCATCTGCTGTCTGTTCCTCTGTCCCTCAGGAAGCATTTCTGCGTGGTCTTGCTCGCCGGGTGCAATCCTGGCAGCAACACGCCTGAGCAGCAGGTACACATTCTCCTCCCAGCCAAAGGACTGAGGCACAGGCTCCTCATCGAGTATGGCAGGGTCGGGAAGGTCTTGTGCAACTTGCAGATCGGGCATTATTCCTCTTAGATAGAGTAGCGTGGCCTGCAGAGACCACCAGTTTGGCGTCACAGGCTCTGTCTTGATCGGATTGAAGCAGATCCCACCCGAGCACGTGGTTTGGGGTTGCTCCTAGGATGGGGCACATCGCCACCCTGAACAGTCCTCGATACAACAACCCAAAGCAAGGAAGAGCCGGTTTTTAAGATGGGACCATCTTTGCCCTGTGTTCTGCAGCACCTTGTCCAGCAAGGCCAGGGTCCTGCCCCACCCCATCATAGACAGGGAGATGTTCAGGCAGGTGAAAAGGAGCGTGCAAAGGCCGTGCTGCCCAAGCCGCATCTGGTTGATGCGTGGAACTGTTCTGCCTCTCTCCGGTTTGTGTGGTCCTGAGTTGGCTTTGGAGGTGCTGAGCGGAGCACAGGCTGCTTTGCCCTGACAGGTTTGGGGTCTATTTTTATTCCAGGCATAGTTGGTGTTATTCCTCCTGCCTCAGGGAGGGTTGGCTTCATCTTCCCTTCCATCCACAATCATAAATGTGCTTTATTTCTGTTGTATGAGGAGGACAAAGGACTTTGGGATTCTGCTCTGCAGCAAAGCAGGCCAGAAAGAGCTAGAAGGAGCTGGAGCTGGGATGCAATAGCGGAAAGGTCTTTCCTTGGCTCTCCCAGCAGGCCGTGGAGCTGTAAAAATGCTTCTGCATCGGTGTACGCTGGAGATAAGCTCCCGATCTCAGTCGTGGGTCTTGCTGAAAGGCAGGTCCCAGGTGCAGATCCACCATCTGGCCCTTCTGCTGCTAAGAGCTGCAGGGGACAAGAGCAGGTGTCTCTCCTTGATGGCCCGAACCCCATTCTGATCCCAGCCCCAGAGAAGAAGCTCTTGGGGACAGTGCCTTTCCGGAGAACAGGGTGGGTTCGACAGAGTCCTCGAGGCCCTGGAAAAGGTGGCAGTCATCAGTGGCACCATGACAAGGGCAGAGGTGGTCTGAGGGCTGGTGGGAGGCGGTGGGCAGCCAGGGTGTGTGTCTGCCGGGCTGCACAGCACGTTTGCATGGCTGCAGTGACACACTTCCATCCCACCTCTGTGAACTAATCGCTCTTTCTTCCTTTCTGTGTTTTTTCTCTACACTCTCTGTAGCTGCCTGAAAATGCTCAACTTGTGGTGAGTCCCTCTCTCCAGTCCACATGCGAGGGGGAGCGGACCAGACTAGACTGGGGTTGGCAAACTCAAACCCACCAAACCCTAAAAAGGCACAAAGTCAAAGCCAACCCAGAGCTGTTTTGGTTTTAGGGCTGTGCTGAGGACCACACGCCACACTGGGGAGGGTGCGGGTGAGGTCCGAGCAGCCGCATTGGGCCAAGCAGTTCAGCCGAGCTGTGAACTGGTGGACACAAAATGATTTTAATCCTCTTGTATTCGGCTTTATCGTCTCCCCCAAAACCGTTAATGCCCATGAGCAGATGATGCCTACTGGAGCTGGGCAGAGTCGGGATCAGGCTCGCCGAGCGTCTCACAGAAATTCCTCACGCAGACGATTCCAAAGGGAAAAGATCTGCATTAGTTCTCAAGGGGAGGGGACCAGTTGCTTTCTGGGAGAGTCTTCTCCGAAGAAGCACAGGCCAGGGCCTGTATAGGTAGAAGATGAAAGGATGTGGCCATGGCGTCCTCATTAGTGACAGAGCCCCAGCTAGAGCTTGGAGAGGATGGACGGGTAAGATAGCTCCTTTTCAGAGGATGTGCCAGCTGAGGGTGCAGGAGAACGGGCTTCTCCAGGAGAGAAGGAGCAAAAGGGTTGGGATTAGCATCAGTCCAAGCCCAGCTCAGGTGTATATATGGTTTTATAGGGGTTTGAAAACCACAGCTGCAGTGTCCCGGTCTCCAGGTGTCCCATGGAGGTGTTCCCTCCATCCTTGCCCTTTGGGGAAACCACATACCCACTAAGCAGAGGACCAAGTGGAGACTCAGAGGAGGAGTTGGTAGGTCTCAGGCAGGGCTGATGGGTGGGAATTGCTACGGAGTGAGGTGAGGAAGCCCGTGTGCGGCGAGGAATTTCCTTGTTGGATGGGAGGCTGACTGCCTCTGCCCTGCTCTCCATAGGTATTGCCTCCAATTCCTCTGGCATCTCTGGCTTCTCTGTATGTCGTAGTCCGGGGCTGTTCTCTTGGACGTTGTCTGCATGCAGAGAGATCACGTTCAGTAATTGTCAGCCTGCCTTGTCCTTTTCTGTTGGTGTTTTTTGCCTCTGCCTGTCTGAACTGCCAGGACTTCCTTTCCTGAACCCTTCCCTGGACCTC
The DNA here is from genome assembly GCA_013396935.1 of Baryphthengus martii. Lineage (NCBI taxonomy): Eukaryota > Metazoa > Chordata > Aves > Coraciiformes > Momotidae > Baryphthengus > Baryphthengus martii. The sequence goes on along the minus strand of VWZK01008637.1, from coordinate 6,141 downwards.
CTGTAACAGCCTAAAAAGACAGTCACAAGGAAAACCAGCCAGAAGTCAGTCAGCTCCCTTTGTTGGACACCCGAGGAAAAGAGCGTTGCTCAGCCCCCTTCTTCCCTCACATGTTGCATGTGAAATCATAACTTGTGCATTTTCCATCCTCTCTCCCCATAACGTCCTCCCTGTTCCTCACCATTGCCCAAGTCATGAAGGAAGGTGGCTGCTGTGGGAGACAAGTACCGTGACAAGTTAAAGCAGGAGAGGGTGGCAGGTGGCCCAGGACAATGGAACATAAAACCAGTTCAGGGCTGGGGCGGGGGAGGGGAGTGAAGTGCCAGGCGTCCACAAGAGCCTGGGTTAGGTGCTGCTTCAGACTACAAACGTCAAGGTTAGGTGGGTAGCAATGGAGTCATGACGAGTCGCTCCGAACCCATGTTCCTGCAAGGACGAGTGCTTTGCCTTTTATCTTGTCTCCACTCCAAACTGAGGAGTTTAGGAACCTAAAGACAAATCGTGGGCGTTAAACTTCCCCTGGCCATTAGTCCATGCATGCTTGAGGGATGTGTGATGTGAGGTGGCCTTCCTTTTGCTGTGGCCGTTGGAGCTCTCCATGTTGTAGGGGGATTCAGTCTCTTTAGCAGACACTCTGTGCTCAGAGGCTTGGCTCATGGTGGTCACCCATCACTTTTGCACCCTGTAGTAAGGCTCATAGTAAGGCATCTGGAGGGCAAGCGCCTTTAGGGGTGCAAGTGAGAATGAATCTGTTCCACCAGCTCTGAGGGGACAAAAGCACAATGCTAACATTTCGGAGCCATGGAGGACTCAACAAACGCTGATTTGGAGAGGTTGTTTGGATTCCAAACAGTGGACTGAGGGTAGAAAGGTAGCGGTGTTTTCAATGCCGAGTAATCCCATAGGAAGCTGGCAGGCCTAGATACACCTGGGTGACTGCGTATCCCACACGTGAACCCACCGCTCTTCACGGTTCAGCTGCGACGGGCGTTTCTCTCCCCACCTCAGCCTCCACTCTCCATCCTTCTTGCTTCCCCTAACCTCCCTCGCATCCACTAGGGGAAAAAAACAGGGGTTTGAATGATTTGTCCAAGGCGGAAGCTCTGGGTGTTGTGAAAGGTTCAGTAAAGAAACCTGGTCCCTTGAGCCAAGGTCTTGTTTCTAGTGGACAGTGGTGAAAACCGTGTGTCTTGTACCTGGGAAACGCAGCCAGGGCTTGCTGCCTCTGGTCCACTTCCTCTAGGGGTCAGACAGAGGGAGCAGAGCACCTGGATTCCTTGTTCCCAGTCGAGCCTCAGGAAGGGCTGCGCCTTGCTGTTAGCCATGGCTTTTGGGTGGTGGGAACCCCCCGCAGCGTGCAGCTAACTTACCTTTGCTGGTCTACCAGCCTGGGCTGGTGGTGGCAGTCACCCACCAGCATCTGCCAGCCTTGCCGACCGTCCCGTGTCTGGGCCTGGGGCTAGGCGTGCAGAGGTGCCGTTGCATGTGGGAAGTCCAGGATGTTGGAGGACCTTCCTAGGGTGGTGGGAGACCTTTACAGGGTGGCAGGGGACCTTTCTAGGGTGCCGGGTGCAGGCCTAACTTGCCTTGTCCTTTGTGCCCCAGGTGCTGCTGCTTCTTTAAGAGGAAACGGAAGAAAACGGCTCAGCGTCACAAGTGACCAATGATGCCTCCCGGGCCTTGCAGGAACCACCACGCCTGCAGCTCCTGCCATGGCTTACTGGAAGTGGCTTCTCTTGAGGGGGGAGGAGGAGAAGGAGGCATAGGAGGAAGAGAGAGAAGTTTGTTTGTTGTTTGTTTTTTTTTTAAAAAGTGACATTTTAAACCAAAAAGAGAAGAAAATGTTCCAAAACAAACCACTCTGAGGTGGATCTGTTGAATGGTCTCCCTCATTCACTCCAAGCCTGAAGCTCCTTCTGGAACCAGGACTGTGGCTGGCTCAGGTCTTGGTCGCCCTGGGAGAGGGCCGACTGGCTGACCCTCCTGCCTGTTGTTTACGGCGAAGGCACCGTTCACATGCAAACCTGGGGACTGTGCTTAGCTCCTGCTCACTCCCCTCCCTCCCTCCCTCTTTTCTCTGCGCTTGTTGCTCCTCTGTGTCCTCCTCCCTGCTTCACCAAGTGCAGAAATGCCATGGTGGGCTCGACCAGCTGTCAAGAGGGCAGGAGGACACGGCACAGGCGCGAGAAGGGCCCGACTGCTGCAGCGGTAAGAGCCACCAGGTTCTCTTTTGGGCTTCTTGGAATGGTTAACACTGTCATGTGCAAGCTGTGAGGAATTTGCAATCTACTGTTTCCAGTTTAGGGTTTGGGGGTTTGTTTGTCGTCTTTGTTTTTTTTACCGTCTCCCTTCACCACCTCCCTCCTCAGACGGTTCCAGAGCAATGTGGATTGTTTTAAAGAAGCTGACGTCGTTGCACTTTTTTATTATTATTTTTTAGCATTTACAGATGCACATTGTATCTGTGGAGCAGGGGGTTGCCAGAGCAGCAGGCATTCAGATGGAAAGGTGGCGGCGGCCCCGCAAGCAAGCGAGGATGTCGGTGTGTCGGTGACATCCACGTGCCCCTCGTGCCAGGCCTTGGGGCTTCCTGATGCCCACCTCAGGCTGCGCACTGACAAAATCATACTTGAATTTCCAATCCCCCTTCCTTCCTGCTGGTGAATGTCCCTACCATGGTTTCCTACACCATGCCTGGCCGGGACATGCAAGCCTGCAGGCCAGCGGCAGCAGGAGGGAGCGGCAGCGGCTTTGCTGAGCTGAGATGGAGAAGTTTGCACTGGTTTGAGTGGTAGATCTGGGTGAAGATGGCTGGGAGGCAGCTGTTTCCCAACACATAGACATTTCTCGGTGTGGGCAACCAGGTGACCTTCTCAAACCCCCTCCAGTGGGGTGGACGTGAACCTTCTGGGAGAAAATGAGAGCAGGAGCAAAGCTTCCCCAGCAGGGGAGAGGATACTTCACTGCCTTAACACTGTTTTCATCTCCAGATGATCAGATTGGTTTGACTGGAATAGCCTTCACATCCTGTCCTCTCTGCAAGTGTGGGGCTGGGGCATGGCGGCAGCCATCCCACCCCGCTGGAGAAGCCACGGTTCTCAGGCAACCGCTTTTCGAGCCAAACCAAGAGCTAGCAAAGGGCTTGGGGTGCTCTGCACACCTGGGGAAAAAAAAAAAAGAAAGTCTTGCATCGCACTGCAACCGCAGGCGTGGCAGAACTCAAGCAGCCTTCAGGGGGTTCGGGAAGAGATTCCTTATACTTTGTCTTTCTATGTGTGACACCTGACCAGGGTTGCTTGAGAAACTTTGCTTGTCCTGGGCCTGGCTCACCCCAAAAATCCCAGTGAACACAAAGGGAGGAAAGGGAGAGACTAGATCTCATTATCTTTTGGTTTTTTAACGATCATCTGCATAGCTTGGAGTTCGTGGGAGGATTGGTTCCCCTGGCTGGGCAGGAGCAGGCTGAGAAGGCAGGAGGTCACCCTGGGCCAGGAGCTTCTGGCAGCGTGGTGCCAGAGCGGCAAAGCCTAGCTGCCTTCCCAGGATCCCTTTAGGGATCCCTCTGCCAGTCTCCACTGCATTCCCTCCATGCCTTATCCCGACGAGCACGGCTCAGAGGCCCAGAGCCCATCAGGAGATGCGCTTGCCCTGCTCATTCCCCAAAGCACGTTCCTTGAGCTGGACCATGGGCCGGGGTGGGAAGAGGACCGCTCCTGACCACCCCTCACCTCCAGGATAGGGACCGTGGCCACATTCCACCCTCCTCCTCTTTCCTAACTCCTCTTCTGCGCGTGGCTCCCAGGAGCCTGGCATCGCTGGCGCAGGCGTTCCCCTCTCTGCTGTAGGAAACCACGGTTCGGCATCTTTGGGAGGGGGTGAAAGGGGCTCAGGCGCTTCTCGGGGGGGGTGGGTCTTGCCCTGCCGCAGACAGAGACAGGCCCTGAGACACTTCTGTCGCCATCTTGCCAAGCCCCACTAAGTGCCTGTCACCAGAACTCGATTCCTTTTGCATCTCCTGCCATGTTTGGTCATTCCTCGCTGCCTCCGGTCAAGATGCAGCTTGTAGTTGCAGCATATGTAAGTGTTTGCAGGGTGAGGGAGGGCTGGGGAGGGGAAAAAGGGGCCATCTCAACAGTTTTTGTTCTTCAATGTTTTGGGGGGTTTTTTTAGTTGTTTTGTTTTGGTTTTTTTTGTTCTGGTTTGTTGTTTTTTTTTTTTAAGGTTTGTTGTTTTTTTTTTAAGGTGAATGTATTTGATTGTTTAGAAACTTTCTGGACCTTGTTTTTAAGTGGGTTGGTTTGAACACTGTTTCATGGTGACCCACCTCCTGCTTCTCTCTGGAGATACAATGTTCTTTTAATCCTACAATGATGTGTTTGTAGGGGAGGAGCGTCCCCCTGCGGCATGCTGGTAATGCTCACTTGTACCAAGTCCTCTTGCACTATAATCGTACGTTGGACTCTTCACAAAAAAAGGGCAGGGACCTGGGGTGGCTTTTTTAAAAGTGAAAGAGGAGAAAACAAAGCAGGTGAAAAAGTCCTGTGCTTGAGGACGCCGCTGTCCCCAGGGAGCTTGGAGGTGACCAGGAGACATGAGCCAGACGAGGCCAACCGTGCTGTGGTAGGACGTGAGGCCATTAAGCTGACCTGGGCAAGCTCTCCTATCCTCATTACAGCTGGGAGACCCTGGGGGCATGAGGGGAGAGCTCTGGAGCTGCATTGCGAGGGGACACCTAGCGCTGCGCTGGCTTCCCCGAGGACGCTCTCCCATGGCATGGCCCACCAGCGTTGCGATGCAGTCTTCTGAGGTATCAAGTGAGATGATGATGTTTGTTTTTTTTCCAATAAAACATTGCACTGCTGCATTGTTCTCCATGAACAGATGTATTTCTTACCTCTTCCAGGCAACCGCTTATATTTTCTTTTCATTTGCTTCTCGCACTCTTGGTAGCCTGTGAGAAGCTCAGAGCCCTCTTTTGAGGGGATGGTGCGTGGTGTGAGATCTCACGGGACCTTCTCAAGACTTCACGCCTTATAGCCATGGACGGTTCAGCCCCATAGATCTTTGCTGAGCCGTGGTGACACCAATTTCTCTTTCCCCTCAGCCAGCATGTTCCCGCTTCAGGCATCTCGGTGAACAGAATGGCTAAAACTATTGACAGCCTGGAACACAAAGACGTGAACCACCCCAAAACATTCAAGTTATGTGGTCCCATGACTGTGGAACAGCATCTACTGCTGTATATGTCAAGCGTCCCTTCCTGAAGTGGAAGGGCAAATTGAGGGGCTTCAGCTCCAGCCGAATCGCTCAGCACAGGCTGCGAGGAAGGCGGCAGCAGTGCAGGTGCAACCATTGCTGCCTGGAGTGCCACATTCCTCTGTCCACTTACCGGGATCTTGCATAGGAAGCAGAAACTGCCTCATGCTGGGATCTTTGTTGGGACAGTTTCTCTCCTTCCGTTTCCCAAGCTTAATATTTTCAGCATGAATTTAAATTTCCTGCTCTCCAAAATTAGTCTTGAGAGGTTCATGCTCCGACGAGGAAAACAAAAGGTTTCTATGGAAGATGATGAACACTGGCTGAGATCCGTTGCTGTTTTTCTCACTCTGAGAAAGACATCATGGGGCTGGAGCATGTCCAGAAAAGGGCAGCGAAACTGAGGAAGGGTCTAGAGCACAAGTCTTGTGAAGAGCAGATGAGAGACCTGGGCTTGTTCAGCCTACAGAATCACAGAATCACACTCCACAACTCCCAGAGAGGAAGGTGAAGCCAGTTGAGGTCAGTTGCTTTCCCAAGGAACGAGCACCAGGACAAAAGGAAATGGCCTCAAGTTGTACCAGGGGAGGTTTCGGTTGGACATGAGGAACAATTTGTTCCCCGCAAGGGTTGTCAGGGCCTGGCCCAGGCTGCCCAGGGCCCTGGTGCAGTCCCCATCCCTGGACGGGTTTCAAAGCCGTGCAGACGTGGTGCTGAGGGACACGGTTGGGTAGTGACCTGGCATCTCCAGGTGCCACCACCCCCGGATCACAGGGTCGCGGCCCCACCCCCTCCCCAGCAGCGGCCAATCACCGTGCCGTCGCTCTCCTGATTGACAGCGCCGCGGCCGCCGAGCGAGGGGTAACGTGGCAGCCGCCTGGCGCC
>VWZK01008635.1:0-46008 GCA_013396935.1 Baryphthengus martii | reverse complement strand
TTCCCTTTTTGAAAATGGGGGTTATATGTCCCCCATGCCCCGATTTCAATAAGCTAGGAGTTAAAGGCATTTTAGTCTTACCTTAAATGAAACATCTTAGTTCAGCTTTAGCTACACAGCTTCTATGTAAAGCCTCAGCAATATCGGTATCCAGTACACATATTATCCTACATGAATGCCACTGACCATGTTAAAGAACTATCATGGCAATACAAGGAACACAAACCTGCTGATAATATGAAATATTCTTACCGCAGAGAAGGTGTGTTTTTTTAAAAGTTACAATGACTTTAAACATAAAAAATTGCTACGAATTTGACTAACAAATATTCTTATTGTGACCTTGCTATGGAGAATTTAAGAGGCACTCATACAGCCTTGATTCTTGAATGGCTGATCTGTGAATGTCTTGCTATCTTCAGAATATTTCCAGTGTGTCACACGGTTTATTCTTACTGTGATCTGAAAGAGATGTATCTACAGAGGCAGTGTAGCAAATTGAGAAATATTTACATGAATATGGTGCATTCTTAGGAGTGTTTATGATGTCTTGCTTCCTAAGAAGGTGGATGAAAAGATGCTGTTAAAGAAAACATTGGGAGTGGCAAAACAATGACAAAGTGACTGAGAAGATAAAGGTGAAGCTAGCCTTTGTGGAACATGTGATTTTGCCTTCTCAAGGTCAAGCACGCACTCACTCCAGTGGATCAGAAATATAAAAAGGAAAGACCCACATTTATCCAAGCTAACTTTATGCATTCAACTGAAGTGCCTAAGTAATACCATTTTTCCTTATTAAGAGACAAACACATTTTCAAAGAGCAGTTTCTCTTGTCCAAGGTCTGCATTGTTCTCTACAGATATCTGTTTCTCTTTCTACAAAAAGAACAAAGTGTCCCTGCACTACTGATAAAGTACTCCAGCTTGTGGGACAATAGGCTACTCTATGCTATGAAATCTGGGAATAAGAGACAGGATGGCAAAGAGGTAGATAAAAAAGAAGCAGAACCTACCAAAGAGCAATGGGCTACTGAAGAGCCAATTGAGGCTACTCTTCTCTGAAAGGTACATAAACATGAAAAGAATAGCATGATCACACAGGACAACCAGAAACATAGACGCAGACCTCAATTATTTTCACCATCCAGTTTGTAAGGTCTCTAGCTGAAAGTTTGTCTTGATGAAAAAAACCTTGGAAGGAGAGAGCTTATTAAAGTAAATGTCAATCAGGCCCGTCACACTGAGGTAGCAGCAAAACAAGGACCTACAGTTCTACCCAAAGGAAAGGACAGAAAACTCAAAATGCCCCAAGGGACAAGAAATTATGAGACACAGGTAACTCCTGCTCTATAACCATGGCAGACAGCAATTCGAAACTGTTTCTGTAGAGCTTGTTTACACCGTCAAACGTATCTGCAGTTAAGAGTGATAAATGCTGAGATAAATGCTGATAGCAGTGTAGCTGCTGTATCGTTCTACACGGCTGACTGTCCGGGTGTCATAAAAATTCTACTTATTACTGAACATAAATGTTCCAGCTATAAGTTGCAGCAACTTTCCCCTCAGCTTCTGATTCTGTTTCCTTTACGGTGGTTTGAGCCCGCACTCCAAATAAACATCCTCATTAAGAGATATTAAATTAGTTCATGAGCAGAGTTCACGCAGAAGAGAGGCTCATGTGCACCAGGAAAAGGACACGGAAACACAGCATAAATATCTGCTACTGCCAGTGAATTTGGTAGGAAGCAGAGATAGTTGAAAATACATTCTCTTAACTGGCTGTTCACCTGTTAAAAGTGTTTCTTCCTGTTACAATAAATCCTTATAAAGAACCAAAGCATATTTCATCTCAACATATTGAATTCTCAGAATGTATTTCTCAAGTTGAGTGCAGAAGTGCTTCTTTTTAAATACAGATCTGTCTCTTTCAATTACCAGTGCAGACTACAAAATGTTTGAGCAATGCCATATGTCAATTGAGCTTGTTAAAATATCCTAATTGTCTCTTTTATAACTTTAGTGATGGCAGAAAAAGGAAGATGTGCTTAGCAGTATTTATGCCTTGGCAGTATTAAAGTGTCTACTGTTTGATGTTGACAAATAATACCTGTTTTTAATGTGTTGGGGAGAACCAAGACACTTGAAACTTCCGTTGACCATAATAGCAAGCCGTGTGCAGAGGGCTTCACATTCCTCCATACTATAATAAAGTGGGGGAAAAAATAAATTAAAAGAATAATAATGAAAAAAGGCAATATTATTTATACATAACTTTAACTAAAGTGGAAGGAATCTGGACAGCTGAAAAATGGGGACACAAAATCTTTGACTCTACAGGCAACGGTCCAAATTGTAACCCTCATCAGTACATACCAAAAGTTATTACCACATAATGAAGTTCATTTTCTTCCTAATAGACAGTACAGTGAAGAGTTTTTTTCACTTTAGTGTGAGAATAATATTGGTGATATACTGATGGTTTAGTTATTGCTAAGTAACACCCTAAGCTAAGAATTTTTCCGTTTCCCACGCTCTGCCAGTGAGCAGAAGCACAGAAGCTGGGAGGGGAGCATAGACAAGACAGTTGACAAGAACTAGCCAAAGGGATATTCTATACCATAGGACATCATGCTAAGAATATAAACTGGGAGGAGTTGGCTGGGAGAGGAGAAATGCTGCTCGGCCATTGATCAGCAGAAAGTGAGCAACTGCATTGTGCATCCCTTGTCTTTTCTTGGGATTTATTTCTCTCATTTTTCTTTGGTTATATTCCTTTTCAATTACTATTAGTATTATTACATTTTTATTTTTATTATTGTTACATTATCTTTTCTTTTAGTTATTCAACCTTTCTTATCTCAACCCTCAAGTTTTACTTTTTTATTTCTATTCTCTTCTCCATCCCACTGGGAGGTGGAAGGAGTGAGCGAGCAGCTGCACGGTGCTTAATTGCTGGCTGGAGTTAAGTCACAACACACAGTCACGTGCCAGTCTAAATCAAAGTGCTTTTACTGAACAAGCATGGCAATTAAGTACCCTCCTAGGAACAATTTCCTTAAAAGAGGACAGGGATATGATGAGAACTGCCAAATCACCATATTTGAAAGAGATGGAGAGAGGGTTTGCTGACATGTCGTCCCCCAAATGAGGAAGCTGAGTCTTTTAGGGGTGCAGTAACTTCCCTTGGCATAACACTCCCCAGCTGTGATAAAATAACACCAATTTAGGCCTGTATGGACAGTTAATACAATCCAAATCCTCCCCTCTCAAAATAAAAGTTAATTACTGTTTCTGGAAATTAAGTAAATAGACCTCAAAATCTAATTTTTACGCAGGAAATAATCTCTATAAAATCTTATGCAGTTATTTGCTGTTGCGCATGAAGATTTAAATAGTATAACATAATTCCTCCACCCTGGCACAACAATGCCTTATTAAATAGAAATGCAATGTGCAAACTATCACTGTACTTGTATCTGCTTCAAGTCATTCATTTGTAGAGCTAAACGAGCAATTAATAACAATTCGATGGATGGGTTTTTTTTTGTTTCTTTGTTTACAGCATATTAGTAATGAGACCACAGAGCTCTCCTATTTAGCTGGTGTTTGACAACTAAGGGTTCTTAATCTGGACTGAAAAAAAAAAAAACAAATCCACAACACACTGTTTCCTGGAAATCAATTTAACTTACAATGCATAACTTGTGTTCCCGAAATGAGTTGGCTGGTAAACACTCGGGGAACAAATACAGGTATGTGATTTTGAAGATTCACCTTTGATAAACAGAATACTAGAAACTTTTGAGAGCATTTTTCCATCAATGTAGCACATGCATGTTAAGAGACAACAAATACATTTTGAGAACATCTGAAAAAAATTTAACGATATCTTGCTGCATTCTTTTATTGATTCATCTATGCTTCAAATCTGATTTGGCCAAAATGTTACATCATTGTAATTTTAATTAATGAGTTCTGCCCTCTCTAGGCGTGTTTTCATGATCTCTCTTTCATTTAAAGCCATTTTATATAAAATTATTCGTACTATACTATATTCCCTAAGGGAACATTTCATTTATTCCATTTTACTATAGATGTTACAAACCAGTATTGATGTTTCCTCCATTAAACTGATATACCAATGACCATATCAGAGAACTGACAAGACATTTAATGTAGATGGACTCTTCTAAGAGGATGGGGTCACTCCTACCATTGCCAGTAGTGCACACAGACAATAGCTGAGGCATCTCTCTTTAGGATGCCATGGCATACTCTTTTCATACACCGATGCAAACCAGAAACCTTAATAAAATCAGAAGAGGGTTTTTTGCTCCCATCTTCCTTTATAAGGATTTGTAAAGTAAGCAGATGAAAAAGAAAAACCTGGTGTTCCAAGCAAGAAGAGACACTGCAACACAAAATAGAGCATATAAAAAGAATTCGTTGCATCATTTTTCCTGTGCCTCCTTGAGCTACATTCTAAACCTTGAAAATTAGATACAGAAAATATTTAGGTTCAAGTTTCACAAGCAGGAAGGAGTTTCCATAACAAGGTATTTTACACCAGGTTGATAACACCTTCAGAATATGCTCTTCTGCTCTCAGTTGACAGCAGGTGAGGAGAAACAACAGGAATATGCTAGCTGCTAGGATAAGGATCTTACCTGTGGGACGTCAGCACAGCTGCACAGCCATCCTGAACTTCCTTCAGGATGGTTTTCCAAAGGTAGCGTTTAGAGCAGGGATCCATCCCGGAGCTGGGCTCATCCTACATGAAAAATGAAAGTGATGATATAGCAGCATGGAAAAACGTACCACAGTTGCATCTCAGCATGAAGAATTAACAAAACTCACAATAAAATCATATATTTTTTTTCTAAAAGATCAGCATTTTAGGAAAGTCACTCAAAAGACACCCTGATGAGCTTTTTACTTTAATGCATACAATTCCAGTTCTAAATTTATAGAAGGCACTTTTTAATAAAGACATTTATATAAATAAAGAATATGTTTATACTATACAATATTATTTATAAATATACATATATATGTTTAATAGTACATATACTTCTTTTAATAGGAGAGACCTGCAGGTGTTTTTCCCACTTTCTAAAAGGTTTTGGTGCCTGTTTCTCCCCTACATGCACATCTGCCATGAGCACAAACAAGTGAAGTCCTTAGCACCCAGCTGCCTCCACTGCCCATCTCCTAGCCAGACGTGGGTGGTATGTTTGGGCTCAACATCTTCCAGCAGTTACTCCCAGAGTGCCTTTGGGAGAAACTCCAACCCACCGTGGGAGAATCCATAGGATTAAGTAACAACCCAGTCAGTGCTGCCCAAGGCAGACTGTCTAGCAAACTCGTTTCCCACTCAGATGGCTTTCATGGACAAAGAAATGCAGCTAAAAAACCTACATTTCTCCTTCCTATCTAATCCTGTTGTCCTCACTAAATCAATTTTTGACTTCATCTACTCGTGGAGCCAGAAGGGATGATATCTGCTCTTCCCAAAAGCCAGTTTCTGTTATTACAAAACTACGGAGAAGAAAACTCCTCCAGTTGCTTTTTTTATACAAAGGAATTTCATGAGGGTTGTCAGCACCAAATAGGGTGGTATGACATTCGCCAATGTATTTGCATCGAGGAATCCCATCTGAAACCTGGAAGCAAAGTTCTCAAGAAACAAACCAAACAGATCATCCAGTTAGGTGCTGATTTTGGTGCTTAGATACTAATGGCAGAGATGAAAAAGAATTGAGTTCAGTCTTCTATTATCTATGCATAGTTAACAATGAATATGCAAAAAGTAATAAAAATAAAGCAACACACACTATTACTCAAACTAATAGCTCTGATCCTGGATGCAGTCTCGAAGCAGATTCAGTGGTTTACATTGATGCCTTTGCTTTCAGACAAAAAGCAAATACAACAGAAAACTTTAAAAATACTGAATAATGTCTTTAAAATCTGCTACTTTTCTAAAGCCAGCCAAATATTTTAAATCATATGAGATGTTTAGATATTTTTCTTTCATCTTGTTATTACACATGCAATAGTCTGTGCCGTGCAGCAAAAAGGAGGTTGTAACGGATACTTGCAGTAACATGCTGTCATAAAGACATTAAAACTCAGTTGGAGCATTTTCTACGATCAGGAAAAAGCACTGATTTAAGATTTTCTACTTTTACCAACTGAATCAGGGTCACTTTAAGCATAAAATGTAAATAAATAATTCATCTCACAAGTGAGGCAAAGATAGCAAGTTAAAATCAGCAAAATGTTTCTCATCTTCTGAAACACAAATACCGTGAGAACACTAGTTTTCTCTGTTTGTACTTAGTCTGTGATGTATCACTGGAAACACTGGTTTCCCCTACACCCATCAGGCAGACAGATTCCCTTACTCTGACAGTTTGAAAGCTTTATTCCATTATTCAACTGGACTAGCTCTTCCCAGCCAAGGCTTAAGAAGGGTATGTTCAATTTTCTCTGTGAAACAATAGGATGATAAGAAAAAGAATGTAGTGTCATAAAGATGCAGTTCCAAAGCTTTGTAATTCCCTGGTTTTCAAAACAAAGGGCATTGTTTAAACTGGAAAGGTCAGTTTCAAGCCTAAATGAGCAATAGGATGCAAGCACAAAACCAAGATGTGATAAAGAATTCAAATTAATATCAATTCAGAACTATTAATCCAATTGCATGACTTGTGAATCCAACAAAAATATAAGAACTAACCAGATCTATGAAGCATGATGTAGAAAGGAATATGAATATCCTGAAAGAGATGGGTCAATAATTAATAACACCAGCTTCAAATTATTAATTAAAAGTAGAATCTTCTTTCTTAAGGAAGCCAGTAGAATTGTTCAACTATATTTTTTCATGTTATACACAAAGTAGAGAATACATAAATCATTAATATATTTTACATTAATTTTTTCTTCCTCTATATAAGGAAATCCTAAAAAAAAAAAAATTAGATATTCATCTGGCTATGGGACACTACAACTGCATTTGTGTGTGTTTAAGGCCCTTTGTTTTTTGTTGTTTTTTTTCTGCTCACCCAACTATCCCAAGGAATGAAAAAAACACAAAAACAAAACCAAACCAAAACAACCCACCAAACCAAAACCACTTCACTTTCTACTTTTGTGGACCCTGGAGAATAAAATAAATGTTTATACAGGAGAGCCAAGAGGCAAACTGTAGATCCATGCATCAATTACACCCTGACTCACCAGGAAACTACCTGATTTTTCTTTAGAGTCACATACAGGACAACAAAATTCGATGTAACCAATTTATCATAGGCACAGTATTAACATTACTCACCAATAAAAGTATTTGGGGTTTACCAATCAAAGCCACAGCAGTAGAGAGCTTCCTCTTTGTGCCAGCACTGTATGTTCTCACTAGTTTGTCAGCGTGGGCATTGAGGTGCAGCCGGTTAAAAAGGTCCTCTGCAACCTGTGGTTTAGAAATTTAAAGGCCAGCAAAGATAAGCCAAATTGAGTGGTGTTTGGGCTTAGACTGGAAGAACACTTTGTTTATGCATATTAAGCAAATGTACATGTGGTTTCCTTATTTACCCCCACTTGCTGCATATTGCTCCTTTTGAATCCTAGACACATGCAAAAGCTGCTCCGGGACACCTTAGACCTCCACAAAAGAAAAGGTTTTCCTTATAGAGAATATTTGGCTTTGTCATTCCTTCTAACAGACATTTGCATTCATTTTGTGTCAATGGCTCGGTGATCTAAAATGCTCCTCATTTCATCTCATTCTCCAGTATTTATTTGACCAAACATCTTCATGATTGAAAACTCAGAAGACAAAATCCTACATCAGCCACAAAAAGATGGAAATGGCAGAAAAGCAAATCACAAGTTGAGGATTTAGAGTTTCTTAAAGACAAAAGGTAACTTTGGGTTAAATTAGTGTACCTTTGTAATAACTGAGAGGGTTAAGATGATCCAGCTGATTGGGTTGTAATTCCTTAGATAAGCATGTGTGAGCTGAGTAAACTGGGCAGGCACAAGAGCACAGTCATTCATGCTCTCCTAATGTACAAGGTTCCCTCAGGTATCGCTGCTACAGAATTTTAAATGTAGCAAGAGCCCTGCTCCACTTGTATGAACTATCACTGCTGGACCATCCAGAGAGATCTCATGGAAAAACATGAGGGATACCAACGCCTTTTCTACTCACGACTGCCAGATGCCCCCTGCAGAGCAGCAGCAGGTGTTTAGTGGCATTGTGCAGGCTGGCTGCATCATCAAGGGGTGATCACATTTGCAATACAGCCAGTAATGTCTTCAACCTGAATGTACCACAGCTGGGAGATTTTTGTCAAACAAGTAGCTGTGAGGTGCCCTATTGCCCGAGATCAGCTGCCAGAGCGTTCCCAGCAACACAGTGCATTCTTTTTCTTTCCTCTGTACTACCTTCAGCAAAAAGCAAGGAAGGACTGGAATGAATAGTCAGATCAAGTCAGAAAATCCAATACAGAAAAATGTATCAACAAACAATAGCGTGAATTAACGTCCACTATCCATTTCAAACAAATGGTCATAAGCAAAATATTTTTTTTTATAAGGTAGCTTTATACAAACTCCTTAGGAAATGATCAAGACATTTCTGACCCTTTTAGCAAAATTTTTCAGTGCCGCATATAAAATTTGTGACAGTTCCAAGAGGAAGTTCTGTGTAAGCAGGAACAATGCTACAGTGGTGAGAATCTGCAGTATTCTAGTCACATTTCATAAATATTGCTCTGACTACATTTAATGCAGAGAACTTTTTTTAAAAAAAAATATCAATCAACAGTCATTAAACTACACACAGGTAGTTTTATACCGAAAAGTTAAAGTCTTCTTCTCTTTCAGAGTTAATTCACAGTAGTTTTCTTTCGTTTAGACACTATTGCTGCACTTCAGTAGGAGTGCTGCAATTTCAAACATCCTGTGGCTTTAGAAATGGTCAAGAACCAAAGTTATATTCTAAGATGTAATAGCTGAGCTTTTTTGTTTGGTCTGGGAGCTTTTGTTTGGTTTGTTTTTTTGTTTTTTTTTACTTCCAAAGAAGATAGGTCTCATTTTACACCAGAACAGCCTGTGAAGTGAACACCTTTAAAGCATGTGGTAGACAACTTATCCACTCTACTAAACCGATTTGACTGGGAACGCACGCATGCTAGTGACAAAAGGATTACTCTCCTACACATCCAGCAACAATATCCAGAGGATTGCACAGAAAAGCTCATAAAAAATTAAGACCAGAAAGTGAAAAAGTGTGTGATCTTTTATTTACACGAAAATCAGCGTAAATTGCAAACTGCGACATGTTTCAGAATCTATTAAACTGTAAAAGGAGGAGGATTATGTATCACAGCTGAAATGGAGTAAAAGCTATCCTTTAGCTGGTACTAGAACCACTATTTCTAAGACTGTTTTCAAGCGTTACAAACACTCAGTCTGACAACAAATGTCATTCTTGGAAAGAAACAACGAATCTGCACAGGGAAGAATTTAGAAAGTCAAGGAATAGTGCTAGAGAGAGAAGGGAAAAACACACAAGTAAGCTAAGTCTTACTGTAGTCTGTAGCCTGATGGAGGCTCAATCATGTATAAGGTATGAACAGAATGATCTTAGTGGGAAGCAACATTAAAAAGAACTGACTTTTCAAGGTTTACAATTCTACACATAAAGTCCTCCCAGCTGTCTGGTATGTACTCGTGTTCAGTGAGCAGATACTCATGGCTACTTATCTCCTGCTTTGTACACGGAGAGAAAGCCTGGCAAATCCTCTGCTATGGGAATTTTGCAAGATGAGGTTTACTTAAGGTAGAAAGAGAGGGTGGGAATCATCTAATAGTACCCTCTTTGCTGCTGCTTGGAATGTGTAGAGCTTCCAAGAAAAACCTTACAGATCATCGCAGTGCACACCAATATCTGATTTGATATCTAGACAGGCTTCTTTGGTGCAAAATGTATCAAATTAGAACAGATCTGGAGCTGAATCATGTCAGCAATAAAAAGGCAGAAGGATTAGCCAGTTTTGTTACCCCTAAGGATTTCCTAGATGTGCCTAAAAATATCCCCTGTTCCTGTTATGCTCCCCATCCCTTCTCTTTCAAAGGAGCATTCCAGAGCATGTTTCAGCAAATATGAGAATATAGAGCTCATTCTTCTTTCAGGGGATGACTGCAAACCCTTTTTTTTCCTTTTCTGTAATGTATATCATAAGATTTCTAGCAGTAACAGTCTCAGCTTCATCAATATGAGCTAGCAACAACAAAACAGACATTTGAATGAAATTAGAAATAGTATGTATTAGGTATACTGTGGAGAAGCCTGCACATCTCCAATATAACTTCCTTTATCTGTATAACCAGTGGTATTTTGTGGTTTGCATCAGAGTATACTATAAAGTAAAAATGAAGATCCCTCAAACTACTTTAAATGAAATTCAGAATTAAACACGTGACAAATTTTCAGAGATAGACAAAATTATGCAAGAGATTTACAATTCTAATGGTTTCCTTCCTATGGTGAATGTAAGATACGTACACAAGCATCTTCTCTCCCTTCTCGTCATATTCATCACGATTTTCTATTTCTGGTTTCAATTACTTTCAGCAGTGAAGAGTGAGGAGATACATCAATTTATTTAGCAAGTTGGTAACATTAAGACCAAATTAAAAGACACAGAGCTCTATGCAAACATATCCATTGTAAATGCACCTGAACCATAAAGATGTTTCACACCTGGGTCACGGCTGTAATAATGTACTGAAGCTCTTTCCTTCCTTCCCCTCAGCCCAATTCTAGAATATAACATGCTTTACATCTATCAGCTAACAATTTCCCTATTTTCCAATATCCCTTTAAATTATTTACTTTTCCTTCATCAATTCTAACATGTAGCAAAAGTGTTTTTTTCCTCAAATTAATTTGGACTAGTTTGCCTAGCTTTGGAATAGGCATTGAAATTTATCCTTTAATATGTAAAATCTAAACCAAATCATCCAATAATCTGTTCATTTCCTAAAGACTACATTCATTATAGAAGAGGTAGTAAAGTAACTTGAATTTTTGCACACAGTAGTATTTGACGATGAAGCTTCTTTTGAGACATGCAACACAAGTTTTAATGCAAATGAGAGATGTCATTTAATGTTGTAATATTTTTTATATTTTTAGCAAGCTGTATGCTGTCTTTTGAAACCAAATGAGATATTGAAGCTTTATATATTAAAGAAATAGAAAGAAGAATTTAAAATACTATGTTAAATTACTATCTGTCAAAGTAGCCCAGTTCCACAGCAAAAAAAAAAAACAACTTTCAGAGCAGACTTGGGAAGCAAAGTAAAACCTCACATTACATGAAGCTTAACATTGATAGCAAATGACCTGTTTTTCTCCTCCTTTTCCATTCAGTTAATTACTGTTTTGGAACATTAAGTACACTCAACTTAATGTCAGGCACTTAACTCCCGCTGCTGATAAATCTGTCTAGCAAAGGATTTGATCCTTGAAGTTAGTGTTTCAATAGATAACTTCAGCAACAACACAGCCTGTAAGTCACCTGCCAGCTTGCCAATTTATTAAAAAATAAAGTGAATGCCTGTTTCTTTCTACATCAAAATCATGCACTCTTTAGAATGTACGTGTGTGCACGTTAGCATAAACACTCACTGGCAAACATTTAGAGCACCATATTTATAGGCAGGAGGGAATAAGAAAGTAACAGCTTACACTTCCATACAACTGCTATAACAAAGCATTCCCAGGCCTTATTTTCTTCACAGGCAACTTAAATGCACGCTTTCTCCAGGCACCAGCCATTTCTAAATTGACAAACAGCAGCTGTTGAACACTTGACAGCAGTGCCACACAATTGAAAGAGCCCACTGACAAAAACATTTGTTTTCATCTGAGATAGCAGCATTTCAGTTTTTGATGAAAGCAAACCAAAGTAGCTAAATTTCATTTGCAGGAATCCTTTGATGCCTTGATCCCAAGCATATGGCAACAAAGTCGGCTCTGCAATCTACACAGACAAGGAATGAAGACAACCGAAAGGAAGAACCGCCTCTATATGACAAGAGTGAAACTAAGGCACGGAAGGCTGCTTATAAAGAATAGTCTAAGCCTACACATAGATCATCTAAGGTCTAGGATAACCAGAAGATTTATCTTCTCCCAGTGCATCATAGTAACATAACTCATCTCCAAATAATGCAGAATTGATTTTGATCCACTTGAAGCAGGACTTGTATTTGAATTACTACACCATTTGAGGAACTGTTCCCCAAAAAGTTTTGAGGAGTGCCTTTGCGGTAGCTGTGTACTCATTGCCCAGAGAAAAGATGGATCAGAACATCAAGTGGAAGCTCTTAGGTACGCCAATTAATTTTAAATACTTCAGCATTTGAAGTGAGTTTTACGAATGCCAGATATTTGAGAGAGTGCATTATTCTCACCTTATCTACAGAGAAAACGTATAGGAAGCCAGACCACTCTCGTGGCTCCTCACCAAATACAGTCAGGAGACAGAGTTTGCTGTAGTGTTCATTTACATATGCACATGCAGAGAGACACCCCGCAGGCACAGCTTAGAAATCTGTTGGTATTGTCCTGCGCATCGAAGTCTGGAAAACTTCCCAGGCACCCGATAAAAGCTTCGTGCTGCATGGGACAGTTTACTTCTGAAATCCAGGTCCAAAAGCACACCACAGACCACTCTCCATACTCAGGCTTCCATGTAGGTCCTGATCCTGCTCCTCATCTTCTAAAACAGTTACTGCTGAGAGGTCAAATGACCTGAAGGAGTCACAAATCAAACAGTGACAGCAGGATTCATGTGCACACGCACACACAGACACACTCTTCTCTACTACCTGGCGTTGACAGGGCTTGCACAGAGTGTAAGATTAAAGCATAAATAGCACATTGCAATGCACAGTTCACACTTCTCTCCAGCTGTTTGCAGATGAGGTATTACCAATAAGAAGGTGTCTGCCAGTGCCATCTGAACAGATTTTCTTCATGCTTGTGGCTACTAAAATAAAACAATAGCTGAGAACCTGCAACTCCAACAGTCAGAAAGAGAACAGCACTAAAAGCCCTGCGCAGCTCACTCAGACACCCCCCTTGGAAAACTGAAGTCAGTTATAAAAGTAACTCTTCCAATAAGGCTGAAGCAATTAGTTTAACTTTGGAGAAGTCCTCCTCAGCCTACATCACAAGTTCATTCCTACCCCGTTTCTGTCTCAGAGGATCACCATCTGTCTGGGATTATGTGCTTCAGCTAAGTCAAAAATGGGGAGTATGCTTTTTATTTACTCTGAACTGAGCTTGCTAAGAGTAATCCTGTATGTATATGACCCAAAGTATGAGAGTCGAGTCCCACAAGATTTAATTAAAACTTCTGAAATTTCCATTCTTCTTAGGGGGTCTTAAAAACAGTTTCATTTATAGTACATGGTATACCATTTGGACATATGCTTTACAAGAATATATTGGTTCTCATGAAAATTGTAAGACAGAAAAGCTTAAAAGCCATGTTTAGAGCATTCAAACAGCACTGCTGAATAATTAAACAATCAAACTTTGATTCCTGTTTCAAATTACACTTAGGACCAAAAGTGTTCAATAACATACGTAAGACATGGAAATTTAACAGCATCCTTTTGAATGACTACAAAGCTCAAGAGGACGTTTCAGAATCTGTTGCCACCTTTTTGCCTGTTGAAGTGTCACAATAATAGATTCTAGTTATGATAGGCTTTTAGCCCAACTGCTAGAGAGAAGCTGTCAGTTCATGGAGAAAACAGGTAATTATAGTTGAGGGGCTTAGTGCAATAACAATTTTCAATTAATATATTTCCTATAGATCAAGGGAAACATATTCAAGTTTTCAGTACTCTGGTAGTATTCAGAAACAGAAACTACCACTGATGACTTTTGAAGAGCAAACAACTAAACAAAAGACTATATAATTATTTTTAAGCAGTTTTCAAGAAATGTACTATTAAAACAGTCAGTTAAAAGTCCAACTAGGGAAGATACTGCCCAAGAGAAGAGACAAAGACTTGTAAGAATTTTATTTCCCCTAGTCTCTCATTCAGAAACACCCAAATGAATAGCTTAAGATAGTAAAATTCAAAATATTTCCTGTCCTGCTATTACTGGGGCACAATAGCAGTTATGTCTGAATATATAACATCCCACTGCAGGAATCATACCTTTTTCTGGAATAGTACCTAGCTGCTGGGGGGAAAACTGCAAAGAACCAGAAGGTGGTCCTCTCACAAACAGACAAGGAATTGACTGTAAACCATTTGGTGAACCCTGAGGCAATAGCCAGGAAAATGTTGGCTAGGTAAGAAAAAAAGATATTTCAGTTACATGCAGTTTGTCTTCTGGAAAAATTAAAAAGATGACAACAGGCAGCATTCTGGAGGTTAGAAATACAATCCTAGAGCCATAGCAATTACATGGGATCAATCTATACAGCAGGAATGACAGACACCAATTTCATATCACACTTCAGTTTTCTTATGGTAATAGAGATGTAATTAAGCACAAGAAACTGGACTGCTTGTGACCAAGTCAGATCAGAAAATTCTGTCTTCAGAGACAGAAAACACCCCCACATTTTACTCTACATCCATTTGGTACTTAATTTCTGGTGTTGGCTGACTGATTGCCTCATTACCAAAAATAGAGCACTGTTTGCCGGTCAGAACAGTTATATTTGTATCTGTAAATTCAAAACCTCTCAGTGACATTCCTAGATACTGTCATCGTCTATGCTAGTAAGCTCTTAAAGCATTTTCTGTCATGGGTTTGGTCTTTCCTTGGACAACTCCAGACCTGGTATGGCAGCTGGAATATTTTAGGGACGTCTTAAAGCAGGTTATCTAAATGCAGCCACCATCTCATGAAGGTTAAGACCCTTATTAGCAGAGTGCTGACAGCTGCAATCTCAGCATCCAGATGTTTCATTTATTTACAAAATAATTCAAAAAAAATTAATTCTTTCAGAGTTTATTCCCATCTCTAAAGAGTTTTTCAGAGATGCATGATTCAGAACATGTGGTTTTCCCTCCCAGTTCTCTAAGTGTGAAAATAGAGGTATCAAACCACTCAAATTTAATTCCCTTTAGAGTTTCTGTATCTGAGATTTCATTTGCATTAGTACTATTTTACCATCCTTAGTGACATTATTGTGTTTTGAACTGGCATAACAGACAGAAAAAATATCCATATTGCATAAATAAAATAGTAATAATGAAAACTCTAATTACTAAAGTTGTTAAGATGAAATTTTAGATATTTTGTCACGTAAAAAAAGTACAAATGTTTTATAAATGCCACAGCTCAACATAGCTTCAGCTCCCCCTGCAAATCTGTTCTGGATAATTACCTTACAGATATCCTGTTTTGGAATTCCACGCAGTGTGCAGTAATAATAAAGATGCTCCCAACCTGTTAAAAGTTCATCCAGAGCATCTTGCTGTGGACAGTAGCCAATGAGAATGCCTTCAGAGCTAGCAGACAGTATATCCATTTCAGATCTGTTTGAAGAAAAATCAAAAGACTCAAATGTTGTTTAAAAAAAACACAGCCCTGAGTTTCATCCATGGGCTACAGTCTTCAAGACAAGCACGCTTACCCTCAACTCCATAGGTAAATGAGTTTGATTCTCTTTGCCATGATCACTTACCATAATATCACCCACATGCAATGGATGGTTTCTGTCAGGTTAGCGCTGCCACCCACGTGCCACTATTCTAATAGTGTGTGTGTCAAGGTGAACAGACCAACATAGGAGGAGGACAGATCTATCAGCATTAATTCTTACCAGGTATACCTCCATTATCTCCTTGGTAGAATCTGCTCTAAGGGGACATATTTCAAAGCCATACTATGTACATCACGTTCGATATTAAATGGTCAGTAGTTGAGAGAGGGGGAAATGTTGCTGTGCATTCTTTGTGTGTCTGTGCACGCGCATATGTACGCATGCATTCTCTAAACAACCAGGATGAAAAAAACCAGAAAATATTCAAGTCCAGTGGGTTAAAAGATAATACAGGGGAGAAAAAAAATACCCTGATTTAAGAGACTTTGGCCATCACTTTGTAGCTGCACAGCATTAGTTGAAATTACATTCATTGCTAAAAAGTAAGCTTGATTGCAAGGATGTCTCATTACCCATAATGACACTTAATCAATCCTATTTATTCCAACATCTAATTCAACATTAAATGATGCTGATTTACATGTACATAAAAGATAAAAGACCTGTCAATTTTAAGATACTTAATAATAAAAAAAAATAAACCATCTGAGCTTTGGGAAAAAAAAAAAAAAAAGTTTCTCAAAGATCCCCAGTAACAGAACAGTTTCCCCCTTAGCGGTTTTCTACACTTCTGGTTAAGACGACTAAATATATGATTAATCATTTAAACAAAAACTAAATGCATTAAATGCAGGATCTAGAAATACCAGCATTAGTGAAAAATATAAATATGTATCTCCTGTTAATGAGATTCAGAAGTCTGAGGAGAAAAAGAAAACACAAATTCTGTATTTTACAGAATGAACCACAGCATCAAAATGTATTTTAATGCTATCAAAAGATAAATTATCATGCCTATGACAAATTTTGCCAGGGATTAATTAAAATGGTCCTCTGTTCTTAAAGTCAAAGATAAAAAAATATCAGTGTCTTTGTAGGTTTGAATGGTGCCAAGGAAGTTAACTGCCTGTAGACATCTCTCTGGCTGAAGACTGAGCCAACAAGAAAATGAGTGACAGAGGAAAGAGTACAGCAGAAGTTTACTTCCTCATGAATTTATCTCCACTTAGATATTTTAAATGAAGCACATACAGAATTTTAACAGCTGAGTTGCCACCCATAGCCAAACCGAATCAAATTCATTTTTAAGGTCATCTTTACTGTAAGATACAGATCTTTTTGCATAATTTGTCAGAAGCCGTGAATTCCTTATTTAATCAACTCTAGCACAATGACACACAGTCCAGAGTGAAATGTTATCCATGTGCTGCTGAACACAGCAAGATATGTCTGAGGTTTGTTTTGCTGGGAAGATTCAGGAACTGTAACAAGATTTTCTTTTGGTGCAGCTGCTGTCTTTAGAGTTACAAGAGACCAGGCTTTTGGTTATAAGCCAAGTTCAGACACAAGAGAACAAATCACACTCAGGGGTAACTTCAGGGACATTTACTCAGCATAAACCCTGTAGCTAGATAGAAATATCTAGTCTGGAGTGGGTCCATAACGTGAAGAATAAGAAATAAGTATGTACAGCTGCAAAAAAAGTAACAGTCATCTTTAGCTAGAACTATATTACTGATGGTTACTCAGTTTGAATGAGGAAATAAAAACACATCGGTGTTCCCAGTCCTAATTGTACAGGTAGGATTTTAGTGTGTGCCTCTTGTAAAGCACACAGCCTTAGATGAATGATACCCCACACATTGACCTTTAGCTTTCATAAAGGAAGAGCACATTGAAAATAGATCATTTAATATTCTTAGGCAGTTTGGTCCTTATCTTGCAACTTTATCCATTGGTGCTGACCTTGATCACCTAAAGAGGTCCCATTAATAGAGAGATTCTAATGTATTCACTAAAGAACTGGTGGACCTATCTGCCAAGCAGGAACCAATCTAACAAGAAGAGAGGAAAAAAAAATTTAAAAAGTGCCATACAAAGATTCTGGTCTTTAACTGAGACTTTGTTGGTATGTATAGTACAATGTCTGTTCTTCCCTGAGAAATATCACAGAGTAGATTTCCAAATCAAAAAGCTGGAGAACACGTTCAAGTTTTGTTTAGTCAGGTCCTAAGCTTTTTCTGAATACTGAAAAGAATAGTTGAAAGAAAAATCACAGGATAATTTTTAATTAGAATGCATATCTTAAACAAGAAAACTGCCCTCATCTCTGGAAATTGATTTTCCTTGAAATTCAGTTAATCTCTCAGATTTCATTTTCATGGGTCTAAATGAAATGAATGTTTCAAGTAGTGATGGCACGATACCAGAAAACTTTTAAACTAATTGATACACTGTAAATGTTTTTGCTCTTTTCCTAAATTTTGATGTCATTCATTAAACCAATTATTATCCTCCTATGCCTTAACAAACATCTTCATACATGATCTTATCAAAATCAAATTGGAAATATATTCTATTAGTATTTTCTGAAATATGTATTGGCATGCAGAAAAATGTTGGGTTTTTTCTGAAGCTAGGGAAAAACAGATGCTTGTTTTCTGCCCTTTTATAATCAGCGTGCTAGCATTTCTCATTAGGCCATTCATATAAACAACAGGACATACAGGAAATAAAAATAAGCTTCTTTTATAAAGAGAGAAAGAACATCTAAGTACAGAGTCGAATCCCTCTTAGCCTTTCTTTTCCATAATAAAGTGGACACGATGAATTCTAGTGTAGTATCTAAAAACTATAGGGAGGAAACCAGACTTTTACACTACTACAGGATTGTCCACATCATTATAAAAACACTGAGTAATTGTTACGTTTAAATTCTCTTAGTAACTTTGGCTACAGATCTTGATCAAGAGAAGACAGAACTTACATGCAACACAAGTATTCTCCTTCCTAGCAAGGAACTCATTTTTAGACTATATTGTTATATGCAGTCGATACTTCCACTTACTATTTAATTTTTCTTCTAAATTGGAACAACTTCAACAGATGAAACCAACAGCATGTCCAGAAAACTTTATATGTTAAACAAAATTTTAAGGTTGAAAAATTATATTTGTCATACACTTTCGGAAGAGTTCAAGAGAATATATGGCTTTCTCAAGAAAAATAGCAGTCTGGCACTTCAAGCATAGAAGATATTAAATTCCACCCCTTTATAAGTATTTTGGTCTCCATTTATAAAGTGACAATTATGATACTTTGGTGATAATCATCGCGAAAAAAATCCTGGACTAAAGGAGGCTTCTATAACTTTGGAGTGATCATCTTACAGAGTTTTGTACTATCAATGAAAGAAACTTGCCAGACTTGCAAGATACTGGGGATAATAAATTAAATTGAATGAATAACATTTCTGAATCAAAGTTATTCCTCGGCTGATCTTTTTAAGGCCAGAAGGCTAGGCTGCTTATTGCAGAGTCTAGATTGGGTTCTTATTTGTTATAGTGATTACCAGCAACATACCTTATGGGTAGTTGTGGGCTGATCAAGTTATATCACAGCTTCAAGTTTCTGCAGACAACTTAGGACCCTCAGTATCAGCCTTAGGGCTATTTTTGGAAAAAGTAGTTTCATTACTAACTCAGCTGTGCACATCGCTTCATTTTTGTATGCTTTTTCTGCAGTTTTCTAATGCATTTAAAATAAAGGCAGTGATATATATGGCACTTAAAATGGCTTCCATAGAGAGATAAATTCCATTAATCAAAATGAAATATAAATTTACAAATTGCAAAAGTAGTTAGACATTCCTTTGTAATCTTAACTACATATTCAATTCACTGCATACTAATGCTCAATCAACATTATAAAAAACCAAGGTTAAAATATAATTAATGTAACCATAGCTTAGTTATAATTAAACTAATTATACTGATATACAGTATAACAACAGCTATCTCAGTCATTATATTGATGTAAATTTATTCTGCCTTTCAAGTAAAGCCATTTGAATTACATTTTTAATTATTTATCAAGCCGAATATCATAACTATCAAAAGAGTCCAAGTTCTAGCTATAAAGAAATATTTTACTTTCCCTTATTTGGAGAGCAGTTCTTTGGTCCTACAACTTTGGAATCCAATAGCTGAGATGACTGACAATTCAAATAGCATGGGGAGTTACTGTCATGGAGGATCTCTCTGTACAGAAGGAAGATGGAAATTGGTAGTGGATAAATCAATTACATAAAGAAGACTGCCAAATACTTCAGGTCTCAGTGAACTTATGAACAAGACGACACCCGGCTTATCTGTTTCTTCCTCTATGAATCCCAGTACAAGCAAGACTAAGTATGAACTTAAAGTCAACACTATTGAGCAAAGACTGCAAAATAATGCCAAAAAGGTAAACAAACCACTAGTTACATTATTCGTTATTTTACATTAATCTTGACATAACACTTGGAGGATTTTGACACTCTCTTCTAAGCCATGTTCAGCTCTCCTCAGTTGATGAAGGCTTTATGACACAAAGTCACTGAAGAAAGTTACACAAAAACATGGAAGGGGGAAGAAAAAGAATGGCAAATGTACACTCAAAAATAAAAACAAAAAAAATGTGGAACAGATGTACAATATCTGCTGATACATCAGAACAGCAGATTCAAAGACAATGAGGACTCACTTCATTAAGTGCCAGCTTTTCTTAATAGATATTTAACACATATCTTCCTTCTTCAAGCTATTTGACAAAAAAATTAACTACAAAAATGTTTACAGTTTTATATGCTAGCTTTCATTTAAGCAGCCCATGCCCTGGTGGCAATCTAGTTATTGCAGTAGAGCTAAGCACAAGCTAATTTGAGTCCATTTGTACTCTTAAAGAGAAACAGCTGTGCTACAGAGAACACAAAAAAACCCTTTGAAATGTGAAGCAGACCATGCAGTTAACTATTATACAAATTTAAGCTTGACAACTCCTTTGTGTGGATGTTGTTCAAAAGCTAGGCAGTCTCCTAATATTTTATAGCATCACACAATAAATATGAGTAAGTAAATTTTATTAAACTACTCTAGCCATTTTCCTTTTTTGTTTTTAGTATTTCTGCCCTTTACAAGAGGGACTACTGGTATTTCAGTTATCAATATTTTTTTTTCCACATCTTCCAAAGTAACTGTCAATTCTGTTTCTTCCATTGTTACTCTTTAATAACAGGGTTGCAGATATCCCTAATATGGAGACACATATTCCATATGGTAAGTATTTTTATGTTTCATATGGACAGATATGTCACTGAAAACGGCAAAGTTAACAAGGTACATAAAATAATAAAAAAGGCAAAATCCTCTGTGATTGGCATTTTGCTTCTATCTTCACAAGATTTTCTGTGGCTAGTGATAAATACCTATTATTTTTCCTACTGAACTATCTTTATCGCATCATAGTTAAAACCAGAAGAGCATTGCAAAGGTTAGAAGTTGCCTAAAAACATTTTCTGCAGAAGGATACAAAACCAGACTGCTCAGCTTATGTATTATAAATGTGCATTTGCCATGTAAACGATAGCATACAAAGGTTAGGTACACAGTGCATTTAAAACATCTATTTAATTTGTAGAGTATCAAAAAGAGAAAAGCTTAATAAAAACAGATCATAAGCTTTCCATTCCCCAAAAGAATGCACCCATCAAGAAGAGTGCCAGGAAAACTCTGGCATTCTGATTTGCAGAAGAGTTGAATTTGGCTCTAGTATTTAATAAGCATTCATGCTTAATAACAGTCTGCCTTATGAATATCAGTGATACTGAAAACTGTTACACAACATCTAGCTTTTACGCATTTTACTAAGCCTCTGTTATAAAAACAGACAGTTTTATTTCAGATTCTTAGGAATAAACTCCTTTTTTTTCAGTATTAGACATCAACAAACAACCTAAAGGCCAGTAAGTTTCTTAGAAGTACTTGAAAATGTTGTGAATTTGCTTTTCAGTTGTGTTTAAAAAGGCAGCTATCACTCAGAAGTATATTCTTCTTATTTTCTTTGAGAATCTAGCAGGAGTTCCCTGAATACAACTTGACTATCAATGTATGAGTCTCCTTCTGTATAGCCTCATGCACCTCCATGATGTTTTACGTCGAACTTCTCAAAATTCTACTTCACAATTCAACATGCACTTTTGAAAAAGTTCATCTAGCATTTCCAGTCCCCTGTATTGCCCAAAGCAGGAAAATCCAAGGCTGTTTTCAGTGTACTTGCCTCAAAGAGATACTTCTGGCTACATTTTAAGTTCAGTTCAATGATTACAATAGCAATCAGGAAAACGTACATATGGTTTGCTGTTTTGTTTGTTTGTTTTGTTTTTTTTTAATAAGGAACTTTCACAGACAGTTATTCAAGAAAATGGGAACTGTTATGAATTAA
Organism: Baryphthengus martii; assembly: GCA_013396935.1. Taxonomy (NCBI): domain Eukaryota; kingdom Metazoa; phylum Chordata; class Aves; order Coraciiformes; family Momotidae; genus Baryphthengus; species Baryphthengus martii. The sequence continues at coordinate 23,872 of VWZK01008635.1, read as the reverse complement.
GGATTTTCTGCTTGGAGTTACATCATTTAGGTTCTCCAGTATTTATGATGATAATTTTGCATACTAATTCCATTATTTGATCATGAAGAATGCATCATGAAGGATCCATCACATTATAGTTTCCTGCCCTTTCAGGGTCAGAGGACAAAAGCTGTGCTTCTTCCAGCAAAACCAATAAGAGACAGAGACAGGATCAACATCTAAGCTGCTGCTCAAATTATTCATCAGGAGTCATTATCAAGGCTAATGTCTCTATGGAACCTGCTTCATGACACAGATTTTAAACAAAGTAGTCTAGATCTGCTGACCAGCAAATGGTCTGCAGCTGTGACTAGCAACTTCTTTCTTCATCTGACTCTATTCTTCCTCTGTAGCAGGAATATCAGACTTTTGAGCACACTACTGGAATAAGAAAAGGAGAAGAGGTTTCACTAAGATATTCCCTCTTCTTCCATTGATTTCAGGTGTCAATACAAATCAGTCCACCTAAAAGTCCTTTGAATGAGTAACTCTAATAAATCCTCAACTGTTAAGGGGGTTCTCCAGACCTACTGTGTTTATAATCTTACCTATGGAAGAGTCGACGAATTTGCCCCCTAGTGATTTTCAGTAGTGCAGCAACACGGTGCACCATGATCTGCTTAACAGCAGCTGCCAAAGTATGAAGCAAGGACCAAAGTCAGGAATGACATAAATCTCTCCTCTCAGCCTCAAAGTTGTTTGTTTCCCCAAGCTTAGCTACTGTGTATCTGCAGCTCTGGATTGAGGTTGCATTCTCAAGTTAATGATGACCTTTGAAAACTTGGGAATGTGAGTTTTACACTTCATTCACTTCAAAAAAATAGAAATCTGTAACCTGGACTGACACCACCATAATGCAGGGTGATAATTTATGATGTCAAGAATATTTTGACCACTTAAATGCAAATGTCTAAGGCTTCCTCTTGAGCCTCCTAAGTCTGTCATATTTCATTACTTATATTTTGATGTATGATAAATAACATTGCATCTTAGAGTAAGCTTTCATGTTGGATTTATAAAACATAGTGACAGAAATTAAAGTAGCATGCAGGATGTGCAGGGAGGATGTTTAGCTTATAGTTAAATGCCAGCGGCCTACTAAAGTGGACCTCAGAAGAATTTCTATCTATTCAGCCACAAGTATATAACAACACATCTAGTAACAGGAATACAGGCATAGTTAAATTGTTTTTGAAAAAGTTATCATTGGGAGTTCTGATAAAAAAACAACTCATGTAGTCATAAACATATTTACATATTTGCCAATACACATGATGATGATGAAATATATTCTTATAACTACCTATTTGCTTTCAAATGGATATTAAAATTTTGGAATCTCCTGGAAAAAAAGAGTTGTCGTGGACAGGATGTGCTGCAGTAAATAAAGGTAGCACCACTCCAGGCAAAATGGCCTGACTTGCCCCTGTCACCACTCGCAGAAAGCATTTTAAAAAGTCAGACCAACTGGTGAAGGTGGTGATTCAGAGACAGAAATCAAGGAAAACTCGTCTCAAGGGCAAAAGTTGGCCTGAATCAGAATAAGCAGACAGCAGTGACTCAGAGCCTGAAGTTATTGTTAGCACCATGCCTATGAAAGAGCTCAAACGTGTAAGAAGGGATTAATGGCCATGGTGATGGGGATGACCTGGTTGTTGTGGTGCAGGGACACTGAAGCTTATACAGTAGAGCTGGAGAACAAAGCAGTCAGGCAGTTGGGATCACTGGCCAGAGACGGGAGCACTGACAAACACAGAGGAAGAACAGATGGCACCCACACTCTCTGTGGACGTCTGGTAGCAGCTGTAAAAAAATCATATCCTTCTAAAAAGGGTTTGGTGTGGCATCCTATTAAATGGAACATCATGGAACAGGACACAGAATGTCTGAGAGAGATGGTAATTTGGGAAGTAATTTATGGCAATGACCAAACCCTTTCAGATCTAGATGAGCTGCCATGCTGGAAGACTCTGTTCATATAGTGTGTCCCTCCTACATACTGCCACAACTTCGGAGGAAGGATCTTTGGGGGAGAAGATGGCAACTCCTCAAGTGTCAGTGTATTTGCTAACCAACTCAGGTAATTTGAAGACAGTGTCCAATACAAATTATTCTATACTCCTATGATTCTATATATGTCCCTGTATCTGGACATACTGTATGCTCATGTTTATTCCAATTTTGAAAGGCTGTATGCTAAGGCTTCCTAGAGCCTATCCTTTTACTACCAGACAAGTTTGTTCTTAATTAATAGAGTTGTCAGATGGAATTTAATAATGCTAAAATGTTTTCCTACAGAGACTTAACAGCAATAAAGTGATATACATTTAAAAGGGAAGAAAACAGGTCCTCAGAGTACAGTATAAAGGACTGAAGATGTGCCGAGTCTTTGATCATTGGCATTATCAACAAGCAGTATTCTGATCAAACCCTCTGTTATTTACCCTGTAGGAGTCCTGATAACAGCACGTCCTGCAGATGGAATGATATCTCCAGTCAACATCTTAAATGTTGTGCTTTTTCCAGCTCCATTCGTTCCCAGGAGTCCAAAACACTAATAGAGATTGAAAAAAAAAAGAGTAAAAGCAGTCGATCTGCTCGGCTGAAAAAAATAAGCAATATTATTTCTTCAACAGTTTCTCTCCTTTTCATATTGCCTGTTACAGGTCTGTAAGATACTGTATATTTACATTGTACGTGCAATTCCCTTTCCCACAGAAAATACATTTCGAAAGGGCTACATATATATTTTTATTACCCCCAATTCCATATTATTAGATTTGAACCTGATGATCTCCAGTCCTGTCTGAGAGCCCTGACTACTAGTCTGTAGAGTCAACATTCCTGTTTCTCATGAGCTACTCCACTCTGTACAACTAAATGAAAAACAGCCACGACACACACTGACTCTGTAAGTTATTTCAGCCCCTAGCTGCAATGAATATATGCTTAAGCTAGGACAGGATTCACACTAAGTCTACTTATAGCATTTAACAACTTTCAAAATACTTGTTTCATTAACATTCTTATTATCAGACAGGCTTTAATCAGCAATAAAATCCTCCTCCTTACCCCAGTTCCCCAACAACTGATCTATACCTAGCAGGATGTCACTGAACTTGCACTGTCATGCACTAGTTTCTCATAACTTCCAATTTGCTATTAGCAACCAAGGAAAGTCATTTCCTTATCAGCATTTTTGAAATTAATAGTTGCAATTACCAAAAGCATAAAAATAATGAAAAAAGCCACACACACAACAACAAAACCAAACCCAAACACCCAAATAAATACTGTTCTGAAATCTTTAAGATTACCATATTTGGCATTAATTTCAGTTTATTAAAATAGTATGCTAGCATATTATACACTATATTAAAATATACAGTGATCATTTCAGCACAGGAACTATGTTTGCCTTGGTGACAAATTCAGGATTTGGTCCACAGCTTACAATTGATGCAGGTATTTTTTGCTTTCTCTTTCAACACTGAACTGCTATGTTACTTAATTATATTTTTTACTTTAGCTTACAAAACAGTAACTTCGTAAAGATAAGCAAGAAGAAGAAATTAAGACTCTGGTGAATTTGTAACCCATAATAATAAGTGAACACCACCAGAGTGTGCTTTTATCCAGTTATTTTCAGAAATTACAACAATTGAAATTGTTCTGCTGCTACCTAAAGATCTTTGATTGTAGACCTGATAATGTTTGAGCGATTGTTCAAAATGAAGTGTTATTTCATGAAAGGAAAAAAAAAGAGACCTCTTTACCTCTCCCCTTGCTACTCCCACGCTTATGCTTTTCACAGCTGTGTTCTTCTTACTGAAACCTCCATAACACTTCCTGAGGTTGTACAGGAGGAGGACATCATTACCAGCTCTTCCACCGAAGAGTCGCTGTCGCTCCATTTCTACATCAACATCTTCTGAAGGGCTGATCATGCTGTTAATTGAACACTGCCCCCTGAAACAGAAGATGATAACAAATGATACATGGGCAAGTTGGGCACTGCTGCACTCTAAATAATGGTTGCAGTCCCTTAAAGCTTTTTAGTAAAATCTCAGCAGAATCCAAGGGAAATAGCAACTACTTGTATTTTTTCTCCTGCAGTTCCCACTAATTCAGGAACACCATGTTATCAGAACTATTTATCTTCAGATGTTCAAAGGAATTCACCATTCTCTTGCTTTAAAAATTAGTTCAGTGTCCAGTATGGCAGAATACAAACGGTGACACACCTTGGTTTCTGGAGAAGATCCCAATGAAGAAAAAGCCGTAAAAGAAGAAGTAGTGTTCCCTGAAGGGCCATTTCCACAAAAATCCAGCCCAGGAAATTCATCTCAAAGGGGCTCACATATGAATCGATTCCAAAGTTACTGGTCAGGTCAAATTTGATCTGATTGTAGGAAAGTTCTATTAAACCCTGGCCTAAGCAGAATTGTGGGAATACAATGAACACCCATTTGAGGATATTGTAGATGTTCTGAAAACTCTGTATTAAGATTCAGCAAATGGGAGGGGAGGGGGAAAAAAAAAAGAAAAGAAAAGGAAAGAAAGAAAAAAGAAGAAAAAATTTAGTTTTCTCCAACAACATAATAAGCATGCTTACAAACCTGGATATAACATTCAAATCTCACTCAAGGTGAGCTGATTTCACAAGAGCATGTTATGAACTGTTTTGTGGCAGGGTTCATTTGTTATTGCATTTTAGACTGCTTAGGGCAATGTGGTTCTAATATTAGCTAAGGTTCACAGTCAAAATACATATGGCCATGATTATTCTATTTCCGTAAAATTTTAATATTTTAATGCTATTAAATCTACATCACCAAATTAAGCTCAAGTCAATGCTAAATCTGCCTCCAAACTTGAGTGACATGTAATCCAGATTTGACTTCAAACATCAAGTTTTTGACCCGATACATACATATTTACACACATTCTGGCTCTCTCCTCCATCAAGTTGCTGAATTACCATTATGACTAATGAAAATTATATACATGGAGTGAGAATGCACATTACTATTCGTTACAGATCCTAGGAACATGCAGCTTATCTCTTATGTCAATATTATTCAAATGCATTTTACAAGGCATATAATCTATTCAATGGACCAGAATATCTCCCATTATGTGCCGATTACAACTTAATGGTCTGGAAAATGTCAAGGTTTCAATTAACACTGCTTTTCCATTATTACAGTGTAATCTGTTTTATTTTTTTTTTCATAAACATGATAAAATTCAAGATGGTAACAAGTAATATAGTATACACTAGGACAGAAAAAATCATGAATGTTTAAAACACATAAGCTTTTCCTCTGGGAAAAAATCTTGTCTGTGTGTATGTATAAACATACATATATATACACAAATATATATTTTATACTGACCTGCACTTTGGAAATTATAGCTAACAAACGAGGTAAGAGTGTCACCAGCATGGTACAAAGACCAAACACAAAATTTAAGGAGATATAAGAAATAAAAGCTACATCTGAACTTGAGAAGAATCTGGATATAAGGTACATCCATGGTAAAGTTGCATATCTGAAAGTTTAAAGAAACAAAATTACCACAAATAAGTTATGTTTCTGTCTCCTCAAAAGCCCACAAAAAGCCCAAAACAATTGCTTTGAGAAAAAAGGACAAATCAGGGATATGTTTTCTTTATCAAATTACCTTATGGTTCCGTGAGTGTACACATAGTTACTGCCATGTGATGGGCGGATATGATTTATTTCTTGCATGTTTCAACTGCATATATTTACTTCCACCTTTCCAGAAAGCTCACAACTAGAATTTCTAAATGATTGCAAAACCATGCATCTGAACAAGCCTCTTATACAGAAACAGAATTAAAACCAAATATTTGAAGTTTAAATCATGGATGCTGAGCAATCAGCTTATCTTAGATGGTTTCATTAAAAGAAAAAAACAACAAAAATGAAAGGAGAGGGTGAGTGAAGTTGGGGGTGGGGAGAAGGGTGGGAAAGAAAAAAGAAAAAAAAAAGAAAAAAAAATTAATCCTTGATCTGAAAATAATAGTTGTAACAGTGAATATGGGAGAACTGAAATTTGAACGAGAGCATGTTAGCCTTGCTATTATCTAAAACAGGCTATCAGTTAGTAAAGTAGTAGACATCAAAAATGAGTGCATAGTTACTTCACAGCACAATGATGATGAGACAGCATGTCCATGGCTACATCAGTTTCTATGTAAATCTTTCAAGGACGATGGATGGCACCCCCCATTCTGGCAGGTCATATGACATCTATCCAAAATGGAGCAGTTATATTTTTTAGAAAGAGGAATATATATCTAGCCAGACTTAAAAAATACCCAGGCGATTTCATGAGCATGAATGTCATGTAAAGGAAATTTATTTTCCATTCAACGTACTGCAAGACATATCTATCAAACAGTATATAGACTGTAGGAGCTGAGGTAACAGCATACGCCGTTGTAAGACTGCAAGTATATATGTAATATATATATAGTTGTACATATAAATACTTCTTATGTAGTACTAATATATGTATGTATAATTGCTTTAATAGTGAGCTCAATGCAAAAGCAACTAGCCCAAAATCTGTGAATACACTTCATTGCATTAAATAATAGTTTAGGTTATAAACCATAAAAGTCTCTTTTAAATTCAATATTGTGTACATTACAGATGATTTTTTTTTCATCTAACAATGTAAAAATCCTTTACCTTCAGAAAAAAAAAAAAAAATTCACCTGATGTGAAGTAAAAGTGACATTATCATCAATTTATAGGCAGATGAAGGTGAAATGACAATGTTTGGATTGCAGATGCCGACTGTAATTATTCAAGATCACACTGTATTTTTCAGCATCTTATTGTCAATCTTAATCACATAATATTTCCTACCCATCATGCACATACTAAAATCACTGTTCTAAGTTTTGCTCTGAATTACAATACCATAAATACAAAACAAGTCCACCCTTGGCAACAGTTCAGGAAAGAAACATGATTTGGAGTGCTGTTACTCTGCTGTAAATGAAAGCAAAATTTGATTTATTTGTTTATAGCTGCTTGGAAATGAGTAAGACTTTCAGAATACTTAACTTGTATGATGTTCAAATACAGCCTTTAAAGTAGCTGCCAGTCATACCTACATTTCTATCCTATCTTTTCCTTCAGCTTCATCTGTAATTTGTTATTCTGTGAGCATCAAAGATAGAACAATTTGGACAAAAGTGCTTAAGCAATTGCACTATATAACACTTCTGCTATCAGCTAAAAGAGCTAAAAATGAAGTTTAGTTAAGAGATTATTATATTCTTAAAGGAATTTAGTTTTAAGAGCACGCTGGAAAATTGGTGATTATTCTTTCAAGAACACCCCCTTCTGGCACATAGCTTAACTTTTTCACAGAAGCACAGAACGGTAGGGATTGGAAGGGACCTCTGGCTATTTTTATCTTTATTCCAGAGCAGAAATGCTGCACAAGTGTACCCTGAAGAGAAAAATAAAAAGTTTAAAGGAAAAAATGCATTATGGAATGCAGGTAAATGAGAAATACATGCAGAGTACTAGGGAAGGATAAAGTGACCATAATAGCCTTCATCATATTTACTGCGTATTTAGGCTGAGTAAAGAGTGTAAAAGGAAGAATGACAACTCTGAAATTTATCAGAGTGTTCTTGAAACATGAAACTTACTGACAGTTATTATACTGTTGTTATTATTATATATATTTTATATATAATATTTTAATACNATTATATATATTTTATATATAATATTTTAATACATGTTAATACACACTGAATATATAGTTCTTGTTAAAAATCACTATAATACATCAGCCAAAGCTGAACAGGACAAAAGATGATGCGATGATTAAGTCACATCTGTAGTGAAAGAAAAAAAATTTAGAAGGCATTCTAGCTTTTCAGTCAATGATTGCTTCTTCTGAAATAACCAATCTTCAACTCAACGGTTTGGTTACAACAATGGCAGCATAAAGTCTCAGGCCCTGGGAAAGCCTACAGCACATCACAGAAACCATGTCATGACTTCAGCACACATAGAAGTATGTACTGTATGGTTCATTTGCTGCTTCACTAAGATCTTTATAGATACCTGTTCTTATGCTAGGGTCACAGCAACTGGATTACAAGAGGCATTCAACAGTTGTAAAGATTAAAAAAAAACCAAACAAACATTGATGAAATTTAGTAGTGTAAAGTCTTTGCACTAAGACTCATAAGAGTTTCTGCCTTTATCTTGAAGGAATTAACTGATGGTAGTGCAGAAGGAAAGAGGAGGAAGATGAGTGATACAGAGAGGAAAAAAGTAAGAACTATGGATGTTTCAGTTATTTACAAGATCCTGGCATCATGGCCTCTAGAACATTAAATACTAGTCTGGCTACTGATGCCCAAGAAATATAAGCCAAAACTGGAGTTATAAGGAAAAATGATAAACACAGTTATGCAGGGAATGGGAAGGACTTTTTGCAAGAGAAGACTTGTTTGGACTTGCAAAAGATGTTTCATGAGGGAGTATCATGAAGTATCATAATTGATTAGTATTGCTCCAAATAACCTGAGGCTGGAATTTCAAAGGATACATCCAGCTATGGAGATACTGAAACAGTTTTCAAAAAAAATGACTTGCTGGAGGCATGAGATCTCTAAAACCAGTTATTATTAAAGTGTTTATCTGAGATTCTTCCTGGAATAGAACATGTTCTGATCTTGCAGAACGTCCTTTCTACTTTCATTTCCTGTGATTCTCTCATGAAACAGTTATGTTTTATCAGCTAAACATATGTCTTGTAAGCTACTAAATCACTTAAAAGCCCACAAGTCTATTAATCCACTACAGGTTATTGAGTGAGCTGGTAGAAGTGCTCACCAAGCAGTTCTGGCTAACCAGAGAGGTCCCAGTTGACTAGAAATTAGCAACAAGTGATCCTTATCTATAGGAAGGGCCAGAAGGATGATCCTGGGAACTACATGCCTGTCTGTCTTACCTTGGTGCCAGGAAGGTTATGGAGCAGATCATCTTAAGGGCCACTACATGGCACATACAGGACAATCAGGTGATCAGGCCCAGTCAGCATAGGTTTACAAAAGACAAGTCTCATTTGACTAACCTGTCTTTCTCAATGATCTGGGTGAAGGGATCAAGGGCACCCTTAATCACCAAGTCAGGTGGGTGTGTTGACCTGCTTGAGGGCAGGAAGGCTCTACAGAGGGATCTGGACAGGCTGGGTCAATGGGCCAAAACCAAAGGTATGAGGTTCAACAAGGTCAAGTGCTGGGTCCTGCACTTGGGTCACAACCCCTTGCAATGCTACAGGCTGGGGGAGGAGTGATTGGAAAGATCTCCTACAGAAAAGGATGTAGGAGTGCTGGTCAACAGCCACCTGAATATGAGCCAGCACTGTGCCCAGATAGCCAAGAAGGGCAACAGCATTCCAGCTTGTGCCAGAAATAACATGTCCAGCAGGATTAGGAAAATGATTGTCCACTGCTGAGGCCACACCTCAAACACTGTGTTCAGTTTTGGGCCACACACTCCAAGAAGGCCATTGAAGTGCTGGAGCATTCAAAGAAGGGCAATAGGGCTGGTGAAGGGTCTAGAGAACAAGTCTTACAAGATGTGAACAACGGAACTGGGGTTGTTTAGCCTGGAAAAAAACAAGGGGCTGAGGGGAGACCTTATCACTCATGACAACTACCTAAAAGGAGGTTGTAGGTCTGTTCTCTCATGTAACAAGCGATAGGACAAGAGGAAATGGTCTCAGGTTGCACAAAGGGAGATTCAGATTAGGTATTAGGAAAAAATTCTTCACAGAAAGGGTTGTGAGGCACTGGAACAGGCAGCTCAGGGAAGTGGTGGAATCACTATCCCTAGAGGTATCTAAAAGACACGTAGATGTGGCACTTAGGGACACGGTTTGGTGGTGATCTGGCAGTGCTGGGTTAACAGTTGGACTTCATGATCTTGAAGGTCTCTTCCAACCAAAATAATTCTATAATTCTATATGCATTCCCCTATGAAGAAAGCAACAATTAGTTGCTCAAGAAAGAAACACCTTCTCATAATGCTTATCCTGTAATTGTTCATCTTCAGCATTTCTCACATCACCTGGAGCTGCACATAGGAAAAGTTAAAGGAACAGAATAGACAGACCGTTGGTTCCACTGAGCACAGGGCTCAACAGCCCTATTTCTATAGAGAAATCACTCCTCTGTTTAACAAGTTACTTTAAATTTTTATTAATGGTTTTCACGTGAAACTAAGCAAGTGAGTGACAGAGGAGGACTTTCTTCTCTCACAGTACTATTTGGAGACAAATGTCTAACCAGTTCAGTATTCCCCATTAAACAGACTTCTCATTGGAAATATATATTCCTGGAGCTATATAAAATTACAGAATTACAGAAAATGGGTAGAATCATAATAAAAGACAGCCACTTCTTACCTTCTTGATGATACACTGCACATCTATGGACTGAAATTCTGACCTATGTTATAATTCCTTCATTTTCTGGATGATAACATAAAATCAGTCTCTAACAGCAAAAGATTGTTATACAGGCTAAGTATTTTTGAGACATTTCCAGACTTTTTTGGTCTTTTTCTCTCTTCTTTTTTTTTTATTTTTTTTTTTTAAATACATGAGCAAATGTCCCTCCACCTTCCACAGGGAACATTCAAACTCAGGTTTCAGCCTGTTTTCTTACTATCTTTTGCTGAATCATAATCATTTCTAAAGAGAGAAGATCATGCATCCATCAGCAGGTGCAATCCAAGTCTAAAGATTTCTGTTTGTTTCTTACAAGCTATAATTCCATAGTAGCATTTCCAATCACATACCCAAAGAGTATCAACAGGAGAACAGTGGCTGCCAAGTTTTTTCGGAAAGTGAAGGCTGATAACTGGAAGGCACTAATAACACCAACACATAAGGTGACTGGAACCATGTAAAACAGCTAGAAACAGAAGAAAAAAGACATTTTGGCAAGTAAGCATCTCCTACTGGTTTTATTTAATGAACATAGAAGGGCTCTACAAATTAACTTTCCCATATTTGCAATGTAATTACACTATAAATTAGGAAGAAGCAGGCAGAAGAACTCTGAGATTTAATAGTCCACACCTGCTGTGAAACTGCCCTTCTTACACATACACACATGAAAGAACCTGACAAAACAAAATCGGACTACAGAATATACCCCTTAGTTCAGCTTCTATTGATCTTTCCAATATACCTATTTAACAAGCTAACTCTTCCAGATAACGAGTCCGTATGGGACTATTACTCCAAAACCCCAAATTATACTGTGAACGCAGATTCTTGGATTCAGAACCAGCAGTTTCATTATTGGTGATTCAGTCATAGGAGAACAGAATCACAGAGCCCTAGAATCATTTAGGTTGGAAAAGACCTTTAAGATCACTGAGTCCAACCAATAGCAAAGATAAAATTTTAAAAGAGACTTTAATGAAGGACCATGTGGACTGATGAAGTAAGTGACAACTTTTAACAGAAACATATAATATTTACAGCCTTTATGCAACACAGAAAGCAGTTTCTGTGTAGTCTCTTGACATAATAGCAATCAAACACTGAAGGGTGGAAGGATGTGATTGGTACAGGGGATTCATATCCAACTATTCAAGAGAGACAGGTTCTGCTTGAATCCAGCAATGGCAAGACATGAAAACCTATTCTCAGTGTCCCTCTCAGTGTGTCCCTGCTCTGTGCATTGAAGCTGAGCTCATTCGAGCAGTGACTGCTTCCATTTCTGCTTATATAATATTTAACCTTATCCTAATGTAACTGAGATGTAACTGCAACAGAGGCAGCAAATCAAGGAAAACATTCCGTGTAGAACTTATTGTAGAAACCTTAGTATTAAAACTGGACTTTCATACTGAAGTACAATGCAAACATGTTTAAAATTAAACCAGAGGGTATCATTCCTTCGACAATGGGATGACAGACATTTTTTAAAGAGAAAGGCAATTGAGTGAAAAGTAGACAGATGTAACGTTCTCATCTTCCTCACAGTGTACCTTATTCAGCACTGTATACAAACACCACACCACTCCACAGATTTAGGTTTCAGTTATACTGGAGCTGTTTGAAAAATATGTTAGAGACGTCACAAAGCATTTGAGTCCCAGTGTGTTTCAACAGACCTGGGACTGGTTTCTATAAAGAAATAAATAACATTAAACATTAAATTCTAAACAGAAATCTTACCTGAAAACACGGTATGTTACGAAAGTTGGGCATGCACAGATGAAATAACCTTATTTTTTCTCGTCTTAGTGACGTAAACTTAATCTGAACCAAACATCTCTATTTGTCATGAATTTTTCTTAGCACTTTCACATTTTCCACTTGTTGAACATAGTAAAGAAAACCTTTCACATGTATAAATACAGTAAAACCAGTCTCATTTTCATGACAGCAATTTCAGAAATCAAATACATCTTCATGTCTACTAAATATTACGCTACCAATAATACAGGACACAGGCTGCAATGCTTAAAATATGTAGAGGGATTTCAAATTTGACAGTTCATATATTTATATGTTCAGTGTCCTTAAATGATCTGCAGCTCAATTAGCATTAAAAGCAGCATCTTTTCCCAGATCATGATTGATCATGCAGTATTGTGCTGAATTTGTGAGAACGTTTTGAAAGGAAGAGATTGGAAGAAAATAATGAGGAGTTGACTTTGCTGCACAAGGAGAAACTGAATGATGAAGGACTGAGTTTTTAAACAAGCTCTCTTATCTGACAAGGCAGAAAAAGGAATACAAAGATTGGCTGGCCAAGTAAATAACATTTGGAGAGCTGTACTCTTACTTCAGGCTTGCTGGAGTGTGAAAATCCTGACTTCGAGCATGGATGGGTGAAGCGCTAATGTTTCAGATTTAGAGTAATCTGAATAAGAACAGAGATTGTTCCAAAAATATCTGTTCCTGACCAAGCTAGTTCATTTCTGTTGCCTATGCTAGAGCCCAGCCCTCCCTTCCGTGCCCCAGTGTGTTAAGTAAAATGCACTAAGTTTAAGTTCTGTCTCTAGGGCCAGGAATCTCTTTACTTTTGAATAATCCAGTGGACTCCAATTGCTCATTATTGCCTCTGAAACCAATCTCCCAATCCAAAATATCTGCTTTGAGAAGTGAATTATCAAAGAACAGTACTCTAGTTATTTAAAAACAATAGCTCTATCCCTTTCCCAAAAGCAGATGACCTAATCTCAAATTTCTGCCAAATATTCATCACAAGTGAATTATGAAAAGCCTTTCAGTAGGGGACATAATATGCATGTCATATATCTATACAAACACATACGCACGCACACATATATATACACATATATAATGGAGCAGTTTTAAATTCTAGCTTTTAAAGAGTCACCTTTGAAAAAGATATTCGAAGATAATTTGTGGAATTCATGGTTAAATAGAATTCAAACGAGCCCCATTACACAGACAATGAAAAATCAGTGACAGGGGACTAGCAGCGACTTGAGAAAGTAATTCTATTTCATCACCTTTACTTGTTGAGCTGAACAGAAATCAACTTCTCAGATTTGAAGAAGGTAAGCAAAAGTTCCTATTTCATTTAACTATGTTGGCCTACATTTGATCTGTCAAAGTCAAGTCTCAGTGGCATTCCTGTTTTTGCATTTGAATAAAATTTACAGAAAAAATAACAACTTTGGCGGCATTTCCAAAGGAAAAGATTTTCACATACGTTAATGAACTGCATGCAGACAACACCATTTGTAAGGCTAACTCTCGGGGCAGAGATTTCACCTGTTTCTGATCTAGGTAATTCTGTGTATGCAAATTCATACCTACTATTTTCTATTGTCTAACTTGCCAGAAATAAAAGGCACCAGTTGTGAATATCACTCATATTAACCAGCAATAGACAACATAATTACACTTTTGTCCTGATTTTGACTGGGCTGGGCAAAACTGCTCAGGCATTGGTCAGCGGGTGGTGAGCAACCACATTGTTCATCACTTGTCTTTTCTGGGCTTTATTTCTCTCTTTTTTTTTCCTCCTGAATTCCTTGTCATCACAATTATCATTACTATTATATCTATTATTATAATAATCATATTTTATTTTAGTTATTGAGTCATTCTTATCTCAACTCATGAGTTTTACTTTTTGATTTCCATCCTCTTCCCTATCCCACTGGGAGAGGGGAGGAGGGAGCAAGCAGCTGCATGGTGTTTAGTTGCTGGCTGGGGTTAAAACACGACAGCCTTTAAAGTAGCTGACTAGCATCTTCAGGCTTCTCCAACAATCTGAAAGATTTTGCCAGTGGTAACTCAGAACACAGAAACTCCTGCTATGAACAGTTGTATGGAAAAGGCTCTGTCTAGGTTGATTAGGCAGCTTTCTTTTATTTGTAAAATAGTGTAGGTACCTAAAGGGAGCATATGCTTTACCTTACAATTCAACTTTGGAAAATGAAGAACACAATCCCTGACTTAAAGAATTTTACCTGACAGTGTTAAAGTTGGAATGGCGTCCCAACGCTTAACGTGATAGCCAAGAGCTGTTACTCTGCACGATTCAAATCTTATTCATGTGTCTTGTGATCATATGTCTTTTTGCTCGTTTATGACAAACTAGTTAAAAATTTACACCTGAACACACGCTGCCCCATACAATACATACCATATCATAGCAGAAGTTAGCAAACCAGTAAGTTCTGTAGCCCAGACCAGTGATGTGCTGCAAGCGTTTTGTGCCAGATGCTCTGTCTTTCACTATGGCACTTCCAATGGATGCGGTAAGGATAGAGAAACCCAGCATGATACACAGTGCTACCCCACACTGACGAACGTTCTCCATTCTAGGGTACAAAGCAAACAGCATCATGAAAATACAATGAGGAAAAAGCACTTCACTAAATCCAACCATTTTCAAGGCCAATTTCTTCCCAAAACAACACGAGACATAGGACCCTACTCCTGTTTGCAAACAACATGTTTGTACACTGTCAACATCTAATTAGAGAACAGGAGCTAGATGATGCATTGTTACAAAACCATAGGTGAGTTACAGAACACTGTGTGTGTTTAAAGTATGAATAGCAAAGTGAAGCTTTTGCAAATGTTTCGCCCTCTACAGAAAATTAAAATTTCCAAACTTGACAATCGCTTGAAGCAGTTAACCTGTTTGAAAATGTCATGACCTGTTCACGAACACTCTGTAAAGGGCAGTCAGTGTAAGTTCAGTATTTTTCTCTGCAAAATAATGTAACCATATTTGATATAAACAGTAGACTTGACATACAAACACCAGCCTTGAGAAAATACTTCACTCAGTGGAATTGAATTGCATCTATCAAGTCACAACATTTATTACATGCAATGTACATGTGTATTGAATTATTAGTTTCAATTATCTGTTCATTGCAGTTGTTATATATTTTAAGAGTTTGCTCACATTTTATCCTCATTTAGAAAAGCTCCTCCATACGGTTGGCTATAGAGTGTGATCCCTGTGAAAAGAAAAATAAATTACGAAATAGTAAATGCTACATCAGGACTTCGAGTTCTAGAGTACATTCTTGACCCCTTATTACATAAGATGGATGAAAAGGCAACAGAAGGAAGTCAACCACCAAGCTACCAAACCAAATACTGTGTCCTGTTGAGTGATTTCCAGAGTTTGGATGCACTGAAATATAATGAATAAACGTAAGTAATAGCTGCTTTTCCCCATTCTGAACTGCTGAAATGAGTTCAATAATGTAGTATACTGCGGCAGGTTCTGCATCACGGAAGACACCAAATACAAAATCTAAAGCAGAATTTGTTCATATACCTAGTCTTCTGAAGTAAGATAAGCTGTTACTAAAATTTATATACTTGGTATTTTATAAGTGCTAAAAATAATTTTTAGATTGCCGATACTTTGTAGAGAAAAACTGTTTAGTTAAATTCACAAGCAAACAAATAAAAGGAACACCTCAGATTGAAACTGCAGAGCTTTACATTAAAAATATATCCACTTTGAGAGACCAAGAAAAATTCTGAGTAGGCAATGCATTCTTAGCCTTATTTTGGTTCTTGGCACAACCAGTCTGTAACAATCTAGCAAACTGAACTTCAGAAGTGGAAGGAGTTTATGGATAAAAACTGTGGCTTTTTGCCTTTTTCTTTTCAAGCAAAAGAAGAAAAACGGGAGAGGGGAAGAACTTTGTGTAGAAGTTGCTGTCCAACTGGTCTTGATGCTATTCCTGACTTATTTCTGCATGTGTACCTTACAGATGTGCCGGTTGCAACATAATACCACCTGGAAAGTCTTCCAGTGAGACCAAAACAGTACTATCTGATTAAAGTATCTAAATAAGTCTATGCTGTTCCCACTAAAGGGAGAAAAAAAAAAAAAAAAATCATTCTACCAGCATTTATAATTTTCCCAGTACCTTTGGCAAAGAAATAAGTTGTTGGTAGCCTTAGATGGACTCTGCAGGGTGCCTCTTAATTGAACACACTTTGTCATATTTTGTTAGAGTCCAGTTGTATAAAGATAAAAAATGTCTTCGTTGCACTAACAGGTACAATCTGACTGAGTAAATCTATACAGTTATTTTTGCCCCTTTGATTTTTCATTCCTTACCTTCAAGCCAAAGCAATCTAAACATCACTAAGTCACTGTGCAGTAAAAAGCTGAACAACAGAGGGTGATTATTAACTTGCACACAAAATTAGTGCAAGGTAAAGATTTTTCAAATAGAGTTAAAAGCTGTACCCTGAAGCCCAACAGTAGTTAACAAATCAAAAGAAGGTTCAAGCTGATAATGTTTTTGATACATCACTAGGAGATATATGTGCTGCTTGTCAAAGTCTTCATGTCATTTGCCTAGCAGGACTGTTTAAAGTTTTCCGTTGTTTTTCTTTTACACTATTAATTTTTTAAACAATAGATGGTATTTTTTCTGAAGCAAAAACCAGCATGTCATCGAAATCTACTTTTTTCCCCACTGGAATGAAATATTAGCTGAAATTCCATTTATGTAAAGAAAAAGTAATATGACAGAAAAAAGCTTCACTCCCAGGTTTTTTTCTAAGCTTTTGCAATGGTTGAATAAAGGTGTGCCTGTTACAGGAAAGAATGTCTTTACTTCACATATATATAGGTTTTCCACTGAATTATAAATTAGTAGCCAAAAATAGAATTAAACCAGATTTTTATGATACAAACTGAAAAGAATAGGAAATTATTTTCACATCTGGATATAAAAAAAAAAAAGGAAAAAAGGAATCTGACTTTCAGGCTTAAACTAATTACAATGGAGAAAGATTTTTGAAAAATAGGAATCTGGTAATTTCAGAACAAAAAACCCAAGAAATTAACAACATGATATGTGCTGCTTCTACTCACTAGTGCTCATCTAAATTGGCAAAGAGCAGAAATACATCTTACAGGCCTCCTCTTTAATGGTCATGAGCCAAGTTCTAATTACAGAGGAACTTCCCACAATTATCAAGGTCTTGTGTTCATGATCAAGAATTTGAATGCTCTAACCAAGCTGTTCTACTCCAAGCTTCAGATGTCAGAAATCCTACAGTAAAATAGTTCCAGCTCAAGGGATAGCATTTTTAGAGATTTCTAATCTTAAAATACTGTCCATGATCAGAAAATGGCAAGACCTGGAGACCTATACGTCCTTCTCAGTCACACTCCCTTTTCCCAGAACTGAAAGATAGGTAAACCTATCATGTGGACCTGTGGTAGAGAATTACTGCCTATAAAGTGGAATTGGAGCAGTTTGTCAGGAATTCAGGAAGGTTCTCCACTATATTCCATTAATTAATCAAGGATGATCTAAATCATATCTATCTGAACAACTTTTTGCTGCATTCAGTGAGAATATGCAGTAGCAAAACCAGAGCTATGAATTCATGGCTGTGCAATCTCCTGTGCAATTGAATTCATGGTTATAAACATAGGTTTGCACAGTTTTACATTTTGAAAACCTAGCAAATGAATTTTACAGGAGAACAGCATCTGCACTGCTGAAATTTTTCGAAAAGATATGCAGGGAATTAGTATAAGCATGTAAAACAAAGACAAAAATTACATCAAAGATCTTACAAGGAATAACTTCTGCTCAGGAATATTTATCATGTCTGCAAATAATCTCTTTCCTGAAATAATTATGGCCTGTCCCTACTAAGTGCACAGATGCCAAGAGGGAAATAACAGAACTTTCAGATTACTACTTTGTTATTAAACAAAAGCCTGCAGCAGTTGACTTGTACCCCATACACAGAAGTACACTGTAATAACTCTCTAGTACAGAACAGAGACTGTGAAAGAGAGATAATTGCTGGAGGAAATAAAAAAAAAAAAACGACATGACATTAAATAGCATAACGTTCCTTGCAGTCTCGTATCATACCATAATGATCAAAAAGCAAATTGCACTGAATTAATTCTCTTCAATGGAAGAGTCCCAAAAAGTAATTGCTCTTAAAAGTGGTAATCGTTTTCTACTGTCAATTTCCATTCCAACCATGGAGACGAAACAAAGGATTGCATTTTTGAAAATTTCTCAGGGTTGCTGAATTACAATTAACCAAAGTATGAACATGTTATGCTAAACTCAGTTCTATATTAGAATGAAAAATTCTATTAATGTATTTAAATATAATACTTGCCTTTATTATAGGTTTTAAATTTTCAGTTATTCTAGAGCATGAAGTCTTCTACATTTGCTACATTTTTAGTGTAATAATATCCTCCTTCCCCTCCATAGAAGATGAACCTATATAAAGCTAATAAAATGGCTTGTAATTCACAGAGGAAAATAAGTTCCCTTGAACCTAAGACAGAGTAAATTATAAACTATCTTTTAGTAACAAAATAAGCCAACATATTTGATATATGCTATTTGCTAGTGCATGTATTTTTTTATAAAAAAATTCCTTCCATGTACTTATATATTCTGTCCCTAAACTTCTCCCAACCATCTAGACCATCTATATTTCTTTACATATATCTGTCCCAATACAACTGTTAACACGACATAAAATGTACTTATTGATGCTTTCTTGCCTTTATATGCCTTCTTATTCTGTAAAGCTGCTATAATGATGCTCATCAAGTTGAGAACTAAACACCATATTTGAGGACTTAAAATAAAACCCATAACTGACAAATAAACCAAGAACTTCTAAATGACAAAGCTCCTATTAAACAGATGTATGTGGTGTTTTCACAAAGATTTTTTTAAGGATTATATTTGCAAGCCTTGTGCAAACAGCCTTCAGGGCAAATTTTACCAAATCAGTATTCACAAGGCAAAACCAAGGCAGGCGATATCAACAAATATGATACGATTCAGTCCTATCTCTGTCAGTTCCTTTTCATAAATTTCTCAATATAAAATTACTTTTTCCACATCTACAGACTGCCATTATATTCTCCTGACTTATCACAACCAGAATTTTCCCTAATGTTCTAAAACATCCTTTATCTATGACCTTGGCACAATAGATGGTCACATTATTTTTGAAGTGACAATTTAGGTTTCTTTATGGGCACAGGTGAAAAATTGTGACAGCCACCAACTCCAATCTTTCCAGAGCACTGCATACGCAATTCAAGAAAAGGAAAAACTGTGACCGTGGACAACCTCATACTGTGTCAGGGTTTAATGCTGTGTTCAGAAGTAACAGTTTAGGGTCTGGGCAGTCTGCTATAATAGCCACTTTGCTAACCCCCCTTCCTCCCCAAAGTGGGAGAAAAAGGGAATAAGGAAGAGAGACTTACGGATTAGAAAAGGAAACTAGAACAGTCCTGATAAAGAGCAAAAGCAACAAGTTATTTGGTAATATATTTTCTTAGATGGTTTTCAGTTAAGAAACTTCTTTTTTTTTCTTTCCTCAGTTGTTTTGCCTACAGTTAAATACATTTTTGTGGTGTGTTCCTTTTAAATTCCTTTTCTTTTTTTTTCTTTTCATTTTTTTTTTTTCAAATTAAGTAAAAGGCTCAGTTGTTATCTTTTATATTGCTCTCAGTGAAGCACTTATTAATACACAACTAAGAGATAAGGGTATTTTTAACAATCCTGCAAGCAACATTAGTAAGGAAAAAAAAAAAAAAAAAAGGAGAGAAGCAGTCAGAACTTCACAGTTTAAGTACAAATGCATGAATAACCCATTTGTGGCACGGGGCAGAGTATTTACATTGAAAAATGTCATTAGGAGCTCCATGCTACATGCTTAACAGTAGAGAAAAAAAATCTCAAGGATCTTCAGGCTTGTATGCGATCACCATAGGCTTATAAGAGATGCCCTTAGGTGTATTTCATGGTTCTGCACTGTATTTGGAGTGTGTCTGAGCCTGTCTCTTGGCACTCCTTTGCAAACTCTCTTCTTTCTGTCACAGCATGTTGAGTCTTGAGTACATAGATCGATTTGGATCTATGCTACTAATTCTAAGTATAATTGTTATGGACTTGAATAGAAGACAAATCTAGGCTTCTTTATTCCAGACATTTTATTTCAGATCAGAATAAAATAAAAAAATATGTATAACAAAAAGGGAAGTAACTTGTTTCTTACAAGCTCTTCTTTGTGGGCATTTAAAATTTATTATGAGATTTCTGCTTGTATAAAATGAGACATTACTATTTACTGAACACTACAGCTTATATTTTACGGAGAATTCACAGGCATGCTTATTAATGATTTATATTTGATTTTTCCCCCACTAACCAGACATGGTTAAAAAGTCTCCTAACTAAATGTAATTTTATAGTTTCCATTGGAAAGCGGTTTAAAATTACAATTTGCAAATCAATCGTGGATCACTTTCCACCAAAACTCAGCTAAAAATCGTTTTCTTCATCCCTTTAGCTCTTCTGAAGAAATGAATTTGAAATAAATGAGGATGCTATATGAACACTTACAATGAGCCTCAGTATGAAAGGTTCTTAAAAAAATCAATGACTTCAATAGAAGTCCTAAGATGGAGCAGCTGCATCACACAAAGCCTTTCTGCATTGATATATTTCAGTTCTTTGAGTAATGATGTAAGAACTTTTGTTAACCACTGTACTTCACAGATATCATTATAGATCACTGCCACTCATTTTTTCTTTATATAACCTTAACCTGAGAGGTAGATAATAGTCCTTCCCCTGTATTCCAGCACAATAAGGACATTCTGACAACTGCATATAATTAGGCATGAAAAATAACAGTTTTACTTGATCAGTGTTTCTATCTTAAGCTTAAGCAAAAAAATGTTCCCTTTTAGTTTTTTTATTCCTCTAGATTATTCTATTTATTATTTGCTCACAATTACATTATCCAGTTGTAGGAATGCAGCATTTCAGAAAGATTTAAAAACATACAAACATCATTCGTGTAAGCTTGAAGACCAGACAGAGCCGAAGGGTACATTTTACCTTCTCTGCTGAATACTTTCTCACTTTTTTTTTTGACATGTTTGCTTTCATTATCTGTCACTAAGTTTATAAACCACTAGAAAATAAAATGTATTTAATTTTCTTTCCAGTAAGACAGGTGAGTTCGATTTTTTCACAATAGAAGCACAGATTTATAAGATTACAAAGCTAAAGGTGGCTATCCTCATGCTACAGAAGATGAAGTATTTTCATACAAAAAGTATTCTTAAACTGCTGTTCCAAAATAGACATCTGATCCACTATCTATGATAAACTGACATAAATCGATTTGGCTAACTTCTGTAACTCTATTTAGATGCACCTCCAGCTGACACATATATTTTCTTGAACAACCTTATCACTCTTTAACAGAAAATTACAAGCATCAAGCATTGTAACTTTTCAGGAATCCTCACTGAGAAGTTTACTAACAATCCCACATGGGGAGGGGAAAAGAGAAATCTCTCCTCTTGCAAAGGAAGAATCTGAAGATCAGATTATACAATAATAAAAAGGAAGTATTTTTGATCACCAAATAACTATTGTTTCCTGCTCCTGTATGCTCAGGATCATCAAGAGTTAGTAATTCGGACTGACAAAAGAGGAAAAAAATTACCAATTTTCTTGTCACAGCTTTTGAGCAGATACAAATCCTTCAAGATATAAATCAGTGCAAGGTAGCATATATGCTCTGTATTCTTCAGGAGCACTTCTTTCAAACTCTCGTACAAAATCCTGAGTCTATATTCCCTGTATCCTCTTGACATTAGGCAAAGATATTTAAGCCGCCTTCTCAGCTCCTTATCACAAACTGGGACCAGTACTACTGATTGCCTACGAAAGTTACTAGGTCTGTCCCTGTGAGTAAAGCAGGTAGAACTAGGCACACTGTAATAACTCTTCTCTTCTTCAGAGAACTTGAGAGAACTACAACTGAGCTCATGCTCAAGAAATAACCACAGGATATAACTTCTAAGTGAAAGGGTTCCTCAGTATTTTTGTGAGCATTTGAATAAGCTGTTGACCTCCTTCAAGGTTGTTTCAATATGATAGCAGTTGCTACACTATGTACATCCATGGTAATGCTCTACCCTACTGAATTAAATGTCTTGCAGTAAAGTAAACTTTTTGTGAAGGTAGGGAGGACTATGTCCTCACACACCCTTTTCAAGGGTCAAGTTATTTTTCTGTCACTTAAAAGTAATACAGAAGCACTGGTTCTGCTGACAGGAAAAAGTTACCTGTGAAAAAAACCATGGCATTAATGCAAGCTAGAATTATGAAACTACATTTCTACAACCTAACAAGCTTCCTCACAGCAATTTCCAATAATATTCTGGAACTGATCTTGCATATAAACAGAGGAATAAAAAAAAAAAAAAAAATCAAGAAAAATAGATTTCAGTGTTAAAACCCAGTAGCAGTAGTCTTCTGACCGCTGATTTACAGGACTGCATATAACCATTTTAATAAGAAGAGCATACAAATAGTTCTCCATCAGAGCAGTATTCTTACATGAGACAGTTAAAAGTCAAAGTGAACTAAGCTTAAGTGCCCCATAGAGCATTGGAAAAGTGTTGAGTTTGATTAAAAAATAAAATATACATATGTATTTGTCTCTACATATATACACGTGCACATGTATACACACAGATGGGTAGATGACATCTCTTTTTCAGGATTTCTGACAGGCCTGCATTTTTCTGCGTTATGTCTCAGGAGCATGATCAATCCATCTTTATTGCACCTCTGCACTAGATAGACACATAAATAAACTGCTTTCTAGTTCATAAGCTCTGCTTCTGCAAAGACTTAGCCAATATATTTTGTCAGATTACGTGATGAGCCCCTATTTATATAGATGACAGTCTGAGACGTCAAATATTTACTAAACATTGCTTTGCTTATTGTGTTATATTTTATGGTGTTGCATGACATGGAAACATTTCCACAGTCCTTGGAATCACAGAGGTCATCTAGTCTAACAACCCCGCCAAAGCAGGATCACCTAGAGTAGGCCACACAGGAACGCATCCAGGCGAGTTTTGAAAGTCTCCAGAGAAGGAGACTCCACAGCCTCTCTGGGCAGCCTGTTCCAGTGCTCTGTCACCCTCACAGTAAAGAAGTTTCTCCTCATACTGAGGTAGAACCTCCTGTGTTCTAGCTTATACCTGTTACTCCTTGTCCTGTTTCTGGGCACCACAGAAAAGACATTGTCCCCTTCCTCTTGACACCCACCCCTCAGATACTTATAGACATTAATAAGATCCCTTCTTAGCCTTCTCCAGACTAAACAGCCCCATTTCTCTCAGCCTTTCCTCATAGGAGAGATGTTTAAGCCTCTTAATCATCCTCGTAGCTCTCCGCTGGACTCTCTC
>VWZK01008634.1:0-42903 GCA_013396935.1 Baryphthengus martii | reverse complement strand
CGGCAGGCCGGACCCAGGCCGGCGGAGCGGAGCCCGCAAACAAAGGAGCGAGAGCAGCTGCCCACCAAACCCCGCCGCGCCACCACCGCGCTTCGGGGCGGCCTCACACCCCGGGTAGGACGCGAGGCCCGCCGCCCGTGACAGCCACACTCCCAGCCCACAGTCCGGGAGAAACCGCCCCCCTTCCCTGAAGGGATGCGCTATCACGCCGACGGTGCCGGGGGACAGAAGGAGTCAGACCACCACCCCTCTCCCTCCGCCGGGCCCCGGAGGGAGCAGCACTCCCGAGGGCCCGGAGACTGTCGAGCCGGTCACGCAACGGGAGAAGGGAGGGTGGGGTCTCATCTTACCTGCTGCCGCCGCCGGGTCCGCTCCCCCCGTGCAGCCTCCCCCTCAGCGCCTCACAGGAGCTCGCCAGCCCCGGTGGGCCTTATGAAGCAGGAGCAGCCGTCACCGCGAGCGAGGTGTAAGGAGCGTGGAGCCGCCCGCAGCGCCACCAACGCCGCCACTCGCTCCCCGGCAGCCTCCGCGCCTACCTAGAGCCTTTATGACACTCGCGCCGGGCCAATGTGACGCCCGTTCTCAGGCAGCTCGCAGGCCGCCCCGCTCCCGCTTGTTGTGATCGTTAAGAGGCGGGGCGGCGGAGCGTGCGCGAGGAAGGGCCCGGATGCAACGCCTCCACGGCGAGCAGCGGCGACCACGTGAACGCCGCCCGCGGGGAGCTCCTGGGAGATGTAGTCTAACGGGAGCGGGGCTCCTGGCGGCCCCGGGAAAGGGTAGGGGTCGGGAGGACGGCGGCTCCGGCGGCTCGCCCCGGGCCAGGCACCACTCCGCCCCGTCGGCTTTTCCTCAGAAAACGTGCGAACCCCGCACTGACAGCTCAAACTCGACGCGAAAAGGGCCGGGGGGTACCCCTGGGTACCGGCGCAGCGCCGGCAGCGGGATGAGCCCAGGCTGGCCGGGACTCCCCGCCGCCTCAGCCAAGCCACGAGCCCGGGGCAGCGCTCGACGCAGCTCCTGCTTCAACACAAGGTGGTCAGGCTGGTCTCCAGGAACAGGGCTTCCCTCAGGCGATCACAAGCTTCCAGCTAAATGCTAGAGAAAACAAGCTTAGCTTATTAGGAGGTGCTAATTACATTAACCACTTGACTTTCCCTTTAGGTTTTAAATTATGCAAGACTTACCAGACTCTAGCTGTGAGGTTTCACAGGGTTTGGCCCCTTAGAACAAATACTGTGGCTTTTCACACCCGTGTAGCAAATTGGGGAGCCATCGGGCGAGGGCACAGAGCAAGTCCTGGTCACTGTAACATTGGGCCTCCAGCTCTATCCTTCCCCCAAAAAGCAACTTTGATTTATCAAATTGCAAAGAGACACACCAAGCCAAAATTCAGTTAAAAAAAAGCACCACTTTTGGAAGAGTTTGGTTTGAGAGAAGTGCCTAGGCCAGGATTCACAGACTGTTACAGGGAATTAATGGAGGACCATGCATTTTAATAAGACGAATAGACTCGCCCTAGGAAGGTTTTTTTCTGTATCATGGTGCAAGCTTCTATCAAGAGCTTTTCTGTACTGAGCATTCACATTAAAGTTGGAAAAACACTTCAAGGAAGGAGCTTTTTTTTTTTTCCTTCTATTCCAACAGCTTCTGGGCCCCAGGGTTCCTGGCTTGTGAACAGCACTCTACAACACTAATAGAAGTTATTAATGTGAAGGGCCAAGAAGAAAGGAGGATACAAAGAAGAAATAGGAAAAAGATGGTGTTCTCTTCTCTTTCCCCCAGTATGTCTTTGAAGCCCTTCTGAGCACAGAAGGAGTAAAGAAGCAGTCCAAATCATGTATGAGGCATATGCAACAGATGTAATGCCTATAAATAAAGTGCAAGCACTCTCACTGTAGACACCCATTTGCAAATAGCTCCCACATTATTTTCCAAGCTGCTACTCCCAACTTACCCCCCATCCCACTTAACACAAATCATTGCTAGGCCACCGATGGCACAAATCAATACACAATGTTTCTTCTCCTTTATCCCTTCCAACCTTTCCTTCTGCTTTACCCTCATTAGTGCTAGATGCTTCGGCTGTAGTGTTTACTGTGCCTGATAAATTCAAGTTGAGAAACAAGCACAGATGTCTCAGAAGGGCTTCAGTCAAAGTGGGAATTGCTCTCAAAGAAATCCTCTGAGCACATCCTTTATAAATTCACAGAGAACAGAACAGAACAGTCTTAGGAGCTGAAGATAAAGTAGCACATCACTATTATAAAAACAGTGCATCTAGTTTTAAAGTCAGAACTGCAGGCAGTCCTTGGTAAAATAAAGGAAATATTCGATCCTTTTGCATTTGCTCTGCTTCTTTGCATGCAGGAGAGCAAATGTCTGCCCCAGACATCAAGTATTGGATAATGGCATCAGTTACAGAAGGGCAATGAAAATACAGGAGGAAAGAAGGTTAAGCCAAATGCATAAGACAGTTAAAGGGATTCCACAAAACAGCACCCTCCTGTAAACGTGTCACAGATGAGAAAGGGAAGCAGATGGCAGCCTTTGGGCACAAGCACATCTCTGCACTAAGGTCTGCACAGATGCTTGTTAGCCTGGAAGTGACCGAGCATGGTCAGCACACATGGACTTGGAAAGTGTTATTTGCAAAAACTCTGGCAAATTCAGACGGGTGAAAAATATCACTTAGTGGCTTACAGCTTGAACAGAAGACAATGTTAGGTTTCTGTTGTTTTCATGGATCGCTAGGTGCTCACCTGTAACACACTTTCTGGCAGAGAAGTTTGAACCATTTTTATTTTTCTAGATGACATTAGCTGCCAATATGAAATACATTATCTCTGCCTGGTGTCAAGTCCTGCACTAAGATTTGTCAACTGCTTGATTATGTAAGAGGAGAAACTGTACAGGGTAACAGAACCCAGCCTCACCCTAACATTAGCTCAGCAGATTGGCAGCTGACCCGGACAAGGTGTGGTAGTAGTTTTGGTTGTTTTCAAGTCATGATGCAGATGTCCTTAGCAAGTAGTAAAGAGGAAAGACAGACATACACAGATCTGATTTAACAGACTCCATTTACTATTTATCAATTATTTTCTCTATAGATCTGTTCAATAAACAAACTATATTTTGTATAATAGATTACTTCATTGCAGGTATTGCACAGGTTATATTCATCTGGGCACCATGGAAACAAGATAGTAGGAGGTTACTGTCCTTTTTAAAAAATATATCATTTAGTGCAATTAGACCCAGCACAAGAGAATACTAACCATTTAAAATGAGTAATCTTATATAAATATCCACAGCCATCTCACTTCAGCTCTATTGGATTAGAGAATCCAGAGTATTAGTACTGGACAGGGCATAAGGAAGGCCTCCTCTCTACAACATACTCCCCTTGGCTACTGGCCTCCGAAGGCATTCAGTGGGTCATCAAACATGCTTGGTGTCTTGCTTTCAGATTTTGCTTCTGAGGCTGCTTGGGAAGATTTGCTTTTGGGAGCAGGTATCTTGACTTGGCTGCTAGAGAAGATATCATCTAAAGGGGAAAAAAGAAAAAAAAAAAGATAGATTTTAATGTAAAGTGACTGCCAAGGACATTCTGTGATAAACAAGTGCTTTCCTGCTGCTTGCAATTCTAGCTGCATTTGTAAGGACATATGTGGGAGCTGTTAGCTGTAAGTCAAATTAAGAATATTTTTTCTTCTTGGAAGAGCAGCATAATACTTGTACTTTATAACATGTTCAAGCCCTCACAAGCATTTGAGAATTACTAATAAATTAAACTTCCACAATAAATTCCATCATGCAAGTGCCAGATAACATCCCTCTTTATCTAGAGCATCAGAGTCTGAGGAACCTGAGAGATCCAAGAACTGTGAGGTTGTTGCCAGAGAAAATCAGAACAGGAAGGGTACTTGCTAGCAGCTACTGTTGTGACATCCACTAGCCATAGGAGAGTTTTTAATCTACAGCACAGTAAGAACACAGCATAAATCACTTGAGAACAGAGCACAGTCAAGATGCAAGTTAAGATGCAAGGAGGCAGACAGTGACAACCGCCATCCTGCTCAACACTCAAAAAGTCTGTCTACAGTCTTGAATCAAGATCTCCCACCACCTTCCTCAATACAAGCATTTCTGTTAAAATAACTAGGACCACAAGGTGGAAAAATATCATGTTGCTATTAAGACAGAGCTCTCTCCTGAAGGATAACAACAGATCAAAATGAAGCCTTCCAACTCAGATACCTTGTGCCAGCTCACGGACCTGCAGGTCGTGCTGTGGCTGGTGCTGCTTATGTTTAGGACTGTGGTCATAGAAAGAGATGGAGCTGTTACTACACACATGCTGAAGTGTTGGCATGAGGTTTTCTGGGCATACGCAACATCGCATCTCTTCCTGTACACTAAGGTTTTAAATTCAGGATGCTCAGATCACGCAGTTGGATTATGAAGGGATTAAACAAAAAAAATTAAATTACAAGACAGATATATGGATCACTCGTGATTCACAAGGCCAGTATAAGTAGCACATAGCTGGTCTCAAATCCCTGTCAAGACAACACAGGTCTTATACCAAGGTTAATAGTCATTTATTAGTCCAGAGTATAAAAACTAGTATTGCAGCCTTCAGCACATATCCTAACCTTGAGCAGAGGCCAAGCACAAAGTGGCCTAACACAATGTGCTTGCCTTTCTTTTCATGTTACTTCTCCCTCTCCAGCATGTGTCTGTGACTGTGCTGATCATGGGGATTACACAGGGGTAATCCAGGACAGAATTTCAGCACAAGAGCAGTGTAGAAAGGCAGTAAAACAGAGTAATCCCCCACTGGCATCACTCCAAAGCAAGAAACTATCATCACATGGATTAGCTTCACAGCAGAGAGGAGGTACAGTGAGTGCTATAAACAGTAGAGGCATTACTCCCATTTTATAACAAGGCTTAAGGAATAGGAAAGTTTTGGTCATGAAAACCAGAATTTGTCAATGCACAAGAAAGCTCTGTCACCATTTTGCAGACAGGCAGAGGTGACATCAAGATGTTTGTGTCATCAGCCATAAGGTCACTAAAGAAGCTAGGAAGATAAAGACCTGAAAAAGTTTTTCTAATACTGCCACTACAAATCTAACACAAATGTAGTAAATAGTGACTAGAAGCTGTGGTAGGATAAAGGAAAGCAGCCTGCAGCCTCCCCCCACAACCTGCACCCAGTTTTTGTGCTTTATTTGCAGCAGAAAGGATCTCTTAAGACAACAATATACAGCCCCGATAAAGTGCTACCAAGATCACTTAAGCCAACCGTTGACTTGAAGCGTAGGCAGGTGCCTGTTCTGCTACTCTCCCACCAGCTTTGCAGCCTCACCTGCAGGCAGCCCTGTATTTTTTTAAACATGAGATCTGGAGTTTTGATTTTTGTGCTGAAATATTTGGAAGGGATAGCTGTTTGAAAATTCTTTCATTTCCTATAGGCTACATGAAAAAAAATGTAAATGATTAAAATAAGGTATTTTAATCAGCCAATACATATTTCAAATGCCTTGCCTGCAAACATTTAAGTTGTTGGTTTTGGGTTTTTTTGTATCAGTTGAGAAGATTTTGAAATTTCCAGATGCTCATTCTCTGGCAAATTTTCTAACACATTTACAGACTTCAACCAGGTCATTCCATCAGGCTGAAATGCTTCACAGCAGTCCAAGCAAAACAGTGATAAGTCAGATTCAATTTAAATAGGTTAGAAAGAATGAAGGCTGAGAAGAATCAAAGCTAGAGAAGCGATTTTTTTGTCTTAAAAGAAAAGAAATATATGCAATCACAAAGAAGAGCTATAAACATGAAGAGCTTGAGAGCAGACAGACACTGTCAAGGATCAAAGGACTTTCAATACCTCCACTGATGAAGAACAAAAAAGGAGCATGCTTTGCATCATTCCACATTACTATATGCTGCTTTTTCAACAAGTTATACAGGGCAAACTGCTGCTCTCAAGTGTAGTATATGTAAGCTGTTCTGAGTATACATGGATGTAAACAAAATCATATGGGCTCTAAGGTAGTCAACACAACACAGTAACATCTCTTCGCACCCCACCTTCACTAATTTCCTATCAGTGATTCAACTGAAAAATTGAAGGCAAATTGAGAATGTATCTCAGAGCCGTAACAACATGAGATTAGTCTCTTACTCCAGACAAGAGAAATTTTCTAATTCCCAATGGTGAGAAAATCCCCAAAGGAATTAAACTATTCCTTCTCTCAGAAGAATTTTATACACTCTCCTAAACCATTCCAATGTTGTGCTAGTTCTACAAATCTATGAAGTTCTCATTGAAGGTTAAAATTCAAAGATAACCAGAGATTTCAGAGCAGTTGAAAAGTTGAAAGAAAACAAGAGGTTCTAACGCATCTCCAATGAATGCAACTCAGGACAATATTATGAGATTAGCAGCAAGACATTAGACACTTACCCATATCGTCATCAAATATGGATTTTTGTTCCACCTTTTTCTTGGTCTTTTCTTTTGGTTTTACGGTGAGATCCGCAAAAATATCGATGTTATCGTCAAATAGGTTGGTCTCCGGGATTTTCTCTTTTGCTTTGTTCATTGGTTTAATTGCCTCAGTAGCAAATATATCATCCTTGGAGAAAAGCATAGAGAGATCAACACACATCATAATTCAAGAGAATACTCAAATTATCTGTACAAAGCAGCTGAAATGTTTAGAAGACTGACAGCCTTCTCAAATCAGAGAAGTTTAAGCCTCTTCTCCCCATGGAGGACTTTAGCAGAAGTGCCTTAGTGTGGGATTGTGCACAGGTCAAATGGAGCACAAAGAGGCTTGTATTAACAGCCCAGCTCCCAACTCTATTCCTTATTTAAAAGCATTATATTGAGCTACTGTGCATTGAAGAGACAGCTAATAGATAAGAACCAAATACTTTATTATTCTGAAAACAAAAAGCTTTGTTGTCACAGCATGTTCAGTAACATGCCTGCTCTCTGTTAAGGCTCCACCCTTTAATCCATTCTTGCTAACAAGGGGGTGAACAACCAAAGAAAGGGTTTCTCTTGCCCAGTAGCAGAGCGTGATTGAGAGTTTACTTCACTACCTATCTTGAATACCCCATCCTACTCAGCAGCCTCCATTAAGTCTGTGTCTAAGTAGAGGGGTCTGGCATAAAGTCCTGGGATCAAAAAGGCCAAGGTGGAAGGCTCAACCATTACCTCAAAGATATCTTGGGCAGTAGGGTCAACAGCTTGCCGGGAAGCAGATTTCAACTCCTTTTTTCCAGTTTTCTGATGGGTGAAGAGAGAGTCTTCCTCCAAAAAAGGGATAGGGCTGCTTTTTGTTGAAGATTTTTGCTGTACAGGCTGGAAGAGATCCTTGTCATCCTGATCCCCTAGAACAGACACATCAGGCTTTTTCTCCCGGCCCTTGAGGGGTTTGTTAGCCATACTGTCTGGCATTCCTTCCTTTAACTTTGATTGTGCAGCTGATCTGGACGCTGACCTGCTTGCAAAAAGATCTTCTGATTCAAACAGATCATCCCCTTGGTCTGTGGATTCTGGAGGAAGGAGTTTGTTTGTTCCAGCAGACAAAGCACTGCCATGAGCTGGTATTGACAAGCCAGAGAGAAAGCCGTTTTCCTTGGATTTTGCTTCAGTAGCAAGAGGCTCCTTTACGTTCACTACTGCTGACATCTGTTTTGGTAGAGAGCATTGTGGTTCTTTAACACTAAACACCTCCTCATTCTCTTCAGACTCTTGAGCAGCTAAACGGCGGGCCATTCTACTAGGAGGTCTTCGTTTTCCTGTGACCTTGATCCTGGTCTGCGAGAAAGGAGTAAAAGCAGAGCAGGGTTATACAGAAGGAAAAAACCAGCACACTTCACAGAAAACAGGTTAGGATTCCTGCAGTGTTTCCTTGTAGCACTTTCTCTGCCTTCACAACACTGCAGTTAACATGCATTACCTATTTCATCCTACCACATTGAAACTGAATTAACTACAGGTTCTGCTCACAGCTCTGGTTTAAGTAACTGAAACAGCTACATGTACATTTAAACAAATGCTCAGTTGGAAATCTTGAGCAAGGAATGCTGAGCAGGCACTCATTTAGGTTAAAGAGAAGCAGCAGAAATCATTCATCTTCAGCTCGGTATCATCTACTCTCCCCACTTTTCAGAAAGGAGAAAGATGGACAAGTAGGACATTCAAGTTTGGAGTAGTTTGTGGCAAGGTTCGGAAAAATAACCCAAGACTTTGGATTTGTTGCCTTCTGGTCATTCCACAGCCGGTGGAATTAGGATATCAAAGCCACAGCACTCGCAGGTAGACAGTCACAACACAGGTCAGCAAACCACTCTAGCCCCTCAGCTTTAGATAATACCTCAGTCAGTCTGACAGTTTGCTGTCCATGGGCTTCTGTGGTGCTTCTGTCAGTCCGTCCAGACCGTGACTACTTATGCTTTCCATTTAATTTCATTTTACACATAGCCTGCTGCAGTTCATTCCTCTGCTGCTTTTAAAGAAGCCCCTCTGCAAGTCCTCATTATAGCCTCTACCATATCCCACATGGACAGGAGTACTGACACAGGTAGGAAACAGATCAGTACAACCCCCTCTTCCCTTTTCTTAATTGCTGCATTGGAGTAGAAGGACAATCTGCACTGAAAAGCTGTAACACAGCTTAAAGGAGTCACATGCTTTTGTCAGAATCACTCCTGCAGAATGTGGGGCTGTCTTGATCAGAGCATGGATGGAAAACAATAAAATCATGATGGAAGGGAGATGCATTTGGGGAAAAAAAAAAAAAAAGATCCTGCTACATGCACTGTTCTTTGAAACGACAGCCAGAATGCTGGGTAGGTTGCTTTGTTCCAGCCTTTGGAAAAGAAAGTGCGTTTGGTTGCCTATATTTACAGCTTAAACTGAAGCTTGAAAGGTTCAAGAAGCAAGGACAAGCCAAAATTAAACACATAACTTGAGCCACAAAAACCATTCACTGTATAGTTACTGAGATGCTGATTGTCAGATTACTTCTGTAAACAAACATGCATCATCACTATGCTAAAATGAACATTCAAGGCTACCCATAAGCAGCTATAGGAGCTCCATTCTTGTGCAAGCCTATCTGTTTAGAAGGATTATGATAGAGGGTTTGTCTGTTGTGCAGAACATGCTGCTATTGGAAACAGTTATGCCTCCATGGTAATGCTTAGTCTGATGTACAAGCTTCAAACTGATTTCACGTTCACATCAGCCATTGTGGTGACAGGTGCTGTATCTTCCCAAATCATCTCTGCTGCTCATCTACTAATGAACAGCCCCAGAAGCATCAAGGAAAGAAAGAATCAAAGTTAAGATCCTAAGTTATCTTATTAAAATTGCTGCTCTCGGGGAAACCCAAGAGATTTATAAAATCAGAAGCATCCAGACCAAATCTTACCTATATGTTTCAAGCTTTTCTTTTTTTATTTTTTTTCTCAAAGAATCACTAGATCTTTAATTAGAATATGCTTTTTGCTGTTCAGAAAGTAAAAGATAGGAATGAAAAACAAGTCAGGAGGCAGAGATCTGCCAGATTTTTGTATTGGTTTTGTGTGTTTCTTTTTCCCTTGAAAACTAAGTTTTTGTTTGAAACAGGATTGTGAGTGATGGTTCAGGGCATAACATTTTTAGCCACCGAGGAGGTAAAGGTCAACCTACAGCAACCACAGCAGCTGTCCATAACATATTTTACAGGTAGCCCAGGGAGATGCCTTTTTTATGGTTTTCAGGTTGGCGACTCCTGGGACAAGATCTTATGCAAAAATACCTTTAACCTATACGGAAAGCTACTGTATGTGGGGAATGGACACATGTAACTTAAAAAGGCACAGAATTCAGCATATGCATAAGTCCCTTACAGAGCTAAGAA
Organism: Baryphthengus martii; assembly: GCA_013396935.1. Classification (NCBI taxonomy): domain Eukaryota; kingdom Metazoa; phylum Chordata; class Aves; order Coraciiformes; family Momotidae; genus Baryphthengus; species Baryphthengus martii. Next base: position 32,974 of record VWZK01008634.1, on the reverse strand, counting down.
TGCAGTAGGCTTGACTATCTCTTCATTGGTCCACAGATGTGAGAGGGGATTGGATTTTTATACCTCCATTCAGATTCAGATAGACCATACTGTTAGTAGAGCTTAGGTACCAAAGCACAAACTCCCACATGAGGATGGATTGTGTTTTTAATTCCCCTTTCTATCCTCTTAAATACTAAGGTTACCTTATTAGCGCTGTGCAAGGTATCCGCTTGCATGGGCTGATCAAAGCTCACACCCAGTTCTTCCTTGTTTCCTGCAGCAGAGAACACTTCGGTGTTCTGTACATCCTTGGGCTCATGCAATGGAGCGTCCAGAACTGGTAAGGAGGACATTACATTGGAGACCTTAGGCATTGCACCAGGTAGTAAGGCTGCAGGGTTAATAGCTAAGTTAGCCTACAAAACAGAGAAAAAAAAAATACACACAAAACCAGAACATGTTAATACTGCTCAAGAGCAAGTATGAGCTACAGAGAAGCAGCAAGAACGAGCGTAGATAGGCATTCAAGGTCTACAAGTGCCCCAGCCTTTCTCACACCTACACACCTCTGTCTCCTACATCCTCTGTCTCACTAAATATGTGGAGTGCTCAACACTGTGATTCTGTGTAAGACTTTCAGGAAAAGCATGGCCATGTTCTCTCAGGCCAAACACCTGTGTAGCTCAGTATCCTGTCTGACGACAGCAACGGTTCTGATGTTAAGCATGATCCTGTGATACACAGTTATTAGTTGTATCATGTCACAACAGGGACATAACCAATACCCCAAAGCCCTAAGAGTCCCTGAACATACCCCTAAAAGTCTCTAAATATACTTAAAATAGTGCTGAGAATATCAGGTCAAAGAGGAGCCCACACTCTGCCCCCTAAATAGAGCAAGTAGTGCTGCTCAGAGTGAAGTCTGAAACGGGAGGGGAAAACAACCTTAAACATGCAATACAGAAAAAGTAACAGAAAATATGCCATCTGAAAAAAAATAATAAAATTGCAAGAGTAAGGTAAGGAAATAAAAAGATTTTGTTTCAGGGAGAGCCATCAGCAAGGCAAGGAAGATTTTTATATTTGAAAGTCAAAATGCCAGTAAAATTAATTACTTGTAGCTTTCCAATCCGAGATGAGGGCTCTTTGGTTTTAATGGGAACAGGACCTGTAGATTTCTGCACAAAATTACACTGGATTAAACAAGTGGACAATGCTATCAACCAGACGTAGTTTGCATTTTAATACAGCTATAGAAAGCAGCTCACTGCTTACCAATTTATTCTGAAGATATGTTATCCCCTTCCATCACCAGAGCTACAGACACTCAATTTTCAGCTTCAGTTCCCCACATGTCAGAGTTCCATCTTCATTATCATATTTCATTCCACCCTTCTTCTACCCGGTATTATACTTGTCGATGGTAACCCAACAACTTCCATCTTCTCCAGGTCACACTCAACACCAGTCAAATCAAACTGTGACAGCTACCCTCCCATCTTTCTTATTCCCTAAGACACGCTGAAGCTATGTTGCCAGATCATGACCTAACTAACTTCTCTCTTTGTGACTGGCTATAACAGGGCCACAGACACTAACGAAGCCCACATGGAAGCCAAGAGGGCTACAAAATTGTACCTCTCAGCCTGAAAAGAAAACAGCTCCAGAAAACGGAGTGCTTAGTTATAGAAAGCAGGCCATCAGTGCCAGAAATACGACGGGACTAAAAGAGCAAGAGCAGTTGTTTGGTCTGAAGACTTGGGTCAATTCTAAGACTTAGGGATGAAACAAATCAGCTAAGGTGCTCTTCCCAGGGCTTGCTCTCCACAAGTTTGTAGTCTACGTGGTTCTGAGAGCTAGAGTGCGCAGGTTGCTGGTGGTGTGACTGGGCAGTCAGAGCCAGGCTGAAGTAACCGAGGGTTTGCAAGGGTTAGGATGCTGGTCTAGGGGTCCTTACAGAGGAATCCTAGTGTCTGAGATTGTTCTTCACTTAAGCATATGTCGTGTTCAGCTGAATCTCAGACAGGCTGAGATCATTCCTATACCAGGCTGTCAGTAGCTACACAAAAAAGCTACACAAGCGTGGTTCTATGCTTCAAGGAATACTTTACCATAAGGGAAGACAGGCTAATTAGTAGCCCTACAGACTCGCTCTGTGTTCCTCAACTCAGGGGAGAAAAAAACACCACCCACCCCCCCCTGCAGTGAAAAGTTCATCTACAGATGGATATCCAACAAGCAGCTCTGGTGAGGCACAAGCCACAATTCCGACCCAGACTGCCTCCCTCTGCGACCATTGGTTCTGCAAGATTAAGGACAAGAGCCAGTCTTGTTTACTCATCATAAAGTCTCTGAGATAAGATTCTAAACAGCCACAGATTTGTGCTGCATGCCCTGATCTCCCTTCTGAGAAAGCCTATCGATACTTTAAAAATTACATTCACTCCAACAGGCACTGGCACTTCAGAGAAGAATGAACAACAATCCATTTTCAATCAAATTGGTCCTGAGGTGTAGTTCTCCACTGCCTCATACCTTGCCCTTACAAGTGAGCAAGCAATGAATAAAACACTGTATCAACAGCATCTAAACTTCTTGCCAATAACAGCCCACCTACTGATCCACAAATCTGGCCGTCCATTGTCGCTTTGCAGCCAGTGAATACAGGCATTAGTTCTGATCTTTTCAAGAGACTTATTTAAAACAAAATGATCCATCTCCTCCTTTGCATGCCGTTCAAGGCACGATATTTAAGTACTTGCCTCTGTAGTTACTGCCTTCAGAGCTTCATCTTGTTTGGCACTTAATGCATTTTCTAGAAGGTTACTGCTCTCCAAGGAAGGGCTAGTACTGGCCATAAGTGTTTTCTTCTCAGGTATTTTCTGAAAGCATTAAGAGCACCAGTCAGCATGAATCAGGTAAGAAGCATGGTCTGCAGATCAACAACAACAAAATAAAAAAATCAAGCAAAACTTTTAAAAAATCTTGCTTCTATCTGAAAATAAAATTAACCACATCTTCTGACTCTGCAATGCATAGATTACCTTTTGCCTCTGCATTCCTTTAGCCCGCCTCAAACTTTGCCATCTGTGCTAATGATAAATAATGAGTTTCAGTAAACTTCCAAATGTATATGTATTTCCTCATGCACAGGACAGCAGGGAAAATAAAAGCAGAAAGCTAGCTAAGGAACACTGCTATTTTTATGTTTTCAAGCAAACAAGCTCCATATATAGCTGCCAAGCACTAATTACTTAAGACCACCTCTTCCACAGTCCTCAAAGAAACTGCTTCCAGGATCTATTGCCAGTTTTCTAGCCTAACTTCCAGCTCTAGACATGGAAACAGATTGAATTAAGAGTTGGCTTCCATTTAATTAAGCTAAATACATTTAGAGCAGCAGTTTAGAATGCATGTTAGGACTTTGACCTCAGACTACCTGCAATACAGCCTAGTTCGTTACTGCAGCTGCTTGGTCCCTACAAACAATCCAGTGATCACATGGATTTTAATAGTGCATTCATTACCTTAAATCAAACCAACCTGCAGTAACTAATTACCTAAGTCACAGAGCAAGGCTCATCAGTCATACATAAAATACAAGGAAGTAGTATTAGCGAGTTAATAAACCAATTAAAGAATACAAACTCTGCTACTCTTGATTTCTGTTCAAGCTGTGTTCTTACATTTAAGCCAGTCCTGGGGTACATAAAAAAAATCCAATCCTTTTATCCCAGCTTTGAGAGACCTAATATATCTGTTTGTTGCCTGTGTCTCTGTGGTCACAATGGCCATGTCTATTTTCTCAGAAAAACCATGGAGAAGTCACTTCATTTCTTCTGGGAATACATATGGAAAAAAAAACCCTAGCATACGTTTCTTTCCAATGCCTTTTATATAAGTTTCAGTAGAGAAACAGATACCAGAACGTTTGTTTTAGCAGTACTGAAGAGATCATCCTCATCATCATCCCCAAAAAGCCCTCCTCCAGCTGATGGCTTCAGGATACGGTTTGCAGACTAAAGATACAAAGGATAAACAAAAGACATGTCACAGATCAAAAGCACATCTCCTTCCACCCAGGATGCCTGAACTCCTATTAGCACCTGGCCCTCCCTGGAAGTCAGTGACTCCTAAACTGTGTCCAAACAATCAACACCAGTAGGCTGTACACTTCAAAGACTGTTTTTAAATAGCAGGTTCAGAGGAGGACTTTAATTCACCATTGACTTCTTGGGGCTGGCAAAGAGGTCGACATCTGGATCATTGTCCTTCTGAAGCTTGTGACTGAAGAGGAGTTCTTCATCTTGAAAGACTCCCGTGCTTTTGGGACGAGTACTTTTCTCAGAAGCCTACAAGGAAAGGAGAAAGGTCCACACAGTGAGAAACTCCCTCCTTAAGGAGGTTATTTGGCTAGTGATAAAGCAAGTTACAAATCACCTGAGGGTACACTATGACCCTGGTAACAAAAATACTACTTTAACTGCCAATTACGTATTTTACTTTTACCAAATTTGCAAAACTTACAATGCAAATATTTGTATTCACCGTTCAATTTGATAAGAAGACATTAACCAAAATGTATCTGTGTCTGGCTGACCTGAGATCCATTGATACTATTTACCTGTAAAGCTTCCTCAGAAGGAAGAGGAAAAAAAAAATAAATGCTTTCAGTATGTTGGCACGAGCAAGGCACAAAAATCTTGCTGAAATATTTCAGATGAGGGTGCAGGACAGAAGTGAGAGTAAGAATCTGGCTGATTATCTTCCTAAGCTACCTTTTTAAAGAAGAATAAAGTAAAACAAAATAATTTTTAAAAACCCCAAAGTCGAAGGTCTGTAAGCTATTATTACTGCTAGATTCCTTGTTCTCCTCCAGTTAAAGCAAACACATCCCCACAATGAAGAACAGAACATATTGTCTGCCTTTGGCAAGAACTTGTACTTTCAAATTTCCTGGTGTGTGTGGGGGGAAAGTTGATAGTCAAACATATCACACTTTATCAGCACTTCACTATCTGACAATCCAACCAGTATCAGCTGCTCGAACACCAAAACCGAGGCCACTCTATGATCGTGAGCACTGTACGCCTCTGCTTTTTGCAGGTCAGAGCTGGGTGCCCCACTGAACGTCTCGGTAAAGGCCAGTATCTATGTTGCACCACCCAGGCATCTCCTCAGGACCTACACAAATGAAAGGAGGCCTCTTAAGAGTGCGACTTCATGTCCAGTAGCATAAAATCAGACTCAAAATCCAAGCAGCAGGAGCAGTAGTCATAAGAATAAAGCCTGATTCTCTCCCTCTCAGTTCAAGTCTCCAGGAGCACCAAAGGGTTTCCAGTACAGCATTTTTGGTCCATGCACTCTCTCTTACGATTTTTACTACTGATTCATTCTTAGCCTCTCCATGCACCAGCATTAATTTTATATCAAAAGCCAGGTCACATTTTCGGAGCACCAGGACTGCTATTCATGCCTATATACACGAAAACCTAATGCACATCTAGGATTACCCACACATGAAATGCACATTAAGTTGAGGTAAGCAAGGAAAGCAGCACCTTTCAGATTTGCATATCAAATAGATTAAGCTCCTAAATTATCTATTCTGAGTTTTGCATGATAATGCCTTTCAGCATTTTAATCACTTTGTGACTGTTATATGCTGACAGCTGAGTGCTTTGAAGGAAAAGATACGAAAGGATTTGTATTTTTCCAAATTCACAGGACAGCTGTGGCTTCTTGCAACCATCTGACAGTGTGAGAAACACAGGATACATTCACAAGAAGTACTCAAGCTAACATCCGTTTTAACCCAGAAGTAGCTATTAACAGGGATTTTTCTCTGAGAGCCATCTATTTCATTCAGCTCCAGGGACTTCTGAATAAAGTGTGCACAGCCTTTAGGTTTGACAACTTATTTTACATGGTCACACTAAGACGACGAAACCTTGCGGTATGCTGTAGTATACGGTATGTAAGTTTTGACAGGAGTTTACAGAAGAAAACTTAGTATATCTGCATCATGTAGAAACAAGAACATTGCTATGGATTCAAGGATATTGCTACTGAAGATTCAAAGTTTACCTCTTGATGATACATGCTATACCAGAAAAGCCATACAGCAAGAATATGGCAACTGGAGGCTTTTTTTTTGAAAAAGTGAACACACATACTTGAAAAGCAGAGATAGAATTAAGGTGATTCTTGCTGAAGCTAAGTCTGCAGGCATATACTCACCAAGAAAACTGCAGCAATATAAAGGAAATAAAGGGGTAAACCCACAAGGCTTCAAGTTCTGCACCCTTTTACTTGCTTATACCTCTGACCTTGAGGGGTAACTGGGTTCTGTACAGACGACATCAAGTAGCTGCACCAAAACATCTGTACAGAATTTCTTTTCATACTAGTATGTAGTAAAATGCTTTCAAGTTAGTTTACAAAGGGATTCTCAGGATCATGGGGAAGAGCAGGAATCATTTCTCACTCTAGAATCTGGAAGTTTCAAAACAGAGAATGACCATGACAGGAAGAAAAGGAATAGTAAAAACAAAACCCTGCCTATAACAGTAGAGGTAGAAATTCTATTCCCTAGTGTTCAAGAACTTCCCTAGACTCACCACACCAATTTCTTCCTGGGCATTTTTAATACCATCATCCTCTTCCAGTCTCTCCTCTTCCTCCTCCTCAAACAAGCTTAACACTTTCTTAGCTTGGGTCTTGACATCCTTCTCCAGAGTTGGTGGTGATGTTGCAAACAGATCAGAAATGCTGGCTGGCTCTGAGGGTGTTGCTGCAAAAGGCTACAAATCAACAAATTCAAAACATTAACACATCAGCTTGTTATTTAGTCCAGGTTTGCCCAAAAACCCACTCAGCTTTCTTGGTTAAATGCCAGCAGTGGTCAGAGTTCTGAAATCTATTATGAAGCAGACAACTCTATTAAACTCATTTTTCCTAAGTACACAGAATAGCAACAGGCAGATCAGCAAGAGACAGGAGAGAACACACTTTATGGTTCTGAAAGAAACACGAGTTTCCTCCTGTAACCCGCACTGTTGATATGCAGCTTCCTGCACAAGGCATCCTCCTCATCCCTATGCCAGGTTGCACATGCACCATAAGACTGCATTAAGCAGCTGTGCCAGTATCTCTGAGCTACTTCATGCAGCCTGGGATTCTTTGGAGTGGGCAGCATAACCTGAACCTTGAACATGCTCAGAAAAAGTGCAAAGCGTAACTACTCTGGAAATCCATCAACTGGTAATCCCCCAACAATCCCTCACTCAGTAAGACCATGCCCAAGATTAAGTTCTGCTGAAGTTTCTTCGATACTATGCTCATTATATGCATCGTTAGCATTCTGTAACAGTATTGCCCAGAAGAAATTCACAATCCCGAAAGTCACAGTTACCAGCACCATTTATAACTCATCAGACAGTAAGCTGAAACACAGTTACTGAGCTTGAAACAAAGCCTACACATTAGGATAGGTTATCCTTTAAAGGAAAGCTCTGTTCATCTGCATAAAGATTGCCCAACCCACTCTAGAGGAAAAACAAAACAGATTTCCCTACCAAAAAGAAAACCAAGCCTTTACCAAACTTCAGATCAACATGAGAAAATCCCTCACTTTTTCCTTTGTTTGCTGCCCTGCAACATCTGTTCCTCCAGGCACCTGAACTGCTCCAGGCTCTTCTGAACACCACAATCTATCTTCTACCTGGTTAGACTTCGCTGCTGTATATGGCAGATCTTCCTTTTCCTCGTTTTCTTCTTCATTAAAGAAGGATGGTGCTTGGGCTGGTTTTACTTTCTCCTGCAAAATTAAGAGAACGTTGGTGACACAAAATTGGTGGGTCTGTAAGAAGCATACGCTGCTGTGCGATAGCAGAGCCTCAGTCTGCCTTTTGCAGGGGTCTAGGGCACTGGCAACATTATTGACTTCTACTTTCCTCCCATGGGACATTCTGGTTTGTGACTTTTGATTTCTAGTGTTATAGTCTCTTGAACCTGGTTGAGTGCCAGGAAGCAGCTGCAAGCTTAGAGTGGATGCCCTGGGAATCTTGCCTGGTTGGAGCACTGTTTCCTGTGACTGACAGCAGCTAGACTGTGCCTTGGCTGTTCCTTCAAACCTATCACCTTTATAGGCCATGACAACTGTTTTCCTGGTAAGCAGAAAGGCAAGGCCGGGGGAGGGGGTGGCACACACACACATGTACAGGAATTCCCACTACAGATACAGCTGAATTAAGCTTTTGCCACTCCTCCTCTCCATTCCAAAGCACAATCGGACAGGCAGTACATTAAGGTCTAAGCTTGTAATACACAGGATAGCAGAAGCACCCTCAACAGAGGGCCAGTAAAAAGCCTGTAGACACATCTGAACCAGCTTGGGTTGAGATGACACAGAGTAAAGACCTAGCTTCAGTCAGCAGTAAGCCATTTATTCCTTCTAATGGTATTTTATGGTTGAGAGCTCTCAAAACATCCTCGGGAAGGTCTTTCAGCATAAAACAAACAAATTTAGGGCTAGTAGTCAAGAAAATTTTTTGATCTCTATTAGGCGGTGGTAAAAAGTTTTACGTGTAGGAGGTTAGTCTGCTCTGCTCCCATTCTCAATGTGCTAGAACAATTACTGTATAAAAGAAGTTAGACTTACACTCAGTACTTAACAAGAAAAAACCCCCACATTTATATATAACTAAAACCACTAAGTGTCCCCAATTAGTTTTAAAATAAAGGGTGAGTACCACTGCAGCCTTAGCAGCTGAAGGGAGTGGAGTTGATTGGGAGCTGAAGAGCGATTCTCCATTGACAGCATCATCTTCAAACAACAATGATACCTTCTGCGGCTTTCTTTGGCTGCAATGAGAGTAAGGAGAAAGTGTAAGATTTGGCACAAGTTTCAGAGGCCATGTGCTGCACCTGTGTAAAAGTATCACTTGGGACAATCATTTGCAGCAAGTGGTCCCAGAGAAAGGACTCAACTTCCTCACTGTCTCAACAATTCTACCACTCTCGCTTCTCGTCTGCACAGATTTCTGCATAAGGGAAGATAAAAAGAGGTCAAGAGGATTTTATATTGCAGGCACGGAAATGGAAAGCCCAGTTCAGTGGCGCCAAGGAGAATGATGCACCATAGATACAAAAGAGGTAAAAGAGCCCAGCCCTGCCCATTCTTACTCACCTCCTGTTCAGCAGCAGTACAATGGACAACACTTGCCATACACCTGGGTCCATCTGGTTTTGAGGGCACTGCTCGGCTGCTCTGAAAAAAAATGTCCCCCCTTCCTCTCCCTTCCCAGGACTGTCACCTCTCTTTAGTGATTGCAAATAAATCCTCCTCATCCTCTTCCTCAAAGACGCTCGTCTTCTTCACAGCTTTAGCCTGACTGACAGCGCTAGCTGGTTTTGCAGGGTCCTCTTTTCGGTCATCTTCAGAAGGATGCTTTTCTGGCTTGGAGACATTCCAGTGTTCCTTAAAAATAAGGACCCTTAAGTTTCCTTTTGTCTTGCTCAAAGCCACTTTTCCATCTTCTCTATAAGGAGAAACATTCCAGCATTTTGGCAGTCCTTGCATTTCTCTATGAGTTTATGTTCCTGCCTTTGTATTTGCTTCTGTAATCTGACATAGCTCAGTCTTTGCAGAGGGCCCAGCCACCTTTAGGTATTTGCCCAGCAAAACATGGTATGCACAGTTTACTGTTAGAGCTGCTCTTGACAACTGAGGTCAGTGTCAACTGCAGTCACAGGAGCATGGTCATCTAGAACCTGATCTGAGCCACTTTAATTAGCAAGCTTGATGTATGGGGGGAATAAACCAAAATAAATTGAAAAAAAAAAAGAAAAAAGAAAAAAACAGAAGACCCACACCCAAGACACCTCATTAACAGAGAGTGCATGATGCTGCACTTATTTCCTCGGCTCTCAACCATAGTACTTTCCCCTCCCTCTGCAGCTGGCATTTTATCAAGCCTAGCTACTTAACAAGTAAAACAATCTACATTAAAAGGCAACATTTCTGGGCTTGGAAAACTTTTCTGGCTTGTGTGTTTTCTTATTCCCAGCATTTCAAGTGCTTTGCTCCATTCTCCACCTTTGTTCATTCCCTTTTTAAAAGGGACTATGGGTCTATTGAAGTATGAACTTGGTTTATTCTACATTAAGATATAATGCACCTAAAGATATTACTAGTATCCACTAAACAACCAATTACAGGACAGATAAAAATCAAGTTTACATAATATACTAATTTTGGGGGTGGGGGGCTAAAAAGGAGTCTGGATCTTATTCATGTGAATTAATTTAGAGACTCTCCAGGCAAGAGTTTAATTTACTTAGTGTCTGGCATTCATTTAAGATGCAGGACAACATTTAATCAATCCCTAGAAGAGGGCTGCCCTCTGGGAAGCCTAGCTATTTGTGTTTCATTTTTCCCATCCCCAGATTAAAAAAGAAAACCAAAAAAAACCCAACCCACCAAAACCTAAGCAAACAAAAACTCCTGCCAAACACCACCACATACAAAAAAAACAAACCAACAACAACCCAACCCCACTCCCATCACCCTAAACAAACAAAAAAAAGTCTCACCATAGATCTGTTTAGCACTGCTAAACTTTCCTTACAGAAATTATATCAATAAAAGCAAACTTATTTTTTCCTTTTAGTATTTTTAAGTCAGATTTGTTGGCAGCAACCTCCATTTGCTATCAACCTTTCTATAAATTACATAGAAAATATTGATTTTTCTCTTCCACGTGACTTGCGTTACTAGAAGTCTCTTCCAGATACTTCTTGCAGCTTCCTCAGCTGCAAACAAGTCACAAGATTGGGGCAGGCATGGCACAGCACGTGGACACAGCAGAGTTTGACTCTGGTTCCCATCTCAACAGTGTTATGCTTTGCCCAGCATAAAGCCCAGTTACCTCGTTCAACCAAATCTTACTCCTCAGTACCTCCTCATCACTGCTGAACAATAAACTGGACACTTTCTTGAGTGGCTCTGACTGTTTCGGTTTCTCTTCCAGTGGTTTTTCCTGTTGCTTCTTGGCAGGTACCACACCAAAGAGATCCTTAAAAATCAAAAATATACATATATAAAAAAAACCAAAAAGCCAAAGCCATAAGAAAAAGCTCACTGGAAAGTCATCAGCATGCAAGACACTTCCCATCCACTTCTCAGATGAGTAAGATAGAAAAATGGTGGTTTGTGAACCCCTTTTGAAGACAACTTCAAGTGTGATATAGTATTCTGGTACAGGGGATCCTACACACACAGCATCTGATAGACCAGAAACTTGTAAGCACGCAGCCTGGTTTTGGCCTGTAGATTCTCCACCATAAGGCTTGACCAGTAGCCAAAACCACCACACAGCAATTCTCTTGCACACCAGCAAACACAATGGGGCACTGTTTCTGCATCTACATAATGAAATAGAAAACTAATCATATTCTGAGAGGACAGGCAATAGGCAAGCTGAGACACTACCACAGGGCAAGAACTATGACTTTTTGCCTGAAAACATTTAGGTAGATTATTTTATAGGCATCGCAATATACAAAACCATACGTTCACTTCATCACTGAACACTTATTTATGCTTTCCTCTACTTGTCTTGAACTTCATTCAAATACCAGAGACCTTACCACATTACAAAATGTTTCACTGTGCTAAGAGTTGCTTCAGAAAGCTGAGCTGGAAGCAGTCCCAGCTCAAACAGGAAACTTTTACCTTGAGTTTGCAGAAGTCCCCTATCTTACAGCCTGGAACCGGCCTCCTGTTTGCCTCAGGTTAAGATTATTGGGCAAGCTAACTCACCGTGAAGGCTGCAGGCCCAGAGTTGAAAGCTATTTGGAGGGTGTGTGGGAGGGAGAAGAGGATAAGAAAAGCACACGCTAATTGAATTTTTTTAAGTTTCTTGCACAAACTGTGCTCTGATCTCAATTTCTACAGTAGCAGCCACAATTCTTACACATTGAAAAATGAGAAAAAAGGAATTCACTAGCCATGACACAAGAGAAGCAAGAGTCATTCATGTGGCTGGGTACCACAGGCCAGGATAAAACAGCTTCCTGAACCTTAGATCCGTTCTATTGTTCAGTGTTCTCTAGTACTATCAATTAGAGGGATAACAATCTTCATATTTAGGTCCAGAGATCACATGCACTGACTGCAAAATATTAAAAAGAAACCAAGAACTTGCAAGAGTCCCTGCAACCACTCTCCTCCATAATGCTGTCCTCAGGTTCAGAACTGCTACACGATGCAAGATCGATTTAGTGCTCCAAGCTTGTAAAAGGATCACTAAATCAGCGTTGTAAACTTCTGAATATTTCCTGCTGCATTTGCAACAGGATGTGCAAAAGGGTTCCCATAGACAGATGGTATCAGGAAGTGGTACTGACCTCTTCATCATCATCAAACAAGGAGAGTGGAGCTTTTGTCATGGACTTGCTGGTGGGCAGAGATGTAGTTTTGGACTTCGTAGCTTTACTTGATGAAAACAAGTCCTGTGCAAACCAAAGAAACATCATTTCGCAACGTCCTTAAACATATAGTATTGCTTTAAATGGGACATTCAATCTTCCATTTTTAAAAGAAATAGTTTAGCTTGCCTATGAAGTAGGAAAACACTGTCTTACTCATGAGAACCAATCACCTGCATTTCCACAGGGATTTCCCTCAGCTTTGCAGCTTAATTGCTAGCTGGAAGCAGAGGACACAAGATTATACATAGGCAGTCTTTCACGATGTTTGCTCTTCATTTGCTGATCTTTCCCCTCTTCAGTCATTCAATTTATGCCTGTGCATACCACATGAGTTTAACTCTGAAGAGAGGGAAAATATTCCCAGATATTTCACTCTTGGAGCAAGAATGAATTTTCAGGATGGCTGGGAGCAGATGTGTGAATATCAGAGTTCCCCATCCTACAGATACATAAGGAATCCCCAGATATAAGAGGACTGAAGTCAGTGTCACTATGATCCCAAGGATTTCTGTAGTGATTTAATAAAAAGATACTCACTTCAGAATCCTCCTCATCAGAGAAGAGGCCCCTCTGCTTTTTTGGAGGTGTTTCAGATAAAGACTTGAAGTCCTCAGCTGGAGACTGTTGACTCTTTAGGACAAATAAAGACATTGCATCAGCAGCCATTTAGATTCAGTAAGGGCAGGCACATCATATGACGCTTTCCAAGAGGCTTGCTGCTAGCTGTGGCCCAGCAGTTGAAGGACGTAACACAACCTTGTCACCCGTGAACTGAAGTCCAAAACTCATCTGCTGAGTTGGCTCCTCACATGCAGCCAGAGCTATGCACAAGTGATTTGCAGGTCTTAACATAGACACCCTCCCTTCCACCGCAATCCTTCTCAATAGAAAAATGTGTGCAGCTACTCATGCCAGGCCCCCTCGTGAATTAAATGAAAATGTTTTTGTGTTGTTTTTTTTTTAAACAAGCTGTGTGGCAGCCATTGTTTCTTGTATTAGCACAGCACAGCCCCAGCCTGCCACCAGCTATACTGCCATTAAACTCAAAATGGTTCCAGACTCAAGCACTACTGTCAGCAAACTCTGAGTATGGAACAGCCCTCACTTTCTGACAGAGTAGGAGCGGTGCTGCTGAATCAGTTCTCCTCTCCTCCAGGAATGCCCAGTGCTATGAGATCAGAGCAATGGCATCTCATGACCTTCCACCACCACTCCCACTCCTTTGATCATGGATACTCTTGTGCTACACCAGAAACAGAAGCTGGCTTTGGCCATTGTGCTCGAGTGCTTCTCATAAGGCAATACGGAGAAAGTCCTGCAGCAATTCACATTAGACATCCCCAGAACCGTACACTTCTCTGTCCAGAGGGGAGAAGAGTCCCTGTAGCTCAATATGTTCAAATACAACTTGGACAGCAAACACATAAAATGAATACATACAGTCTCTGCCATAAAAACAAAGAGCATTACTGCTTTTCTCAAGACACTGCTCTGAAAATGAAAGTGAAGTAGGTATGAGGAGGCTCTTGTAACTCTGTACAGGTGTCCTCAGGACAGCATTTAGAGCTTCCTACAACTTAAGAGTTTCCAGCTGAAAACCAGTTCTGTAAACACTTCAAGTATTGTACATGCTCAGGTAGAACTGTGACATCCACCTTCCTCTCCCACAACATATACAAGCAATGGGTTACCAGTTAAGTCGCCATCAGCAGTTGGTGTCAGTGTAGACACAAGTCTATGCAGCACAGAACTGTGACACCAAAGCTTCTTAAGGGAGCTTCATTTCAGCTGTAAATTTCATAAACATTTTTGATTATCAGTGGCTTCTCATTTTGATCTCATTTCAAGCCCACCTTAAGATTCTCCCAATCACTGCTCACACAAGAAAAAACCCAAAGTTTGAGAGGCAAAAGGCATTTAAGAACCCCTGAAGCACTGGAGTCACAGAAGACCCTATGAACCTAGCTCCATTTCACAAATATGGCACTGCCATAGTATTGTACATGGAAAGACTACTAGAACCTTAGCCCTACAATCCACTTACACGTCATTACCTTTTTTTCCATGACTGTCTCCCTGTGGCTTTCTGTTTCTTTAGTTGTGCCAGCAACCACAGGAGGAATGGCAGGTTTTTCCTTGAATAAGTCACCCTCTTCATCATCGTCAAACAGGTCAGCTGGGGACTTGACTGCATTAAGAGACAAAACAAACAGGGAATGACAACAGAACAGCCACTACTGAACAAGAGAAAATACCAGAGTCTTAAAAGATGCCATGCTCCCTTTTTTCAACATAACCAACATCAGGAGTCTTTTAAGAAAAGAAGCTAAACAAGCTCTCGAAGTGAAACACAACTTACCTGAGAGCCCTAGTGACAGAGAAAGCATTCAACAAGTACTGGGGTAGAATCAGTCAGCACCTCTAAAGGCAGTATTGTATTTGCTTGGCATTTCTCAAGGCCTAGAGCCTACCAACAGGGAGTGCTGGGCACAGGGACTCAAGGCTGAGCAAAGTCTGTACCTTTTTCCCTGATTCAAGTCTAGATACTGCCCTAGCAGTAGAAGGAACATCCTAAGAGAGAAAAGTCAGTGGAGAGCATGAACGAATAAACTAGTCCCACACTGCTCTGAGGTAAAGAAATGCTAGTAACAAAAATAACAAAAAAACCCCAACCAGATCCCAAAAAAACAAGCAGAAGTAGCAGTGATGCAGGTTGGAATTTTTTAACTCATTGGTTCCTATCACTCTGATTTTTTATGACCTTTAATGTTTAATCTTCCACTGCACATGTATAGAGGTACCTGAATCTGGAGGCTTTTTAGTTGCTCCCACAAAGAAGTCATCATCGTCATCATCAAACAGACCAACTTTTCCAGGCTGTTTAGGAGCTTTCTCTGTGCTCTGTGTTGCAGATTTCTTGTCTTTTTCCACAATTATGGTGGAACTAAACACATCACTTCCTCCTGCAGTCAGATAGAAAACAAATAAAAACCAAACAAACCACACAGAGATCATTGCCAGAGTTACCAGGAAGAGGACCTTGTGCCATAGTAAGTGGAGCCAGGCAGAGTTTCCATCACAGCAACTTTTAATGTGCTCTTGCAACAATGCTGCATCAAAAGCATTAGCTAGAAAGCCAAGTCAGACAGATGGCCCCTCATTCTCCCTGCACTCACTTCTTCCTCAGATGTGCTCTTCTCCTCTACGGACAGCAGCCAGGTTCCATGTTAAAGCTGGAAGACCTAGTAGTCTCACACTGTTGCCCCTGTAGACTTCCCAAACCAGAATCCTACTTTACTAACTAGTAAGTCACACCACTGTGGACAAATAAAAGTGTTAAAGTGACTGAGGAGACGGAAGGACAAGTGACTGAGTTCTCCCAAGAAGCTGCACTTTCATGTAAAACCACAAACAGTATGAGGCTGAGATTTGTCCATAGACTCCTGTGTACTTCAGATATGGCAGTGATCAACTAAAGTAAGTGGTAACAACTGTTTCTTCTACATCTGATGTGGAAATGTCTGGATTCAGTGATATGTGCATGTAAATAGATTGTTTGCAAACACTTTTTGCTGTTTTGGTAAAAACTGGCAGCCTGGTTCTAAGCCTGTCTTTTTGCCTTTTTTGTATAAATGCTTCAAAATGGTGGGGGGTGGGGAAAGAGACTTTAATTGACAGCTTGGCAGAAAGTAGAGCAACATCTGTTTAG
The DNA here is from genome assembly GCA_013396935.1 of Baryphthengus martii. Lineage (NCBI taxonomy): Eukaryota > Metazoa > Chordata > Aves > Coraciiformes > Momotidae > Baryphthengus > Baryphthengus martii. Next base: position 16,788 of record VWZK01008634.1, on the reverse strand, counting down.
TTAAAAGTCAGCAGACTGCGTGAATTTTGACCAGTACAGCAGCAATTTATTATTTTTAAAAGTGTATTATGCAATTGGAAAGCACCATAGGATTGACAGGAATATAGCCACAAAATTTGATTAGTTATTAAACATTGTCAAGTTCCTAAACAAACCTTTCATTGGGAAAGTGTTCATCAAGCAATTCTGAATAGCAAAGGAGCTTCAACCTTGTTTTTTCTCTGGTGACTTTAGCCTATCCACAAAGTTACTGAGGGTAAGCAACTGAAAATTTTGAGTAGATGCCACATATAGCTTAATTCCCAACAAACTAGAACAGAACACTGTTAGAATGATGGAAAATTCATTGCTTATGCAATAGCATGTCTAAGAAAGTGCAAAGGATACAGAGAACAACCTGCTCTTTTAAACTTTGCTGCCAAATCTTGACCATGGTTGATGTGTATCTCTGACTCTGGAGTAAAAAGACTGTATTTGTAAATGCCCTACTGCAAAAATCATGCTGACTGAGGGCTCAGTCATAGCTTCAAAACAGGCCTTTCTTTGTAAAGAGCAAAACTTAAGGTAACTTAATCAGGTGAAGAACTTACACAGATACAGAAATCAAGTTAGTTGATTGAAATACACTGGTGACATATGTTTCTCTTCATTGCTCAGCTTGAAATGCAACAGGAACAGGGACCTTAGTACAATGCTTTTTGTTTTTAGCGCAAAGTTACATACAAATCCTCCTAATCAAAACCAGAGAAACAAGATTGGCCCTATTTACCTGTGCCACAAAAACACAGGAACTTGAGGTTTAAACTGTTTTTCTGCTAACTATGATCAAATCCAAAAGATCCAAACGCACTTCCTTCTTAGAGCGTAGAGGGAAGGTGTGACTGTATGCACTACAGACTTAAGCTGTATAATGTCAGTTCAAGTAACATACATCCTTAAAAGTTCATAGCACAACACTGGAAACTGGCAGCTGCTAATATCTGTCATGAATCATACCTGCCTTCAGAGTCCCTATAGAATCTTGATTATCCACAAAGCATGCTGCAGTTTAGGCAAAACCAGGTAGAAGCAGCTGTATTTGTCACTAAGCACATAATGAAGCAATGCAGTGCTGCTGTATTTGGAGCATTTTGTGCATGAAGCAATGTGCTATTGAATGAACCATACCTGGGAACAGAGATACTGCACCTGCAGGAACTTTCTTTAAGGACTTTGAAGAGGGCACTGAAATCACAGGAAGTACAATACAAATGCATGTACTTGTTTTATGCTGTCAAAGCCTTCAGAACTCTACCACAGAAATAACAATCTGAGAAATCTTCTGAGCTCGTTTGTTCTTCTCAACAGCTCAAAAGTCCTTAGACACTCTCCTTGAACTTCTGGGTCTTTGCAGATATATATATATCTATGCAGATAGATATATATATATATGTAACAGTCTAGCTGTTTTTCCTCCATTAAAACACCACAAAATAGCTCTACTAAACTGAAGCTTATAAAGGTGAGCTACAGTTACACAAGCACTATTTACGAGAGTTTACACTGACACACTCAAAACCACTTTAATACAATACACTCAAAGTAAAACGCCTTAGTCCCCCAATCCATCTGTGAAAATTCATCAAACAATGCTTCAATAAAAGCTGCTGCAGTACTGAACATGTGCTCAGGCTCCTTAAAGGTCTAGATAGGTAGCTGATGGGAAACTCAGAATCACAGAATATTAGGGGCTGGAAGAGACCTCGGAAGATCGAGTCCAACCCCTCTACCAGAGCAGGAACCTCGAGTAGATCACGCAGGAACGCGTCCAGGTGGGTTCTGAATGTCTCCAGAGAAAGAGACTCCACAACCTCCCTGGGCAGCTTGTTCCAGTGCTCTGTCACCCTCACTATGAAAAGGTGTGAAGGGTATTAATCTGGAAGAAGAAATCTTAACTCAACTCAAACCCACAACTGCAAAGTACTCTCCAGCAGCAGGAATCCAGTGCATGCAGAGAGCTCTGCCAACATCAGTAAAGACATCCTTTCAGCTCCAGGACAAGTAGGTATGTGTAAGAGTTTATAGTGAACACGCACACACACACACACATTTAAAATTCAAGTGAAATGCAGTTGTTCTCTATTAAAACTGAGGAGGAGAAGAGAGTTGCCAACAACTGCTACTCCAAGACTTTCTAGTTTGGGAACAAAACAGTCTAGCTGCTAGCGGTCATAAATGACAGCAGACAGGAGTACAGGAGGCAACAACTGGTTCTTACCTTCACTTCCTGGGACTTGCTCCTCTCTCTCTCTTGATTCTTCTCCTTTTGGTGCTTCAGCAAAAAGATCACTCTGTAGAAGAAAACGCAAGGTGGGGGTGGGGGCGAAAGTGGTGAATTCAGGGTTTTTTTTGTGGGAAAAGACAGCTGCTTTTTCCAAGCCAAGATAGAACAACCATTCCTTTCTCAAAAGGATGTCTGTATATGTAGACTTAAACCTAGGTACTCAAGCATTAATTCGGATGCATGCACTCAGAAGAGTAACTTTCTGTCTTCTAAAATATAATTTACACTGATTATCAGTCCATATGCTGCACAGAAGGAATGACCCTTTATTTGCAAATCTTCAAGGTCTTACACTAACCAAGTAAACTACAGCTGTTTAGGTCCTGATTACACCCTTCAAACTTTCCTATTGAAGCTTATACAGTAAAGTTTGAAGCAAGAAGTGATGTCAGGACAAGCATAAAAATACTCCTGATCTTTACATGGTTAAGATAATTGATTGATATTGTCGCTAAGGAGATGTTAAGACAATAGTGTGCTACAAAGATACACATTATAGCTTGGATGCATTGCAAGAAACTCCCACAAAAGTCCTTGTGTTCAGGCTGGAGTTGCCCTGTGCCAATTCTCCCTGAGAATCACAGCCTACATTTCCAGGAAACCTCCAGCTCTTGTGAGTGCTGACCTCTTAATGTCTTGAAAGTCTTCCTCTTGTAGAAAGTTGGTAATAGAGGTTGCCTATCTGGAGTCTCAAAATGCATGGGATTTATATAAAGCTCTGTGGAAAGAAGGCAGCAATACCTAGGAAAAAAAATCAGGAGTGCCGGGCTGCAGCAGGGGATGTCAGGGATTAATTGCACATTTGCCAGTTACTATTTGCCTGTTGACGTACTCTGGCTGCTTTCTGGTACAGTGAGGCCTTCTCCATTGCACAAGGCAGGTGATGATAAATTACCCTTCCCTAGATGATAAACATTCAGATAACAGAAAAATCAAGACTAAGCAGGCATGCAAAAAACACAGACAAATCTGCTTGGCTGGCCTGGGTCTACAGGATGAGAAAAATAGTCTTGGCAATAAGTAACCAAGAGGCTCTCATGATAGCTTCATCTGAATGTGTGCTGACACAAAGCTGGTTTGCACTCTCAGATGTCTTTTTTTCATTATTTTTCTTTAAGCTGTTGGCTGCCATTTAAAAAGAAAGCATGTTAATATTCTTTTTTCAGTAAGGGCTGTGTTTGAGTGGAAAGCATTGCACAGAACAATCCCCGTCATTCAGTGCTCCTGAATGATTTGGTGCTTGTTAGCTATATTCTAGTAGATTGGTGCAGTAAGCTTAAAGTCAGCTGTACATAAGGCCTCCTTTCAGATTTCAGTCTAATAGTCTCCTTGGCTCCAAGGAACACTTGACTTTTGTTCTAGTTGCAATGAGGAACACAACATACTCCACAGAGGCAACACTGGCTACTATTCTGGACTCACCTTGACTGTTACCACTATCAGCTGCATGACAAAATCAGAGGCAATCATTTGTTTTACACAGCTGTACTATCAGATTCTTAAATCTCAGGTATCCCTGACATTGGGTTTCTATCCCCTTTCACATGCACAAACAACACTAAAATAAGGTCAGAAACGCCCTTCGTGCACATTCCTTCAAGTCATATCTAGATACATAGCACATGAGTAAGTTTAAGGTGAATTTTTCTGGCCCACGCAGGTAAGCCAGGAATTGTACAATAACTAGATGAAAGAACGCAGCATAATTGTAATAGGGAACTTTTAACAGCAGAGACAGAGAAGCTCAACAGCATCACTGTCCAGCTGTGGTATGTGAAAGCAGGAAGGACCTCACGTTGTCTTTCCTCTTGAATCTTTCCCATACCCAGAGCGAGAGAATGACAAAATTTAGTATGTGCACTCCTCACTACAAGGGCATTGAGGTGCTAGAGCATGTCCAAAGAAGGGCAACAAAGCTAGTGAAAGGTCTGGAGAACAAATCTTCTAAGGAAGTCTGAGGGAGCTGGGGTTATTTAGCCTGGAAAAATGAAGGCTCAGAAAGACCTTAGTGCTCTTTACAACTACCTGAAAAGAGGCTGTAGTGAGGTGGAGACCAGTCTTTTCTCCCAGGTAACAAGCGATAGGACAAGAGGAAGTGGCCTCAAGTTGCACCAGGGGAGGTTTAGATTGGATATTAGGAAAAGTTTCTTCACCAAAAGGGTTGTCAAGCATTAGAAGAGGCTCCCAGGAAGATTGTTCAGTCATCATCCCTGAAGGTACTTAAATGTGCAGATGCAGTGCTGAGGAACATGATTTAGTGGTGGACTTGGCAGTGCTGAGTTAACAGTTGGACTCAATCTTAAAGGTCTCTTCAAGCCAAAATGATTCTATGATTCTGTTCTCACAGGCATTTTAATAGAAATCTGCTGGTTTAAAATAAACTGTATGGCATTTTGTTTACCTCTGTAGATAAAAGTGAGGTGCTGAGTAAACTCTGTTGGAATTAGAACCTCATATAATGCTAGAATTACAGTTGCATCTCTCACCAGCACCACTGAAGAAGAGAGGACTTTGTGCCAAGAGGCACTACAGTTCACCGTTTTTCCATCGGAAAGCTACACTGTCCCACTACACTCGCATACTACCAAGCAACAAAATGCTGCTTCCTCTCCTTGGCTTCCAGAGGTGGGACTTTGTAGGGATCTTCTGTTTTGATTTCAAAATGGGAATGCACTCGATTTCTATCCTCTCCAGCATTCTCACCTCTTCATCGTCAAAGAGGCCTGTTCCACCACTGAAGAGGCCACCCCTGGAACCAAACGGTGTGAAGTCTTCATCAGTCAGCTTAGGAGGTTTGAAGATGTCATCATCTTCATCTAGAAAGCACAAGAGCCAAGAGCTGTGGTGGGACTGGCCAAGTTTCAGGAAATGGAATTAAAGAGACAACCAAAATAAAAGCAGGTTTGATCCCATCCTCTCTCTCTTATAAACATGGCACACAGAGAAGCTCCTGTAGACAGACTGGGTTGTAAGTGGTTGCTCCACAAGCCCATATTTAAGAAGAAACTCTCACTAAACCTGTTTCTAGCCTTGTTCTACATGCACATCACATACTAAACTTATTTACACACTTACCTTGAAGGATGCTCAACGATATTCCACCCAGTTTCTAAAGCAGATGCCACAATTTCCTAAGCAGTAACTTACAATTCAGCCGACAATTCAAAATCAAGAGATGAGGATATCCTACCATCTGATGGAACTTTAACTTCCTTCTTCTCTTTCAGGGTTTTCCTTGTTTTGGTCTCTGATGACAGGGCTTTAAGAAGAAAATTTCAAAGCAAAAATGAAATAGTCCACCTTTACTTGTAGCCTGTGATCAATCTGTGGTAAAAAGTGCCTAAAAAAAAATAATCTAACCAAGCTGACCTATATGTTCTCACAGCAATTCTACAAAACACAGGTTTAAAATTAGCTTTTAAAATCGTAATGCCATCATTCTGTCAGGCACTATGGGTTCGGCACAGTTGCCCACACACAGACTATTGCTCTCTGGCATCTCCGGTAACAACACAACTTTCCAGATGGTGCAGATCCCCACACAGAGCATATAGAAACCTTTGAGCATCTCAAATGGCTCCAGGCATATTTTACCTTGATTCAGTTACCAAAAGCAAAGCCAGAGTTTCATTTCCTCTGGTCCTACCATCACAAGGTTATTTCAATACAGAGAAGATTTTCCTGTAACTGAACAAGGTAAGCTGGCAGGTTTTACACCAGCTTGCTTGTTTGAACTGTGCAGGAACACATAGACACACTGTTCTTCACCTGCAATTTTGAGAGCATGAACAGACAAAAGCAGGCTCACAAGCACTTGCCAATTCAATTTCAGTCAGTTGTTTTGAACAGCTGCTTCCCTACTGCTTGAGAGGTCTCTCCCTCTGAAAGGGACACAAAAATGAATGCAGCATTTTGTCTAAAACATCACAGAAAACAGTAACCAGGAAAAGTTCTCCAAAATGTGGTATATTTAAGCCACAGAGAGGAAAACTCAACCCACACCACATGAAAGCAACAATCTACTGCTTGAGGAGTTTTCCACTCTAGAACTCACAGAAAGACTACAGTAACCAGTGCCTTCCACATACTTACCTGAAAAACAGGGAGGTACGCGTGGTCAGACATGCATTTTTGCATGCAGAAAGAGAATCAAACTGGAGAAAAAACCTTTCCGATTGTATGTGCGTTTGAGATGTGACCTGTCTCACCTGAAAGCAACGTGTTTTCTACTATAACACTCAGTGAATTTCAATTCAATCCTGTAAGTTATGGCCAAAAAGTTTCTCAAAACACCAAATAGTGTCTTTAATTCCTCTTGTTGGGCTTTCACCTAATACATTCTAAAGTAACAGATCTCCGTAACTTCATGTATCGTTATGCAGAATCTCCTGTCCAGCTCTCTCATGAGCTCCCCACTATCTCACAAACACTTATCAAAACTAAGGAGTTTACTTACATGAATGCCTTTCATCCTGTTTGGCTGGTACTTCTCCTTTGATTCGGGCTGCCAGTTCATCTGCAAATGATGTTGGCCTCTTTTTTTTCTGAAGAGTAGGAACAAATAACAGCATATTCCCTATATACAATCTGGTTACCAACTTAATGCAGCTGCAATTATAATTCTGTATTGTACAGCCTCACTTGCACAATGTCCTGTCTAGGCTTGGATTGAAGCCCTCAGAAGAGGCAATACAGATTTCTGTTAAGAAAGCAATTAAGAGATCATGCGTGCATCAAGATGAAAAAAACCCATTTCTAATTCCTTTTGATAATAGAATTTTAATGTCACCTCATTTGGGGAGCAGGACAAGCAAGAAGCATTTACCATGCACAAATGCAACAAGTAACTTATTAATGACTTTTAAAGACAGCTTTGATGCCAGCTTAGGGTGCAGGATTCCCCTAGTTTAAAGGAGTAAAATCTGAACAACCATGTTGAAAGACCATTCAGGATTTTTACAGGTCACCTCCACAGGATCCCACTTCAGGTAACTGAGATCTACGAATATAATCCCTGTAAGGATAGATTTTTCATGAGGGAAGTCAAATCTCTCCCTCCAGGAAGACAATAATTACTTACAGGCCTTGTGCTTTCATCTAAGTCTCCATCCTCATCTTCCTCTTTTTCAGAGTCAAAGAGATCACAGCCATCATAATCCTCTTCATCACTCATCTGTGCTGTCCTCTAAAAAACAATAATACCCTGATGTTCTACTGAAGTTGGCATACAAAACCAGCACAAATATTTGAAATATTCAAAGTAAATTAACCGAAAGGAGGGAAACATTCAGTCAGTCTGGGGTACTTCACAGCTTTTGAGGTAAGGAAAGAATGCCTCCAGCTCCAGGCAAGTTACTGCATTCTCTAGTGCACCCCTTACTATACACAAGCCTGAACTGCTTTGGCTGTGCTGCTTCCCTTAGTTTACAAACGCCACTCCACTAGAGATGTACTATTTAACCTTAACTCAGGAACACTATGATCAGCCAGTAAAAAATTATCTCATTCTGAGCTATTCCTAAGGTGGATGGCAGAATGTCAGACAACATATGGCCCACGTCTTGGTTTCAGTCACGTCAATAGGAAAAGGGGGATGAAAAAGATGAAGTGAATAGTGAGCTGGGGGCTGACACGGACAAGGACCCAGAAGTAAATAAAATCACTAAGGACCCAAAGATACTTGCTCATCTTAAAATAAATCGGGCTGACAAAGTTACACTATGAAGGTCAATACAGCTTAATGTAATACCCGAGTGCTTTTGTAACACTGTTTTAGCAATACGTAGATTAAAAAAAGGTTGCCTTTGAAACATTGTTCTTTTGGCACTGAATGATTTCAGATTGAGGATCCCCCACATAAAAGTCTTTTGCAATGGCACATCTAAACGCGGGGAAGATACCTCCTCTAGCTACTACCTACCACCAATGACTGAAGTCAGGCTTGAATTTTTCAACCTGAACATTTCTCTTCCCTTTTCCTTTGCTACCCAAATGGACATACTTTAAAAACATTTAATATCATTCACATCTTTTGTTTTCATGTCATACCCAATCTATACTGTTCCTGAACAGCAAGTTTAGAATTTTAATTATAGACCAAATAATCCCACAGGAGCCAAGTTTTCCTGAGGTAGATTCTTTGAACTCCCATGGCTCCAAAGGAATTCCTGAGGAAAATGCACATTAGGCAATGCCATCCCACATATATTTTGCATTTAATGATGGCATGCAAACATGTCTTTAAGCCTGACCCAGGTTCCATTCCACAACACAGTCCATCTGGCCAGGACAAGCTTTCTATACTAAGTTATAGAAATCAAGCTTAAATGCAGTTTTTAACAGTTAACTGTCTAGAGCTCTTATCTCCTCTTTCTTGCATCCTCACTGTGTCACAACTGGAAAGGCTTTCAGGTATGTACCAAGGTGTATAACCGTACCGTCTTTTGATCATCTTCACTAGGGTTTCCAAATTCATCATCTGATTCCTGGAACAAGAGAGACCCAAATATAAGTATAACACATTACTTTGTCCAGTGGCTACAGGAGAGGGTTTGGAAGCTCTGGAATTGCTTAGGTTTAGACGTTCAGATCTCCTCACCGTGACCTGACCAAGGAATTGTTTCCCCACTGCTGACCAACTTTACGAATGGAGCTCACTAGAAAGTCATTAATTTAGCAAAGACAGTAAGCTCCATCTGGCAGTACATTTGAGTAACTCCAAAGGGATTTACCTTTAATTGAGCAAAGACACCAAAAGCAAACTCCTTAGGAGAAAGGGAATGCTTCCATAGCACATTTACAAAGCAAGGCAGGCAAAATGTCAGAAACTGATAGTTCAACATAGAATAGATTTATTAGGCAAAGCCTGGAGGTGCATTACTGACACCTACTTAACCTTTAAACTCGCTCCTCTGAAAAGTTGCCAAGGAAACTACTGCATAAGAATAAAAATGAAAAGCACATTTACCACAACTGCCATAGTGAACAAATGATGTGCAATAATATATTGAGACCCCACGTAAACCAGGAAGGTAGGTAATGGCCTCACACACAGCCAAGAACTCGTGAATGCTTGGGCAAAGAGGCTGGTGCTCTGTCACACATCACTTACCTCTTCATCCTTCTCTTCACTGTCGATTACACTTCCACGATCACTGTCTAGTGATCCTTCTATTATAAATGAAAATAGAAAATTTAAGATCAGACATGACATCTGTACAGAGAGCAATGTGGACACCAAACATAAACAGCAACTTTAGAGGCTTTGTGAAGAGAGAGCTGAAAATTAAGTGGAAAAGAGAGGGGTTTTGAAGTGCTTCAAAAGCTGCTGAAATTTTAGCACATTGCTTTTCCAATATGCAGAACACGTTACTGAGAAGTTACTGCTTTGCATACTGGAAATGTAGCTGTAACAGGATAATGCACATTTTTTTCCCCCAGCTAATTACAATGTGCATCTAAACATGCAAGAACACTAAGCAGGATAACCCAGGCTCTGAGTTTAAGCAGACCAAAGTCTCAGATGAGAAACTAGTTACTTGCAGATGAATAAAAGGTCATGCCAGCACATACCTTCACTAGAGAGATCTCCAAGACCAACGTCGTCTTGTTGCATAAACTGCTGAGAGCCAATCAAGTAAGGTAAAGGCCTGTCAATATAGAGATCCTGGAAAGAGACAACACCGGGTTTTTCCGACATCTTGAAATAGCTCTACATTGCTGATGAAGACGAAAGTCTTACGCTGCTCGTTTTAACTCAAGGAGGATACAAGCTTGTTTAAAGGGAGTCCCACCGGCTCCATGCCTCAAGTCAGCAATCAGCTATGTGGGCTCTCTGAGATTTGTTCCTTTCAACAAAGGGGGCTACTTCTATTTCTGTGGTCACAAGTTGTTTTCTAGGTGTCATCTAATAGAAAAATATCCTTGCAAAGACCTGCAGGGATCAGTTTTAGCCTAAATCCTGCACCTAGGGTTCCTAATTACTGGGAGAGCAAAAATAACACATGAAGTTGTAGTTTGTACCTAAAAAGCATGACATTTAAAGGTCCTACTCCACCCAGAATTGAGGCTTCCCTTTCCAAGTTTACTGCCATTAAACTAACCCCCTTTAGGTGCCATACCATAATGCTAACCCAACTGCTAAACAAGCAGGCTACACAAAGAGCAGCTCAGCAAGGAGCACTTTTTCAGATGTGGTCATCAAAATCTCTTTTTAGGTAAGGAACTTCAGTCTTACAGCAACACGGTGATACTGCTCACAGAAGCAAAGATAAAGTCCAACAAGGCCAAACAGACCCATGTTCCCAGCAAGAACAGGTCTCTGTACCTTTGGCTCAAGTATCAGTTCCACCCTTTCATTACTCTCTTCCTCTTCCGAGTCAGAGTTGCCGGCTTTGATGTCAAGCTGTTCAAACGCACTGTCCAGAACCTGTAATCCATAATTCACTGCTTCTTGGATTTTGGGGATCAGATCAGCTTCTTTCTGTTCCCGTGTCTTTTCCTTTAGTAACAGGAAAAACACATTCTCATTGCATTTTACTCAACACTCAATCTCACTGCAACGCACATGGAAAAATTTTAATTTTAAATTAGTACAATGAAAAGTTTTTCACTCTGTGCAAGAGAAAAACCTCCAGAACACTTTTTAAATTGGCTTAATTCATCTTTATCACTCCCAGAAACAGAGATGTTCTAAGCATCCACACCAGCACAGTACTATCTTACTTGTGCTGCCAGCCCATCAAAGAAACATTTATGGTAAAATACACTGAGATTGTAAGATATAGAAAAAGCTCTGAGTTTTTATCCCTGGGAATTGCAGTCAGATTCTGCTTCCACAGTTCACTACCTCTGCATCCAGTAAGATGGCCTAAGGTCTCAGTTCTCTTGCTGAAAGAACATGCATAGCCATTTGAAAATCAACACATAAGTCCTGTCTACTGGACATAGTACTGAGCTTGGGGAGGCCCTAACACATTATCATATGCTGTAGTAGTCTCCAATGCTACTTCAGTTGTAATTCAACATAAGAAAGTTAAGAAGAGTAGCTGTACAAAATCTGGGCTTTCAGGACTTGTCACCTGACACAGTCATAGAAAATATCTGTCCAGTTTTCATTTTTACTATACTTACTACCTTGCTGAATAACAATCAATGGATCCTACCAGATACTCTTTTAAGTCACTTAATCCTACAAGTTTTATGTTTGACTGGCATACGCTACCCAACAGAGAGACTTCAGGAACAAAGGAAATCGTTTGGCTGGTAAGCTGTAAATATCCACAAAATAAGTTTGAAAATCAGAAGGCAGATGACAGCTGCAAACATACTGCCAGCACTAGAGCAGTTTAAGTTAAGTACCTGCTCTGTTTTCTCTCCAGCATCAGCTTTGGGAATAGGCTCTTCCAATTCTTCATCATATACTCTCTAAAAAGTCAAGGAAAATTAAATTCAAGTAAGAACAACATACTGCTGTGGGGGCACCACCACCAAAATAAAAGATATTGTTAACGCATGATTAATTACACATGAATTCATTATACATTTTAAAAGAGACGCCACAGATGATGCCAGGCATCTCCATAGCCTTCTTCATGTATTGAAGTCATCATCACCCTGAAGTTACCATCAGACAGCCTCACAACCCAACTGCGGTAATTCTAGATTGCGAATGTCACTGCAGTACTAGAAGACAAGTTGAACATTTAACCTCATTCACAAATTGATCTAAATGTCAAAACACACCACTGTTTTAACCCCACTAACATAAACCTATTCCAAAGGCTTTCCAAAAGTTGAACCTAAGCTTACTTACGGGCTGTCTATTTTCCTTTTGTTTTCTGTCATTTCTTAGTTTTCCCTTTTCCTATACTGACAGAGAAGGTTCACATCCTCCCTCAGCCTTCAGTCTGTTGTGATAATCCCTCCCATCCATCTCTTTTAGCACTCTTTTGTAGGATCAGATACACAGAGACACAGTGGAATAAAAAAAATCAAATCTCCCTTGAACCTGCAAACCTAAATCCAAATCTCTCAAACACAGCTGAAGATATCCCCAGAGAAGAGACAGACCTCTTACATTATCTAAATTGAGAACTAGAAATGATGACCTACTTCTGTGCACTTACATTTGGGAACAAACAGCTTCAAGCACCCAAGACTCAAGACGCTTGGTGCAAACTGTTTCCAGCAGAATCATTATGCTGAACAGCAAAGGTAGGCCAGAAAAGACATTCCAGCTCTGAAAAAAAACCCAACAAACCACCACCAAAAAAACCCACAACAGAAATTCAGATTTCCTCTGTCTTGTCCAGCATCCTTCCAATAGCAGCACCATGGTCTCTTATGAGACACATATGGCCTGAGAACAATGATGATTGAAACAAAATACCCAGTAAAACACATAGTGCTAATAAATCCTCCCCAGATCTGAAAGACTATTAAAACTCTACATCTTAATTATACTCTTGCTCCTAGAGATACAATGTTGTAACAAGCTTTCAAGACTAGCTTTTACCTTTCTAAAATTGCAGTATTCATAAAGTGGGAACATTAACCAACAACTAAACTCATCATGACCAAACATAACAGACAACTACCTGCAGTCCATCACCTTTAATACCAACAGCTTTTCGTGTAAAACACCACCAGCGGGCAAATTGATATGATTGCGTAACATTCCTCATCTTTAGACAAGCAAATGCTGCATTTATGCTACCTGTAAAGATATACTGAGACATCCCAGAGATACCAACTCATTCATAGTCCTAAAAACAAAACTCTGATCTCCCTATCACATATAAACAAGGAAGGAAGGTACCTCAGAAGAGGCAAAAGGGAATCTGCCAATATTGGATAGGGCATCACTCACAAAGGAATTAGGACATGTTTTGACAGAAAACCATTAACACCCACTTCATCTCTAAACTAATGTCACACTTGCCAAAAAGTCAGATGCTTCTCCACATTACAGGAAGGGACAACACCAATGTTTGAAGTACATGCTTAATGTCATCCAAGAACATACTCACATTCTCTATGAACTGCGTATTGGACAACATAAGAAAATCATTGAAGACATTATGAAGGCGACAGTCTGTAGCTTTTGTTTCACTGATCAATCCATCTACTTGCTTTTTGATTTCATGAGTCCTGGAAATGGTTTGCTGTGAGAATTCTTGTAGAAAATGCAGAAGCTGTTTACAACAAAGGAAAGCAATAATCAGCATACAACTCCTTTTTATTTTGGCACCGTTTATGACACTGGCAGAGTTGATCATACATGTCAACTGAAGATCAAAATAAACACAGTTTACACTAAAGCAGCCCCACATACACCCACGACTAAGTCTCATCCTACTCTGTTTCCACTTCTTCATTTCTCTTCGGCCTAACTTCTTATTTTAGTTTTCTCACCGGGACTGGAAGGTTAAAGCAACGGGAGAGCCTGTCGACCGCCGGGCCCTGACCGGGGTTGCTCTCTCGGTGCTTCGCCCAGGGCAGTCCCAGGGCCTGCTACTCCAGACCCCTGCCCGAGGCAGGGAGGCCGATCCCCGACCGCTTCTCGGGCCAGAGGGCGGCAGCACCGCCCCGCACACGGTCCCATCCGACATCTCTCAAGCCCCCAGGAGGAGACCGCGGTCAGGGTAGCCGCGGGCCCACGCACCCCTCCGGTGTCCCGGTCCCGGCCGCACCGCTCACCCCGGCGTCCGAGGCCAAGGACCAGCTCTGGCTGCCCTTACGGATCTCCTCCAGCGACCAGGGCCGCTCCCATACCGGCGCCGGCTCCGCCGCGTCCCGCGGGGCCCCGTTCATCTGCGAAAGAAGGAAAGTGAACCCAGGAGAAGCCGGTGGTGGTGTCAGTGTCAGTGTCGCGCCCGCGCCGCCCNCCAGGGCGGCAGGGGGCGCGCGCTTCCCCCGCCTCAGGCGGATCGGGCGCTGCGCATCTGCCCGGAGGCGGGAATAAGGGGGACGTCCAGAGGCGCCGTGTGCTCCGCTGGCCGGGGGAGTCGGTTTGCCCCCGTACTCAGCAGTGGTGAGGCCCCACCTTGAGTATGGTGTTCAGTGTTGGGCCTCTCGCTACAGGGAGGACAATGAGGAACTAGAGGGTGTCCGAAGAAGGGCAGTGAAGCTGGTGGAAGAAGTTGAAACACAGAAATTTACCTCAAGAGCAAAAACGTTCCCTGTTAGGCAGGTATTCTGTATTGCAGCACTGGGGTCGCAGTGGGGATTCTACACCATAAGTGCTCCACCGAGTTAGCAAACCACACCAACTAACATACAGAAAAAGCATACATATTCATCAGATTTCCAGGAAAAGGCTGTCTTATGCTAATAAGTTCCCAGAAGCCATTTACATAGTCCAAGCAAGCGTAGTAAAATTAAGGTTAGGGTCTTTTCCCCCCTCTGGTGGTCATGCATAGTCTTCCTCACAGTGTCCACTACTTGAACTTAGGGTTTCCTTTGCCCGTACATAGTCATGGAGTTAGCTCATCCATCCTTCAGCCCTGGGATGCTTTAAGGTCAGTTTGTTAGTTCCCAGATACTTATCCTTAATGCTGGCGTCCTCCTCCCTGCCTGTCTTCACATCTTGAGTCTTATCAGTGGTACTCAGGAAGCTTAATGAACCATCCCAAGGCCTGTTTGATCTTTGCTAGGCAAGAAGTTGCACGTTTCACACAAGTGAAAGAAGAATACAAGTAAGGAATATCAATCTTTTCAAAGTCTTAGGAGGAGCAACTGAGAGAACTGGGGTGGTTTAGTCTAGAAAAAAAGAGGCTCAGGGAGACCTCATGGCTACCTCTAAAACTACCTGAAAGGAGGTTGTAGAGAAGTAGAGGTTGATCTGTTCAACCTCACAATAAGTGATAGAACAAGAGGAGACAGTCTTAAGTTGTGCCAAGGGAAGTTTAGATTGGTTATTAGAAAAAAATTCTTTACTGAAGGGGTTATCGGACATTGGAATGGCTTGCCCAGGGAAGTGGTGGAGTCCCCATCCTTGGAGGTATTTAAAGAGTCATGTAGACATAGTGCTTCTTAGGGATATGGTTTAGTCAAGGGCTTGTCACTGTTAGGCTAATGGTTGGACTCAATGATCTTAGAGATCTTTTCCAATCTAGGCAATTATGTGATTCCATATGGGGCCAGGGCAGCTGGAAGCCAAGCCCACCTGGGAATAACCCAGCCCAGGAGGAGCAGAGGCTCACCTTGGCAGCCCTCACCTGCTCCGAAATCAGTTGTCCCAGTGTACGGCCGCTGGCTGAACAGAGATGGTTGAACATGCTCCCAGTTTACAAGTAGAGAAGCACCCCTTCTCTCCTGTTTTGTTGCAAAAGCAGCAAGACTTACCTAAATCTCATTTAAACTGGATTAGTCTTTACAAACCCACACCAGGATTTAAGGATTTGCTAGATGGAAACACCATATACACTAACATAAATCAATGCACAGTGCAAAGCGCCAAACTGAGATTCACAGCCAATTGTCCCTGGGCCTTTACAGGTGGAATACCCACTCTAACTTCCCACTTTCTCACAAAGTAATTTCTTCCCAATGAGTTAAAAAATGTTGTCATATCCCCTGTATGTCAGATGTTCTTTATTGCAAGTTAATTAACCAGAAAGGAAATGACAATAAAAATCATCTGCTCTTTCAGCTGGTAACTAATCTGCTGGAAAAGATCAATTTAGATCAGCCCTTGATATTAGCACATGGGGTTTAATTTATTTATTGCACTTGATTACACTGATGCCACAGATGATCTCATAAGGAACCAGGGCAGAGAGTGATTTACTTCTTATCTGGGTTCTCAGTTTAAATAGGAAAAAACATTCAAGGTCTCCAAGTTCTCATATATTGACTTTAACAGCTACATTCAGATACTGGAAGGATATTTCTAGATTAAGGACGTGAGAACTTCTAAAAGCAAAGTAACATCATATTTGTTTTGATTCTATTTTTTTCTATGAGTCTATAACAAGATGTCGTTACTGAACTGGCTCAGAATTTCAACCATAGTAGAATTTAAAGAATTTTAGTATACTGATACTAAAGCACAAAGCAACAAAGTACAAGTAGAAAAATATTAGGGTAAGCGAGTTTCACAACAATGTCTTGAGCAAGATTGTTAAAAAACATGCAGATGGGATTAATCTGAAATTAATCTCCAAGGCTTTTAGTGTTTTGTCATAGTTCCTTCTTCTGCAACATTCCAAAAACGAGAAAAATTTGCCTTTAGATGCTTTCCGTACTCACTAATGTGGAATTAAATCTTACTGCTAGGATCTTACCATCAGGCAGCTTCAGGTCTAGGGGTCTGGCAGATTAGTTTCCTTTAAAAAAAAAAAAAAAATACAGCAACATGGAACCCGAATATTCCCTTATGGGAAATCGTTTGAGTGTGATACATACAGCAGTCTCTGAGCAGAGAGGGCTACAAATCACAGAATCACAGAATTGCTGAGGCT
>VWZK01008631.1:19946-47595 GCA_013396935.1 Baryphthengus martii | reverse complement strand
GATGATCTCCAGAGGTCCCTTCCATTCTCTACCATTCTATAATTCTATGAATTCCATTAGATTCTGGTTAGGACATCCCATCTCCTGAAGAGATGGGAAGATGAANCCGTGTTATTCGTGAATCCGATTGCTTCTAATGAATGCAACCAGACCCACAGTATAGACTGTTTGTGCATCTGGTATCAGACCTACAATCACGGGAAAACTGTGCTATTCGTATATCCAACTGCTCCCTCTTAGGGAACTGGACCTACAGCATACAGGCTGTTCGTGAATCTGGTGTTGGACCTATAGACACAGGGACTACTCTATTCGTGAATCTTGACTACTGACCGGACCTAAGTGTGGTCTGGAGCCGGACCTATAGCAACACATCTTAACTGATATACCTCTTAAGAGATCAATCCAGCCGCCCCTAGCCCCTGTAATCTCTGAGGACCAGCTAGATCGCAAGGGGGCTTTTCTCTTACTAAATTCCCCCCAGCTCCCACACACACACACTTCACGCAACACTGGTGAGCCTTGTTTCATCCCTTTCCCCATTCAAATCCAGTTTAAATCTCCTTTTATGAGTCCAGAGGAGGGCCACGAAAATGATCAGGGGGATGGAACATCTCTCCTATGAAGACAGGCTGAGAGAGCTGGGGTTGTTCAGCTTGGAGAAGAGAAGACTCCGGGGACACCTAATAGTGGCCTAGTATCTGAAGGGGACTTACAAGAAGGCTGGAAAGGGACTTTTTACAAGAGCCTGTAGTGACAGGACAAAGGGCAATGGCTTTAAACTAGTGAAGGGCAGATTTAAATTGGATGTTAGGAACAAGTTCTTTACCATGAGAGTAGGGAAACAATGCCCAAGGAGGTAGTTGAGGGATGGTCCCTGAAGATATTCAAGGTGAAGCTCGACAAGGCTCTGAGCAACCTGATCTAGTTGAGGATGTATCTGATCACTGTAGTGTTGTACTAAATGACCTTTGGAGGTCTCTTCCAACCTTAACCATTCTATGATTCTATAAACAGACCCATGATCAAAAAAAACGTGAAGTCTTACCAGTGATATTTGGGCCAGGTATTGATCGGATGGATCTTCCTCTTTCTTCCCTCATTTATCCCTTTATCTGGATAAAGAAGAACACTATTTATGCTCTGGATCCCTTGACCCATCGTCCCAATGTCGGTAGTCTTTCTTGACTGTCCTCCACTGTCTTGTTGTAAGCTCATTGTTGCCTACCTGAAAAGTCAATAAAGGACAATCATCTGAGGGCTGTACCAGGGTAGGAAGTTTTCTCATCACTCAGGCCCCAGGGAGGCAGCACACTTTCCTAAGAAGTGGGTATGGTCTGCCAAATTAATCCTCACATTGCTTTGTATTTATTCTATGCCATGGATTAGATTTTCTTTATTTAACTGTAAGATATAACACAACATTCTGAAATAGCCACTCTAGAAGAGTTTGGAAATGTAAGACAGCTATTGTAATGTCAGCTGTCTCCTAGCCCATGAAATAAGAATGTCTGAAGGTGTTATTTTCCAACATCATGAATGAAAATGAAACTTAGTAATAGCTATTATTAATCCATTTAGTGATGGATGCTACTATTTTTCAGCAGTATTAAATTATTTTATAAGGGGCCATGGCTTTGTAACAGTGAATTGCTACTTACATGAGCAGCCCTATCCCTCTGCATGGGAAAAACACACAGTAATTGCCATATTTGGTAAGAATGAAATACTATCTAGCAGTGTATCATTTACAAATGCAACCAGCAACAGATACTTCTCATAAAGATCTGGGAAATTTTATGATCTTGGAAAAGCAGGAGCCTCCCTAGGTATTTTACAAGATGTTACTGTTAGCAGGTTTATCAATCTAGTGGCCAAAGTATGAAAGGAAAAAATTAAAAGTGTGGTACAGTGATGTTAACACCAGTAAACATCATAGGCATTTCATTTTCATGAGGATAATACTAACGTGGGATAGTTATTAAAATTTTTTTGCCCTAAGTTGCTGAACTAGAAATTCACTAATTTGATTACATCTATTGTTTTTTCCTATTACAATGAGATCACTATATTCTGCTAAACAAAAAAAGTAATAAGGTAAAAAAACATGGTGGGGAAAAAAATAGGAACACACTTTTTAAAAGAATTTTGATCACCTCAGGGCAGGATTAGGGCCAGAAACCAACATCCAACTTTCTAGACTCTGTGTCAGGGCCTAGACCATGGATCACTCTTCTCTGCAACAGCTAGACAATGTCAGA
The DNA here is from genome assembly GCA_013396935.1 of Baryphthengus martii. Classification (NCBI taxonomy): domain Eukaryota; kingdom Metazoa; phylum Chordata; class Aves; order Coraciiformes; family Momotidae; genus Baryphthengus; species Baryphthengus martii. Next base: position 45,334 of record VWZK01008631.1, on the reverse strand, counting down.
GAACAGGCAATCATGCTTTTTACCTTTCCTGCTGTAATACAATCATATTCCTTGCTCTTTACTTCTCTGGATCCAGTTTTGGAGATGAGACAGTATCACTGGCTGTAATATTAGGCTTAGTCAGAGCTTGTGCATTGTTTGTAGAGAGATACTTTTATTAGAGGTGGAGCATTACGTATTAGTATCAAAGAAAGAAAAAAAAAACAAAAAAAAAAAAGCAAAAAACCCAAACCAAACCCCAACAAACCAAAATAAAACACAGAGGAGGAAGATCAGGCTGCAAACAGTTTATTTCACACTAACAAATTTAGTTACGTGCTATGACCTACTAGTATTGGATAGTGTTAAATCATCTGATTTGATTTGCAGCTCACAAAGTTTACAAAATTACCTTGCTAGAGCATGCTGTTGCAATCCTTTTCTATTTCTTTCTGTCCCATCTGAACTGACATCTCTCTATAGTATGCCAGCTTCATTGGGGAAACTCTTTAATAGTAACAGTTCCAAGTGAGCTGTCAACAATATTGGTTTATCTTAAAGGAGCATGTGTGTTTCCCCCCTGCATTTTTCTTACAAATTCATTCTCCACATTTGCAAAATTTCAGCTATGGACAATAGTCATTCAGTACTACTCTGATATCTTCATGCCATACGCCTGACAAGATAAGATTGGTCTCAATAATGCAGTTTTCATGACATTGCCCAGTCCATTTTTTTAAACAAATAGTATCTTAATCCATAAATAAGTTTTGTTATATAACACATTGATGCATTTCCTACTTTTAAGGTTGGTGAAACCTGTGAATATAAGACCTAAGTTCTGAGGGAATTGGTACTCCTGGAGATGAAAGGTGCTATGTAACAGTGTTTGTGGGAAGAGAGAGGACAGGAAAATATTTTTCTGATGAGGGTCTATTAATATTATTTTGATCTCTGTTAGGTTAATTTCCTGTCACAGGAGAGCACAAGAGAGCTTTTCTGTGCTATTTTCATGCAAAGTCTACAATTTGTGAATCTTTGTGCATGGATTCGAAGTCCATATGTACAGCTTGAGGAATGATTTTTTTTTTTCAAAACTGTTTCAGATTAAGTAGCCAAAGAGAGGAGTCTTTTTAGTCACTGCAAATTTCTGCCTGGTTTCTAAAGCAAAATTATATTATTTCTAATCTACTCAAATAGACAGAGCCTGCTCTAAACTGTAGAAACATAAGACATTTTTCTCTTATTGATTACAGATAAAGTTTTATTTCAACAGTATTTTGAACACCACTTAATCTCATGAATTTTATTTCAATATTGCTCTTTCAGGTTTTTTTCTCTTCAAAGAAAATCTCTGAAATTTATCTTGAAAACTCTAGTCACAGCCAAATTATTTGCATTTTCTATCCAGTGAGGTTTATTTTTCAGTTTAGGCAATTGCTTTGAGAGTTTTCATTTTGGAGTAATTTTCAGATCTTCTCTTCTTTCAGTATGGAAAGGAAGGAAAAGAAATTCACAGTCAAAATTATTCAACTGCAGAATCTTATACAATTGCAAATTTTATGGTGAATTTAACCTACGCTACAGCTGATTGCACAGCTGCTACATGTTTATACTACTGTGGGTTCCAGTTTTCCTTCAGACCCAAGCCCCAGTCACCCATATTCTGATATGTCAGCTGACATTCAGATTCTACTCTTGAGTGAACCAGCTGGCTTCCCTGGAACAAAAATGTGGGATTGCATTCAAGTCTTTTCCCTGCAGGCTACATGATGACCAGAATCATACTGAGTTCCTCTCAAGTCTTCCCATATTCAAGCCCAAACCACATTGTCCAAGCTGCCTGGACCTTGGCTTTTAACTGCAGAAGTTCATATTAGGTGGGCTGCAAGACAAGTCTCGTTTCCGGGCAAGTTTTCTGGGTACCTCATGTGTAAGGAGGGTCATTTATATCACAGGGAAAAACAAAGTTCTCTTCCATACTTTCAATGTGCCTACAGCTGAATGCACAGTATCTGACATGAATTCCGTGGCAGGAGAAGGAGGCAATCTCCTAGGATGTCCTGTGCCTTAGCCAGCAGGGGAGCCACAGAGATATGTTTGTTTTGGGTTTAAAATCAACTTAGGAGTTTTTATTCTTTGTCATATTCTGCTATATCTGTGACGAATTGCACAAAATACATAACAAGGAAGCTACAGGTGGGACACCTCACAGCTCAGGCAGTTTAATTAAGTTTCAGGACAAGTCCAAGATGAAGCCTCCATGAATGGGAATCTCAGTAGGGATAATTTTCAGTAGTCTAAGGCTTCAGAATTAATTCCTTAAGAGATCCTTCAGGACCATGCTCATTTCTCCCCTAGTCTAGATAAATACAAAGCTATTTATAATCATTCTGACATTTGTAGAAGAAAAGATAGATGTATAGGCTCTGGCCAGCAGAAATGTTTTATGAAGTACCAATTGGTTTGTAGGACCTAGGCTCCAGGGCATAAGAACCATAAAGATGATACATTAAGACACTCACAAGTCCTTAGCATAACCTTATCTTCACCATTCACAAGATATCATGGAAAGCTACTTAAAGTTTACTACTCTCATTCTTAAGGCTCTGTGTATCCCAAAAAAGAGTATCTTTTTTACATTTTTTTTTCTATATTTTTCCCTGTCAGTAATTTGTGTGATTTGGGGTGAATATTTTAGCCTTATTTTACCTCAATTTACCAAGCTGTAAACTCAATAATCTGTTTTTCCTTCCTAACACTGGCCATTGAATTAAGTATTGTTGAGTATTGAGTTTCATATTACTGCATTAAATAACATGATTGGATTTTTTTTTGTAACTCCTGCCATGTTCCTCAAGATCCTTTTATAGTGAAGTAATGCCAAAGATTTATTATTTTGTTGTTCCTGAATCTTCTTACATTTACTGAATATACAGTATCTGTCATATATCAAGACTGCTGAATAGCCTTCTATTGCCTACAGAAAGCTCAAAAACTGTGTAAATGATGTTTAGTGTTAAACTGCTTGCACATCCAGTCTGTACAAAAGCCTTTGGTTTTGGCTAAGGCCAGTGGAAGCCTAAATGAGTATCTTTCCCTAAATTTTTGTTTCAAGGGTTCAAAAGAACTTTTCCTAAATTTTAGTGTCTATTATTTACTCAAAAAATTAATTTTATTCTTGGTTTTTGCTTCTGCACAGATTTTTTTAGTATCTTCCTGTCAGAGTGGCCATCTTAGAGGGAAGGTGACTCTAAATAGGGGGATGAAAATCTCTGTATCCAGGTTTGACTTTGTAGCTCTATTAGATCTGCGTAAATCTACCCAGAACAGAACTAATCTTTCTCCAGAATGTGACACCATTTACTGTCTGTCAGTAGATCAAATAATAAACTTTGACTCATAAACTCATGTTATTCTTTGGCACCTATAGAGCAGAACAGATTAAAAAATACATAAAATATTTGTTTTGAAATATTATTTTTCTCCAATACATTTCACTTTAATCCATTAGTATCTGTAGTTCTGTAAAAGCATTGGATGCAAGTACTATACTGATGAGTGTGGATGCCTCACTGTTACAGAATCTGGGACACAACTCTTCTGCAGTGAATCTTCCTGTTTGGGAAATCCTTTCCACTTTAAAAGAATGTAGTTGTTTGGGGGGTTTTATTTGTTTTTGTTTGTTTGTTTGGGTTTTTTTGTTTTTTTTATTTTTTTTTGTAATAGCAATTAATTTCTATGACAATATAACACATGGCAAGAAAATGTCCGCTGTGCCTGAAGATACTAGGATAGTATCTTATCTGCTATAAAACTAGTTTGTATAATTCATTGTATAATATCTTGTGATCAATGCAAATAGAAATACAAGAATCCAGAAATTATAGAAATCATACTTTATGCTTCATATAGATAAAAGAACACTATCATAAGATAATATTAACAATGCTAGAGCTTTCTGTGTGCCATCAAAAAATCCCTATGAATCGTAGTTTCTTGATGTGCATTGTTGGTATAGGGGTTTTTTTGTGAGGTTTGTTTATTTTTTTTTGCATTACAAGTACAAGTACTTGCAAATAATACATCATTTCCAGTTGTCCTTGACAGCAACAGACACTACATTTAGAGCATGGAGCCACATGTCTCTCAAAGGATTCTTGCAGTATTTTATGTAGACAAGGAGATATTTAGAATTAGCCTTCCACTATGCATTGTTCCCTGTCCTTCACTTAGTGAAGTACTAGCACCAAGTACCCCTGGAGATTTTCTCCTCCTCTGGATCTTTCTTCTTGTCAATGTCTTTTAGCTTTTAGTTTGAAGTTTTTTTTTCAAGTGACCGTAAAAGCAAACCTCAGGTAATGTATAAACAAGTAGCTACATGATAGAAAAGTGATCCTTCAAGTAAGTATTCACAAAAACATTGTGCATTAGCTCTTATACTCTTCAGTAAATGACTGAGATTGATAAGAAATAAATTAAACTGATTTTAGAAAATACAGAGTTATGGAGCAATGCATCTTGTAGCTGGAATTTCTTTTTACATTACAGATGCTATTTTGCTTTTACTTTAGTTTAAAATAGTAGCAATATCAAGTTAAAGTAGTCAGAATGACATATTTTTAAGAAGCACTAATAATGCTTTGAGGAAATGGAAAATTAGTTTCTTGTTTCAACCTCAGTTGAAAGGTTTCTGGAAAACGAACTGAAAAACAAGTCCAACATAGTTTTCAGTTAAGTTGCCTAAGTAGCCTGATCTGACCTCAAACTGAACTTACTTTGAGCAGGAGGTGGCACGAAATAGCCTTCTGCGATCATTTCAACCTGAATTACCCTGCAATCCTGCAATTTAGATATGATTTTCCACAGAATTTAAATGGAGTTAAGACAGATCCTTTTATCTGCTGGATCACTGCTGAATTGTGATCGAATTTCTGTAAACAACCTATAAGATTGTCATCAGAGATATTATTTAGGATTAATAGCATATCAAATTGCAACACTGATTTCATACCTCTTTCCAACATCTTTGCAAGGTCTAATTAAAATGTTTGTAAATGTCTATGTTCTATGGACTTGGGAATCATTAAGACCAGAAACTCACAGTAATTCTAATGAGAAAAAAAGGGGTTATTCCCTTCTACGTGGTGCTGATGAATTTGCTTTTGGATTACAGTGTCCTGTTTTGAATGTCCAGTAGACTCTTGGAGACTTTGCACTGGGAAGTGACAACAGGTCAAAACAATCACCTCTCTGATAAATCTTCCTCTCTCTAACACTAAATAGAATTTTGAGCAACCTCTGTACCAATCAATAAACGAGGTTAATATGGTTTCTGACCCACACAGCCCAATTATTCTAAGCACTGTCCATGCCCAAGCACCTCCTGAGAAGGCACTAGATAGTCCAAGCCAAAAATACACTGGAAATGATGCTAACTATTAATAATATGGATACCCATTTGACAGTATCTGGAGCTGCAGTATGTCCATATTTAATTTACAAGTATAGATAGAGTTTTGACCAATTTAATAATTAGTCATTAATATCCTTATACTGAGACCAAGCATACATAGAATGAGGAGTATCAAAGTATTTTCATTATAAATTTCTAAAAACACTTTAAAAGAAAAAGTGGGAGAGAGAAAGGTTAATCATTGTAACAACAGGCAGCTAAAAAGCACTCTGAGAACTGTGATGTCAAAATAGGAAACTAGAGTTATAAAGTATTTTTCAAAAGAAAAGAAAGTAAATTAAGACAGTAAGTCAGAAGATATGTATGCAACAATTGTTTAAATGTGATTAAAGTCTGAAAATTCAACATAACTGGCAGAAAGGAAGAAAAGAATGTAATTCAAGCAATAATGCAGGAAACAGGAGGTGGAACAGCTAGACGAAGCTGAGATTTTCAAACTTCTGTGATCAATTACTTCCATTCTCGGCCACAACATTTGGGTTTAGGTCCAAATGATTGCAAAGCTTAGCCATGTTAGTGTGTCAAGAGCTTTTTGTTGAAATTCTGTTACCCTGTATGCCAGAGCACTAGGTATGGCATCTTCAATTTCATAAACAGCTGTTAGCAAAAGATGTGTTTGTTTTGTGAGACTGAGATCAAATGCTAGACGCTTCTTGTACACACTAGAACTATGTTTGCTGAAACTATCTCTGTTAGTATCAGCTCAGCAGACTTTAATTATCAAGTCTATTTCTTAGGCAAATGAAGGAACTCAGCATTTTTAAGGGAAACAGAAAGTTAGGTCTATTGCCACCAGTTCGAGCACTAGATTAAGGGATCGGTCACAGCTGAGTGCTTCTTGATTTCCTTGCTCCAAATGAGGATGAGGTGGAAAGAGGGATAGGAAGGAGATCTCCATCAGGGCTATAAAACAAACAAAGAAACAAACCAAAATCAACACTTTAGCATTTGGAAAACAATTTAGCAAAGTATTTTAATGGTCTTTCATTCCACTCACTTTCTGTACAATTAAGTATTTGCATGAGTGCCATGACCTTCTTGCAAGCTCCAAAACTTCTGACTGCTTCAGTTGTTAACCTACCTTGATCTCCACTTTTAAAACTCAACTTGTGTTATCTCAGTACAAAAAGTTTCATTTGTGCTAGGTTAGTTTTCTGTTAACTTATTCAATCTTTTTTTTTTTTCCAGTCTTATTGTGTTTGATTGACAAAGATTCATGTTTCTTGATTACTGCTGAAATAAAATAAAATAATGATAAAAAAAACCAACAGCCAGGCAAACTTATCCGAGAGAGAAACATTGCTTGGCAGCTAAGAGACTAAGTGTATGGTAAAGACTTGACATTAAATCACATTGCTTGATATAAAGATTTCTCTGACTGAATATAACTACTAAGGCAGTGAGACTGAGACCAGATCTTCACACATCATACACCTATATAGTCTAAATAATTTTGAGCAGCTAGTTATAAATAAAATAAAGAATTCACAGGGAAACAAGGGTTATTTCAATAAACATTTTTAATCTTTAACCAGCTATAAGTAAAAAAGTTATCAATTTAATTAATTCATAAGAGAAAACTTGGTTTTGTCATTTCAGCTATTGAACTCAAAGAATAAAAGTTGTTTTACTTGGAAAACTAACATGTACATTTTTTAACTGTTTAGCAACTTTAGTATTTGTTTAACTTATTGTTGTATTATATTATAACAAATGTACTATGCAAACCAAAAATACCTGTATCAGTGGTGGAATTTCAAAATATTATTTGAGTTCAGTCTTTGTTGTGTTTTTGTTTGGTTGTTTTGTTTTGTGGGGTTTTTTTTGTGATAAGGAATGATGTTCCCTTGAATCTGGAAACAGATTAATTGAAGTAAAACCAAAATTTTTGGCTCAGTACAGGAGATTTTTGAGCTGCTACATTTAGTCCACACTTACTATCAACTGTCTCTAGGATGAAACTGAATTTTATGCAACAGTTGCATAGAAACTACTGAAGTGCTGAAATATGTGAATTTCATATTGATTTTGAGACTTAACTCGTATTCCTTTGAGACTTCCTAACACAGTAAAATATTTTAACTTTAGCCTGTTAACTTTGTACCATCAATGCTTGTCACTACTTTTCTTCAGCTTTAAACTTCTTGTCATTTTGAAGTCAACAAGTTGTTTGATATATCTCTTTTTTTTTTTTCCTTTAGAAAGAATCTGAAAAGGAAAATAAATAGAACAATTCAATATCTGAATGAAAGACAAAATGTATGTGTAGGATCAGTCACTTGGGAAAATTTAGTGGAAATAAGTAGAAATATGTATGGTAGCACAAATTATGGAAATTAATTCTGAATCTGTGTTAGTCCCTTGTTTCAAAAGTCCAAGAATTATGTTATCTACCTAAGTGATCAGAGAATTTTGTAAAAGCAATCTCTTTCTGAATATTTTCATTTGATCTGCTTTCAATCTCTCAGAAATTGGTAGTAAAGAATATAGGTATAACTTTAAGTTTATTTAGTTCTCTAAAATATTAAGGTCAGATATATGAATTGTGACATGAGTACATAACATAGCAAATTATTTGAACAAACAATTAAGACCATGAGGGTCATCTTGTTAGCTAATTTGAGCTATTTTTCCATTTGAGCCATTTTCCCAATTCTTACTTGATGTCTACATGCCTGAGGAAATATACTATTATACTTGAAAAGACTGATTTTGAAGAAACTGTATGTTTTCCTTATAACATATGACAAAAAAATAAAACAACAAAACAAAACCAGTAGTACTCAAATTCACATGAAATCCAGAAGGGTCACATTTGAAGCATACTTCTTTCCTTTTTCCCGCTTCCTCGCAAAGGTCAAGAAAGGGTGGGAGGCTCCTGGCAACGGGACAGGAGGTGGCAGTCAGGGTCCACTTAGTCTTTGTTCCTTGTCACAGAATCACAAACTCACAGGATAGTTGAGGTTGCAATTGACCTCTGAAAGTCATCTAGTCCAACCTCTCTACTCAAGCAGGGACACTTACAACCAGTTGCCCAGGACCATGTCCAGACAACTTCTGAATATCTCCAAGGTAGGAGACTCCACAATCTCTGGGCAACATGTGCAAGCACTCAGTCGCCCTCAGAGTAAAAAAGTGTTTCCTGATACTCAGACAAAACCTCCTGTGTTTCAGTTTGTGTTTGTTGCCTCTGGTCCTGTCACTGGGCACTGTGAAAATCATGGCTTAATCCTCTGTGCAACTTTCCTTCAGGTATTTATTGATCTCCCTTGAGCCTTCTTGAGGCCAAACATTCCTAGCTGTTGCAGCCTTTCCTCATAAGAGGGATGTTCCAGTTCCTGAATCAGATCTTTAGCCTTTTGTAGGACTTTTCCAGTATGTCCCTATCTCTCTTGTACTGGGGAACACAGAACTGGACTGGAGAGCTTTTTCTACCATGACTTCATATAAGCTGCTGTTCTCAACTGCTATGAAGGACGCTGCCTCCAAGCGTATTCCGAGTGTGGTCCCTCTTTTATCTACCTTATATCCTGATGATGACTTCTTTCACTGGCCTTGGAGAGTAAGGGCAAGTGATGAATGCATGTCAAGAAGGAGAAAAGAAAGTGTAAAGGAAAGGTATTCAAAGCACAGGAAAAACAGGTTCACTCTTCTCAATGTAGATACGAGGACCTAAACTAGTTTCACTGTGGAGTAACAATGAGCTGGAACTGATAAAAATTCATAGCAGACTCCATAACATAAATTTTCTTTTCAAAGATAAAGGAGGACCTGTAAACCTCTGCAGACAGTTTAGAAAAAAAAAAAAATTCAGGATAATAATTTCAGAATGGAGAAAATCTCCCAGCCTTTAATCTACAAGATAGAACCATTTCAGCTGATCTGTTAAAAAATCATCCTGAATATTGAAAATGCCATCAGCTAAAGTTGAGCAACATCATAAAAAAAGGAAAAGAAGACAGGCCATATGATGTTAAAAACTGGCCAACTTTGTCAGGCATCATTAGCATTTCAGATTATAATGTTATGAACCTTGGTGTTTTGTGGATACTGTTTATTATCTCTTTCCTTTAATGAACATTTTTCTGATAATTTAAATAATTGTTGGGCTACAGTATCAGGAAAAGTACAGCTGAAAAAGAGACAATTACAGATAATTTGGCCATGTCTATGTACTGAACTAGCATCACGTACAATTGGACCTTTCTGGAAGATATTTATATAACCTCTTTTTCATAACCTTTTATGACAGTATAACCTTTCTCATTAATATCTAGAACAGTCTAAAAAGTCTTATATTTTTCTAATATGTATTCCAAATTTTTCTTACAAGGGAAAAAAAAAAAAAAAAAGACAGTTTTCTCGTAGTCCAACCTACATGAACACGGAAAAAGTCAAAAGTCTTTTACAGTTCTGATTCTGCATATTATTTGGTTCATGGAAAACTGTTATTTTGGCCCTGCCCTTTAATCTTTGCATATTTAAACTTAACAAGCCCACTTTTTCAGCTTCTTTTCTTAGCTAATTTCTGTTGTCCATGACTAGACATTACCTAGCTTGTCCAAAATCTTGACGTGGTGCCCATAACTAGATGCAGTATTTCTTTTGAGTTTCCATTAGCAATGGAACCTCTACCCAGAAGAATCACAATAGTGCCTTCAAATACAGCTTATGATTTATTAGCCATGTACTGTGGTAACATTTTGTAATTATAGTCAGCTCTCCATCGTCACTTCCATCATCAAAGTAATTACTAAAAATATTGAATTCTTCTGACTCTTTGCAGAACCCCCTTTAATTTCTTGTCCACTTAGACAGCAAATCAGTGAGTGTGATATATTCAAGTAGTTATGCATTTAACTTATGATGGTTTTAGTCAGACCATTTATTTTAGAATTATTATGAAAAATATCCTGTAGGTTAGCCATTCCTAAAGTCAAGGCATGTCAATCACTTCTGATATTTTCTTGTTTGCAGTTAGGTTATTTATCAAAAGAAGCAAACCAGGTATTTTAAATTATTTCTTCAGAAACATACGGTGGTTACTTTTATCACTATATCCTGCAGACATTATTTGTCTCATTGATTATCTTGCAAGTATAACTATTTATTTATTTCCACCTTTTCTACTTGTGCTCAGAAAAGAAAATCTGCCGTCATTCTTCTATACATCTGTGGCCAAATTTGAGGACAGGAGAGGTTGTCGGAAAATATATTTTCACTTTCATTTCAGACAGTATGAATTCCTGAAAGGAAAAATTGAAACCTCAGTATGTCATAGCAAGTTGAATTCTTCCTCATTAAAATTGTCTGAAGAACATCAATGTCAACACTTTAAAAAGTAATTTTAAAAGAGAGAATTAGTTCCTGGATTAAATGACTGATATGTTGATGATGATCAAGAGGCTGTGCTTTCATTTCTTTTAATTTCCAGTGTAAAGGACAGATTGAAATTCAAACTAAAAGGAAAGAAAAACATTTAAAATATAACTTGCCTTCTCAATTTTTTTAATGCCTTTATTCAATCTGAGCGAATGACAGCCTCAAGAACATTTTAAGAACATAATAGGCTAACATTTTTTTCTTAGCTATAGTGAACCTTGTCACATAATTGCAAATATGTGCATTTCAGTGAAAACATTTCCAGTTAGATTTTAATTTTCTCTGACTTACTTCCAATAAGTATGAAATACATTTAATGAAAGAATGGCAATTTAAAATAAAATTTAAAATTACAGATTTACAGGACAATGTACAACAGACTCAATAAAATTTATATTTTCTTTCAATATATCATGTATCCAAGAGACATTGTGAGAGTGAAAAAGAAAAAGCAAACCAAAACATTTCAGAAGTCAAATATAGGGGAAAAAATGGGAGAGTTAGAAGTGGAAAGAAGTACTCTGGAAAAATTGTATGTATGTATGTTTACTGTTATTTTGGTGTTTTGTTTTTTTTTTTCTTATAATACTATATTTTCTGTCTATTAGATATTTATTTACACATACTTTTTTAAAAGTCTACCATTTGTTGGTATTTGACATTCTGGGACATGAATTTAGATGAAGATGGGAACAAAAGAACAGCAAAGATAAGTGATAGGATACCTGTGTATTGCAGCCATGGCTCTTCCTTCTAAATACTCTGTTTTTGCAATTTTTACTGTTTTTAGCAAGTCCTTTAAACTTGTATAATTTGCCTTATTACTTGTACATGCGACACTAGAATAGTTAAAGACTAATGCTACTCTATAGTAACAGATCATGTTGTAGTGCAAGTCTCTTAATTGTGTTCTCACTATGTCTCTTTAAGATGCCATTATGCTATATCTTTCTTTTCTTATTTCTGATTTTGGTTTATTGTTTATGCTTGTTTTTTCTCTCCCGTAACTATTACATTCTATGAAAAACATTAAATGAAATAGCAAGGAAAAATCTAAGTATAATAGAATATCAGTTAGTGAAGCAAAGGACGTAGAAAGATGTTAGTCTGGATGATGTCTTCTTTTCTGAAGTGCATACTTAATTGTTTGGAATTGTTTTTGAGATTTGAACTGCAGCCATTTTTTGGGGGATGTAGTATAATAAACAATATTTTTATTCAAGCTGCTTGGAAAAGTTGGTATTTCTGAAGATTTTTTTGGTTATAGATCTCTAAAGTCCATACAGTAATAGAAAGGAAATGAGAAAAATTGTGTCTTTTACTTTCTTCTTCTTACTCAGCTGGGGAGTCACATCAAGAAATTTAAGGTCCCATAAAATTACTGAACTGTAATTGTAAGTACTAATCAAATAACCTGTAGCATTTTCTTGAGAATATGATTAAAAGTGACATTTTCTCAAGGTATCTTGTCTTTGGCTAAAGTATATGTAATGTAATAATTATTCACTACAGCTTGCAAAGCTTAAACTTTCAGAATTACTGCAGCATGAATCTCAAAAATTAGAGGCCGGAGCTTCGGCTGGCTCAAGTCAGATACCCCAATGTACTTTGCTGACTTAAGCGAGTCCTAGTGAATATGTTCCTCCTTAATATCTTTGTTGGCCTTCAGCATAGTTTGAAATTGAACTAATTCACAGAGATATTCTGAAAAGGGGAAGTTCATACATCACCAACTTAAAAACACCAGCTGCCAGCTGTTCCTTCGATGTGTGAACATTGCCTTTTTCTTGGAGCCCATAATATAGTGGTCCTGTGATAAAATCTGAAGCTGAAGTGTGTTCTATATATAAATAGATTCTAGGGGAGGATGTGAGACATGGGATATCAAGTCATACTGGATAAGAGGTTTTTATATAATAAGAAGAGGAAGAGTTTTCAACCTGAAATTTTTTAGGCATGAAAAATTAAAGAATTGCACTCTGACTTGCAAAATGACAGTCTCCCATGAAAAAAAAAAACTTAGAAATGACATAAAATCTGCAACTCAGGCCACTTTCTTTTTTCCTTGAGCATTGCACAGTCTTCTGATTGGGTCAACAGATTTGGTCCAAATTATTTATTTACACATGTACATTTTTCCTTGATATGACTTTCTTACATATTATCTTTTTAACATGTTCATATCAAGAGTATTTTAGGTACTAAATTATTTTTATAACCGTTTCTGGTGTATTATTGGCTGTGAATAGCAACTGCAGGCACAAGAGCTATATAATTCATCACCCATTAAAACATATGATGATCAACACTTTTATGTTATTACAGTTGTGTTAGATGCACAATGGTTGATCAAATCCGCAAAGCTTACCTGTCTGTTTTCCAAAAGTCTGTTTTACCTAGAATAGTACAACAGAATAAGCACAAGCAGGTCTGTCATTCTTTGAGGAGGAACATATTACACCCCTTGCAACAGTGAAAACTACAGGAGATAGTAGTCTCTCCTTTGGTTTCTTAATATTAGCTTTATAGTACTATATTATTTTTTTTAACTTGTAAATGTTCATTATAGTGGTCAAACGTGATGATTTTGTTGCAAAACTAATGTTTTATTTAAGAAATTGTACAGAGGATGTGTACAATGTACAGACGTTTAAATTCTGTCAAAACTAATACCATCTTTCATGTGTTGGACTGGAAAATAAGTTTCTGAAATACCAACAGAGACAGGAGAAGTTTTTACTTCAGTCAACTTTTCAAGAACTGAAACAGCTCAAAGAAAGATTTATGTCAGAAGAGGTATGCAGGGGAGGAATTTGGCAGTTCTCTCCATCTTTGCTCATTAAGCTCTAATTTCCTTAGACCCACATAGAAGTGAGATGCTCAGTTACCTAGGTAAGCAATCATATGTCTCATCTATAGTCCCCTAGAAAGTACCTACATCTCTTGATCCAATAAATAATGCCATAATGATGGAAATCCACCATGAAAATAAGTTCTTAAAGTAGGCATTGATTCCTAGTGATCTAGAGAAGTGTCAGTGAGCCATCAAAAAGGCTGGACTCTGTTGCTGCTTCCTGAACCACAGCATTTCAGCCCTGCACAAAGTGACAACTACCCACTATCATTCTAAAGTAAGACTGGAGGTCTACAGTTCCTCCTTCTTAGCACTTTTCATATAGAAGAAAACTTTTGTAGTCAGTGAGTTTCTAGAGGGTAAGAAAAAGAACAACATTCTGTGATTATAGTAGTAGACTTCCAGTGTGACCTCTGACTGATTATTCCACTTGTCATCAGTGCTTTTCTAGTGGCTGATGACATAGGGCTTGGAAACTTATTTTCGTGTCACTGCTCTTGTTCTTAAAACCAAGATAAGTTCAGTTTTGGCAAAACATTTCACTTAAAGCCTTTAAGTCTGCAAAGCACTTATGCAAATGTTTAATTTTAAACATGTGAATAGTACTATTAACTTTGATGGAACTATTCACATATCTAAAGCTAAGGACACGCTTAAGTGCTTCGCTAATAACAGTGAAGGAGGGGTAAAGAACACCCATGACCTCCATTTACGTTATTGCTTCATTATTTTTTTTATTTATGGGCTCCTTTGTGGCATTCATCATCACAATATTGGAGCATGTCAAGAATATTAATTTTGCCATTCATTTGCCTTTGCTTGACAACAGTTGTCTTCACAAAAAGAAAAAAAAAAAAAAGGGAAAAGAGGATTCTGTGGAACACTGGATGGCTTCAATAGGCAGTCATTACAAGTTCTTCATGCAGTTAGAAAAAAAAAGCTATTAAACTTTTCCACAGGCTCTTGAGACTCTTAAAATGACAGAGATTTGAACTTTAGTATACTCTAAGTTTTTCCACAATCTTAATCTTCTTTTTTTTTTTAAAAAAAAACACCCACAAATCAAGGAAGTTCTTTCTGGAAAATAGAAACCTTCTATTCTCTCTACTTTATCAAATTAAATCAAAGGAAGCCGTCATGCTTTTAAAACATTTGCTTAGAATCTACTAATGACTATGTAATTTCTTCCTCTGCTATTCCACAGCTGTTATGTTATAGGTCCTACACTGAGAACTGTCTCAAGTGTTAAATGTAGAGCCCATGCATCTAATTCAAGAAATTCATATTGCCTAAAATGCTAGTGAGATAAGATAGTAGCCCCTCATACAAAATGATAGCCATGTCATAGTGGAATAAATTTTGAAATCTAGTCTTCCTTACTCCCTGTTTTGATTTTCTTTTCTCCTTTAGCTAACATTGGAAAAGAAAATTTTAATGGCTGACAGTGCTGCAGGCTGATGAATGTGAAAACTAGAGGGCTGAATAAAAGTAATGCTTAGCCTCTCAGGTGGAACTGCTGATTCTCTTGGGTGCTCTCCCTGAGTCAGTCCCCAATTCATTACTGACAGAAAATATTACTTAAATGTGCTTTTTACAAATGTTCTGGACTATAATAAACAAAAATGAAATATGACATAATTAATCACTTAGGCAGGATGATTACAAATTCCATCAAGCTAATTGAAAATTAAGCTATATAGTTATCAAACAAATACTACTTCGCAGAAATATTTGTGATAAATTTGGAATTATAGTCTATATTTCCATGTAAGATTGAGACTTAAGCTCTTGGCATTTCCTGCTGAAGGCAACATCCAGTCAGTTAGGTAGACTTCACAGAGTGGAACCTATTCTTGAGTTATTTGTTGATCAGCTGGTGTAGACGGATCTGTATTTCACCTTTGCTCTGATATACAAACTGATTCTGGTCAGAGTTGTACCACCATCACGCTTTAGCCTAAGGTATGTTGCGGACACCTGTCACACCCTGTCAATGCTTTCCGAGCTAGAACTGACTTATGGGTAACCGGGCTGGACAGCACAGGAAGAATTAGCCTGATATACCCGCCCGTGTCCATGAGTATGTGAAGCCTCAAGTTTCCCAGCTCTTTCACTGTGAATTTTAATTTGGTTTCTAACATGGCTAACTACATTTGAGTTTAAGGTTCCACTACTAGAGAGCATCTATAAGTTGCAATAGTAAAATTCAGTCAGCATTCATGGAATTAATGCCAAGTGTTTAGGAATTTTATTGTTAAATAGTCATAAACTACAGAAACTTTAATTATTTTATTGACTAGTGGCTATCTTAAATTTTGAAGACAATTTTGTTAATTAATGTATATCAGCTCCATCTAAAAGGAAATATTTTAAACTTTTGAATTCTATTGTATCATCTACCATATGTATTTTCATACCATTTTTATGTAATTTAACTACTTTGACTTCAAAGTGCTTTTGTTAGATAAAAGCATATGCATACTTTCAGAAATGGCTGTTAAGAATAAGCAGTGGATTCTTCCAATCTGGTCTACTTCCGAAGTTGCACAGTATCAGATTTCGAGGGCGATTCTAATGTGAGACTCCAAAAAATGGAACTCTTTGCATGTTACCCTATTAGAAAGTGTTACGAATTAATGCAAAAGGTTATTCTTATCACAATTTGTGCAATACAGCGTGCTACAGCACATTAGGAGTTAGAATATATCAAGGGCTAATATTCTAGTACATTTTTTTTCCTTAATAGAAAGACAAGAAACTAGAAGCTTTACATAATCAGGGTTAAAGGTTTCTGTAAAAGCTTAAAATGATGCAAAAGTATTCTTTTTAAACATTTAAACCTGCAATTAGAAATGTATCCAAGACATACAGTCATGATCTTGAATCCCAAAAAGAAACTGGTCATGGTTTTACATCAGGTTATTTTTTTATAAAAGATTTTTGACTTCTATCAGCATATTTTTGCATTAAAAAAAAAAATAATAAAAAAAAAAATTAGAACTTGTACTAGTTCTTCTTCTAGTCAGCCCTGAGGTTGAGTATTTGAGTCTAATGTTTTGTTATAGATCTATTTCCAGTTTTAATTTCATCTAGATATTGGACATAAAACTGTCTTTCAGTAGGTCTTTTTATCATTGACTAGGAATACAAGAATATGTACCCAATTTATTTTCAAAACAGTTTAGATATGGCATATGAGCTGAAATACTTTGGCATAGGATCTTCCATTCCGAATATGTAGTTTTAATATTATGGCTGCCACTTAGAAAGTGGTTCAGTAATACCAGAGAGTGCTGTCATGGAACTCTGGGACCCTACAGATGTTATCTTATAATTTAATTTTTTTCATTGTTACAATTTACTGCAGGGAGCTTACTTTCTCATTCTTACTGTACCATCCTTAGTTTTTGATGTATGACATGGGATTTCAGAAAATGGCATGTATATAATATCTTCTGACCACTATTAGGCTATTTAAACAGTACTGTGTTGTGTTCTGCTGCACTGAATCCCATGACAACCAATTTTATTTATAACCTCTCAAAATTGTTTTCAGGAATGCTGTACAATGTGTAATGAACAAGATATACACTATACTGGAAATATAAGTTCAGATAAATATCACCTAGTTTTATTAAAAGTAAAATTCCTGCAGGAATAGAAATCTTAGGTAATGGTTTCCACAAGAAAATCAGTTTAGTAATTCATTATAATGCTTATTCTATCTGTTTCAGGAGGATGCTGCTTCCATAAACAGTGCTAGTATTGTGACTTTCTGAAGTGTACAGAAACATACTAGTTACTTTTGTCATTTTAGCTTCACAGATATTACGTAATAGTATCTAGTTGTTATGAGTCTAGGCTGATCTGGCCACTAAATGAATCACAGATGCTCTCTGTTAATCCCTCTCCCTTCCCAGAACAGGAAAGCAAGAGAGATTTATGGGTTGGAAAAAAATAGAACAGCTTTAATGAAAGTAAGTGTAACAATAAAAAGAAAAATCTAGTAATGTTAAAGAAATGCATACAAATATATACAAAATCAATACTGAACTCCCCC
Organism: Baryphthengus martii; assembly: GCA_013396935.1. NCBI lineage: Eukaryota > Metazoa > Chordata > Aves > Coraciiformes > Momotidae > Baryphthengus > Baryphthengus martii. The sequence goes on along the minus strand of VWZK01008631.1, from coordinate 27,583 downwards.
GATGATGATCACACCACCACTGACACTACAGGGCAGGTGCTGTGGAAGTTGCAGACTAGACTCAGCAGCAGACAGGAACTAGATTCAGGAACTGGATTAAGGAACTCACAAACTGGGATTAAGGCAGCAGAGTCCTACTCTATTGCCAGCCATTGAAGAAGTGATCTCAACCCTCGTGATCTCAGCTTTATAGTGGATATGACGTATATGTACTGGAACATCCTGTTGGTTAGGTTTGGGTCACCTGTACTGCCCAATCCTTTCCACAAGTGCAACCTTCCTACTTAATTATGATACTTTCACTTATGACACTGAAATGGTACACAAGATTTGACAGGCACCTTGGTCTGCACACCAGTCCTTGTTAGTAACTCTGAACATTGAACATTATCACTGCTAGATGCAGACACTGTCTGTGAAAATATGCCATTAGCTTCAGAAAGTGCAGTTACTTAGAAGACACTTAGCTGAAAAGTAAAATAACTGAACAGAGAACTGTTTCTGGTTTAGCTCAAACTAGGACACTAGTACATACTAAGTGTTCTGAATAAGTAGATTACACAGTTCTCTATTTGTATACTTTGCAGAGATAAAGTAGCTAAAATGCTGGACCAGTTATTCCAAACTACTGAAGGTCATCCTTGCTCAGGTTAAACTAATTTAAGAGTTTAATTCCTATGTTGAAATAAGTCTTGGCATTTTTTTTTTCTTTTTAATTGATTTTTTTTTTGCTATAGACAGACTCAAGATATGCACTATTTATCAAACACAAGACTGAAAAAATGCCACATTTCATAAAATGAAAAATAAATATTCCTAAAGTAAATATTTTTGTTCTATTTCCCTTAAAACTTTCTCTGTGTTATGTGTAATTTACATTTATACCTGAAGTAATCAATATACATATGAAGGCCACTGCTGTGCAAGCATTTAGTAATGAAATAGCGCCCAATAAAGGATCTAAAGGACAAAAGAATTATTAGTCGAATTTCTAGCATTGTACAGTTAGAAATTATATTACTGAAACTTCATACTCAAATTTTTATACCAGTTATTTAAGTTTTATGAAGAACAGAAAGCAGTAAGTTTATTGTTCTAAGAATATAAGCAAAACCAATGTTGAGAATAGATAATGATGGTTTAAGAATAAGCCTAAACAGAGCAAGATTTGTAGGAATGTGTTATATTTTTTTTCTATACCAACTAAAAAGGTGAAAAAAAAAAAGGAGAAAGAAGTAAATACGTTAGCAGAAGTGATAGGGAGTTTACATAATTCCTTTCAAGGCTGTAAAACTATTTTTGAAGATTTTTCTGGTAATCTAGTCTGACCTTGTCTTTAATAGCATATCTAACATATTCTCGAACAAAATGCCTTACACATATTAAAGCTTTGGATAATATATACCATTGTCAATGAAATGTATAATATTCTTAAATAAGAATGCCAAGTACATTTGGTAGTATTTTTTCTCTGTGTTGTCATGTAATTGAGATACATAATTCTTTTCATGTTTAATTCCCGAAAGATAAGTAGACCTTCCTGTGATTTTGCTCAACATTCGTGTCAAGTTGCTTGAGTCTGTCATTTTTTCAGTGTCTGTTCTCTGGAGCTTGTGGAGTACTCTACAGATTCTTCTGTCAACTGTCACTAATTTCTAAGACTGACTTTCAACACACTCTTTTAAAACAGTGAAGAGCTACTAATCTAATTTACTGTATTTAAAAGCTATTGTTTTCCTAGCGTCCATGTAGATCTACTATAAAGCGGAAAATTTATTATGAATTGTAAGATCTGAGTATACCCTTAAGATTGAAAATAGAAATAAATTAACCAAATGCTATTTAACTTTTGCATAGTTTTAGTGACCTTCTTTACTAAAAAATCTAAATCAATTTTAAGAATTTGTTTTTCCCTGATGTATACTTTTAAAAATGTTGAATTCCAATCTAAATGGCATTGAGATAAAAAGGCTAGTAGAGTCTAGAATCCCATCTTTTATTCCAGTGGTGTGGTGTTCATCTGCTGTTGCTGTTCCTTTTTCTCTTTTCTTTAGAATAGCGACTTCTTATCCTAATTTCAGCAGCAAAGAACTCATGTAACATTATATGTTCAATAGCATTGTATATTAACATGTAGTCTAAATTTAAACCCATACATTTATATACAGTGACTACTTGTACAGCATGTTTAAGAGGAGAATATGTGTATTTTTCTTCTGAACAGATTCTTTTCTGTGGGAAATAATTTTGGCAATTTATGACACATCTTCTCATCAGAATAAATCGGTTTAACCAGGTACATTAATAACAATAGTTTAATTTTATAACTACATTATTTGAGAGCGACCATGAAGTTTACAGATTCAGGGCTGTTGATCAGTAAGACAGTGTGTCAAGCACAAGTTGCATACTTTGCGTAAGAAAATACAGTACTAGTGTGACATTACAGAAAGTTTGCCCATGAGATCTCGTGTAACATCTTAATTTATAGGAGCACATGAAAGAAGCAATGGGAAGTGACGCATACTTGAGACCTGAGTTCTAAAAGCGTAATTGCATGTTGCATGCTATGACGACCAAAGACTTGTGAGCCTAAAGCATGCTGCAGTCGTTGAACTGAATTAAGTCAATCAGTGTGAGAACATCATTTGCTGTAGGCCAAGGTTGCCTGTGTTCAGAACAGACAAGATGCTGTAGTCAGTTGTTCGGAATTTTGGTGTCTTTAGACAGAGAAATAAATGGAGGTGGAGATAGGAGCTTTTAATACGTGAAATTGGAACATTGCTATACTAAAGCTAGGCAGTTTCAGAACAAGATCCTTCTGTTCTCTCCCTTAAAAATGAACCTAATCAGAACAGCTTAGCAAGATCATAGTGCATTCTCTGTGACCGGGAATTTTGGTCTGGTCTAGCTTAAAATAGGAATCAACATTTTGGTGTGTGTACTGAGGCAAACATAAGTATCACAATCACACATGTATAACTTTTAGTTTCTCCCGAAGAAGGTGTTTCCAAGAACATGAAGTAGTACAGCTATGACATGAAAGATTGTTACAAATGGTACTGAATTGCACTGCATCTGACCTATGTGTAAATACAGAATAGGCTGTCAAAATTTCACAGCACTGCCAGCATCTGAAATACAGTCAAATGGGTAGAAATTACTCTCTATTTGTTTCATCTTTGATAAACCCACCAAAACAAATAAACAAAATGCACTGTACTTGAATATTCAACCACATGTTAAAACCCCTGCAACTACTGAGACATTGATTTGTGACCTATAATTTGTTAAGGATAAAGGTTTGTTTGACATTACTTTGGTAAGTTTTCCTCTAAGGTGAAGAATTACAGATTACAAAAACCTATTTTTGAAGAGTTTTAGTTAATCTCTTCTTTTTTAAAACAATGGATGCATCTTCTTGTAGCCATTTGTTTCTGTTGAATGCTTTGGTTTTGACACGTCTTGTGCTGGGTATTTTATGTTGTATATGTAAAAAGTGAACAAACTGTGTACAAATTTTAAAATTTAGAAAGGTAAAACACAGCAGCATTTAAAAAAATATCAATCAAATCAGATTTCATCAGGACTGTAAGTATATATTCAATGTTTTCATTGAAATCAAGAATAAGGATACAAATCCTCTATTCAAATTAGGTTGACTGTCATTGCCTTTTTGAAACACTAGTAATAGTAATTACACTAAAATACTTAATCAAAGAAAAGTAACCAGGTTGTTGTTTTTTTCTATCTGGGTATAGGGCTTAGACAAAACAAAGTACTGTATGGAAAAATAGGCCTAAGCCAGTTCAGAACTGAAAACTTATCTGTTGTCCTTGATGTAGCAAAATTTCACTTCCTCTTCTAGGATGTAATGCAAAATTAAAATACACCTCCTGATATTCTGTGTCAAAGTTTTCTTTTAGTGCTGATTCCCTACAGGAAAACAGAAAGATGACAGATGTTGTAAAATCCCTGTGAACATTGATAACTGTGTAGTAGTAACCAACAAAGGATGTTTTATTACTGCTGAGGAACTGGCATTTGCCAACTGCTGCTTTTGAGCTAATTGCTGTGATAACAGATTGCTAAACTGAATTCAAAGTTTCAGATGTAGAACCAGCTATATTCAGAGATAGTGATGTTAAGGGAAAAAATATCAGAAAGTCTATCCCATCATTCAGCAAAATGTTAATTTTTATTGTCTTTACCCAGGCAAATATGGATGCTATTGCTAATTTTCTAGTATATTATGTCTTCTAACTCTATGGACACTGTTGGGGTTTTCAGTGCTTTAGTAGTTATTAGACAGCTTGTGAAATGACGTATCGGGACTGATATGATATTTTTATCACCAAGAAGCAAGAAACTGGAGAAATACTGGGAGAAAAAAAAAAAAAAGAAGAAAGCATGCTGAGACTAGAGGCTTCAGGCAGGAGGTTGCTGAAATAGGGTAGCCTTAGGTGAATCCATGCTCAAAGTTCAAGCAGTTTTAGCATTATACTGGCACACCGCTGTCCCAGAGGAGCAGTGGGCCTTGAGAGCAGAATTAGGAGAGCCAACCAGGCAATTTAAATGCAAGACGAGCTAGGGCCCAAGTCATTGGTTCTGGCCAACGTATGATGATGCTCTAAGTTTACATTTCTCTTACCGCTATACATATATACTGTCCTTTTACTGATTTTAACATAAAGTAGCAGTGCATTAGTCCAATAGACAAACAGACTGTGTTAATTAATAGTGAAATGTATTTTTCTTCTTGGAGCTAGTAATTGTTTTGAGCCATGAAAGAACACCTCCTAGAAGGAGCTACAAAATACATAGCTAAAGACACAGTGATATGTTTGGAAGCAGCAACAAAACCAGACATTATTTCAGGCCATTAATCAAAGTGTTTACCATTTCTATTTCAAAGTGTTTGAAAGAATAACAAATATAGAGCAAAGAAAATTAATCTGTTTCTGCAGCTTAACAAAACTCAAGGTTATTCTTAATTGAGGCACAAAAATCTTTAGTGGTGCAGGATCAGTACAGTGATTTGTTTTAGCTAATGAAAAAGAAGGAAGTGAAAGCTCTAGTCTCATGCATCAGTGAAGAAACAGAGCAGAGAGATTACAGTGCTACCACAGAAAATACTTGGTATCTATCTGTCTGATACTTTTTTTTTTTTCCCTAAAGCCATGTCAATATCTTTGGAGAGAAGCTAAAATTGAATGTCATCGTTGTAGTACTCTTTGAGACATTTCAGCATTTATTTGTTATTTAGGCTTGTTCATATGTTCAGTCAGCTATGCAAACAGAATGTTACATTTTCTTTTTCTTTTCAGATGTTTTTTTCTAGAAGACTATATTTTGTAGTACCCTTTCATGAAGAGAATTACAAGTAGCCCCCAAGTGGAAAGATTAATATTTACCCATATTTATCAGAAGATAGGTGAAAATACTCCATTTTGGTGACATTTTACCTTTTCAGATTAGAATAATTTTTTTACTAGTGAATTGGCACTTTCTCTTTACTTGGAAGTCTGATAGTAAATTTTAAATAATGTTAGACAGTACATGCTCCAAACAATCGTAAGCCCCAACAGAGTGAAATATTTAAACATGTCTTCAGCCTGAACTGTATTTTTTAGTGTTCTGCTGATACGGAGTCATGATGAATTAAGTATTTCTCATTTTTTTTTTTAAAAAAAAGACAAACGTGTAGATTTTAACCAAATGGCCTTGGCTACAAATAAAAATCACTCAGCTTCATGATCATATATAATGCATATTTATACAAAATTCAAAATCAGTAGCATTTACAATCTGCCCAAAGATTCCCAATAAATTAGGTCAAATTAATAGTTGATGTTATGCATACTGACATCAGTGAAATTACATTAAAGATTAATTTGGCCCACTGCTTAAAATTCAGTTTTGAACCTCTAGGGTTAGACAATTTGCATTATGAAGAACTGATCCTGTATTAAGATTACTTTTGAGCATTTATGTATGTTCTGAAGTCTAATTCAAAGCTCAGATATATAAACAGACGGGTGGATTAATTTTGAAAAGGACAAATTATAGTAATATTAATTAAAAACACTCTGAAACAATGTCTTATTTTCAAACTGTCTGTCATTTCTTTTTTGGACATTCTGTAAAGTCACAACTTGCTATAGACACACTTGTAGAGTGAAAAAATGTGATGGGAGAAGTTCGGTTAGAGGTAGAGATTCTGAACTGAACTCTGAGGTGATTCCATATGACGGGAGAGCAGTGGATGTCATCTACCTTGACTAACATTTTCTGGGGAAGCATCTTTACAGCTAAAATGGGTTGTTATGGTCTAACTAGATGGACTGCTAGATGAATGAAAAGCTAATTGGATTGTTGTGGTTCAAGTGGAGTGATTAACGGCTCATCCTCTACATGAAGGGCAGTCATAAGTGGAGTTCTTCAGGAGTAAATTAATGTATCTTGCTTGATATCCTTGCGAAGGACTTGGTGGGATGTAAAATGTAGACAACCTGTGTACATCATGTTTACAGATGGGACTGTACAAGGAAGCACAAGTTATAGAGTTGAGGGCAGGGCCACCATTCAAAGGGTGTCGCATGAAAAAGTAAAATAATTTGGCAGAAAATAAGCACCTTTGCTTTCCAGCTTGTCTTCAGGTATCAGAGGGGCTGGTGGCGGGTAGGTTTAGATACTGAGTGATGTCCAATTTGCCACTATGAGTCTCATATTATAGCTGTACTTAAAAGCATGCTGCACCTTCTGTCTAGTGCTTGCAGCTACGTGAAGGGTTCAATTTACTCAATTTGGTGCTGTTAAGTCCGGTGTTACACATGTACTTAACAGTGCACTGCACTTTTTTTCTAATCGCACTCTATGAACTCACACTGCCAGACTTAAAGAGTTTGGTGTTGCCCAATGAGAGGCATCTGTGGCTATGTGAACAATGCAGTTTATTGAAGCAACAGGAGTACAGGTTCTTATGAACTGCCAGTGATAAATATACTGCTGAAAAACATGTGCAAGTATCAAGATTATGAATAATACAGCCTGGCTACAAACGTATTAAGCTAAAAACAACTCTATATAGATTTCTAAGTTTTCCTAAGTAGTCCAGATCTTACCCAAAGATGTCCCAGGGAGGAGGTGGGGGTGGGGGTGGGGGAGAGGCCTGGCCGTAGAGTCTTCACTCCACTCCACCCTCTGTACTGTGTTGTAGGAAATGCTGTTCAGGGAACCACCGTGGATTCCTTGCATATCAGATGCAGCTGCACTCCACTCTGGAAATTTCTTCAATATTATATCTTTACTTAATGTGTGAACAATGACGTACCTTTAATATACGTTTAATTTCTGTCACCTCCAGTAATTATTTCACAAAAGGGAACTCAACAAGCTGGAGGAACGGGCCAACAGAAACCTTTTAAATTCAAAAAAGTTAAATTCTGTACCTGCAATAGATTAAACTTCTACAGTTGCTGGGTGAGGGACTGACAAACTTGGGAACAGGTTTTCTGAGAAGTGCCTGCTCATCCTAATGAGCTACAAATTGAATGTGAGTGAATAGTGCATCCTCTCATCAATGAAAGCTAAAAGCACCCCAGACCAAATTAAAAGGAACATCAACTGCATATTGA
>VWZK01008631.1:6394-19851 GCA_013396935.1 Baryphthengus martii | reverse complement strand
GTGTTACACATGTACTTAACAGTGCACTGCACTTTTTTTCTAATCGCACTCTATGAACTCACACTGCCAGACTTAAAGAGTTTGGTGTTGCCCAATGAGAGGCATCTGTGGCTATGTGAACAATGCAGTTTATTGAAGCAACAGGAGTACAGGTTCTTATGAACTGCCAGTGATAAATATACTGCTGAAAAACATGTGCAAGTATCAAGATTATGAATAATACAGCCTGGCTACAAACGTATTAAGCTAAAAACAACTCTATATAGATTTCTAAGTTTTCCTAAGTAGTCCAGATCTTANTCAGGGAACCACCGTGGATTCCTTGCATATCAGATGCAGCTGCACTCCACTCTGGAAATTTCTTCAATATTATATCTTTACTTAATGTGTGAACAATGACGTACCTTTAATATACGTTTAATTTCTGTCACCTCCAGTAATTATTTCACAAAAGGGAACTCAACAAGCTGGAGGAACGGGCCAACAGAAACCTTTTAAATTCAAAAAAGTTAAATTCTGTACCTGCAATAGATTAAACTTCTACAGTTGCTGGGTGAGGGACTGACAAACTTGGGAACAGGTTTTCTGAGAAGTGCCTGCTCATCCTAATGAGCTACAAATTGAATGTGAGTGAATAGTGCATCCTCTCATCAATGAAAGCTAAAAGCACCCCAGACCAAATTAAAAGGAACATCAACTGCATATTGAAGGAAGTGATTATTCTCCTGTACTAAGCAGGGAAAATATGTAGAATAATGTGTCTAGTTTTGGTCTCCCCAGTGCAGAAAAGATATTTTTACACATTAAAGTATTTTCAGATGACCACTAAGGTAGTGGAAGGCTGGAGGACTTGCCTCAAGAGTAAAGGATGAGAAACTGAGACAGTTGGGCTTGTTCAGACTTGAAGTTACTTGGCTGACTAGATATGGAGTACATGAACCAGAAGACCATATGTACATATGTGCTATATAAAAATATCAGTGATGACATAGGGTAAGTTAGTAGGTGTTAGCCAAGAGACGCAGTGATGAGCTACAGAATATTTATTATATTTTAATAAGTGATGCTTGGTGACACACAAAATGTATAACTGCAGGCATCTAGCAAAAAAGTGAAAGGGAAATAAAAAGTATTGGAAGGATATGCAACTTACTAATACTTCAATGTACTGTTAACAGTATGTTATTATCGAGAAAATCAAAGAACTGAAAAAGAGCAAAAATTGAGAACAAAAACAACCCAAAGACCTTTTATTTCACAAAACTATAAGCACCTGAATAAGAAACCTAATAAGGTTTCTCAGCTATATCTATAAATTTAAGTCCTTGGACTACCATAAAAATCCCTATAGTTGATTGTGAAGTCAGATTTGAAATGTAACTTCTCATCATACGCTCAGATTTTTCTACTGTGACCTTTCTTCAACATGCCATAAATATCTTGGAGGAACACTGGGCCTGTGCAGAGAAGTGCAGAGGGGATGATGGCCAACAAGTGTGAAACAAATGATAAACTATTAATTTATAAATCACATTTCCTATGAACTAGACGTGATTTGAATTATAAGTATAGATGAATTCTAAAAGCGATACATAGATATAGATGTTTTCTTAGACAGGATGATATGAAATAGTGTGGGCAGAAGAGCTGCAGTGAGTTATGAGTATAGACTGTTAACATGATAGTGTATATTGTAAACTGAATACTTAGTAATAGGCTGTGAGATTGAATATTACTGGAATATGTCCTACAATGAACCAAGGAAAGGTTTCATGGGAAAGCTAATAGCACAGGAATTATGCATGTGTGTGTCTGAAATTTTGTTTATGTTGACTATTTCTTAGATCAAAAATAACTTTAATATTTACAAATTGTTCAAAAATTAATTTACATGTGGCTATACATGAGAAAATTTATACAACAGGACCCAGAAACAAAAATTAAAAGGCTATTCAGTAGTTCTTGTGGAACAAGAGGGATACAAAAAATGCTGGTTTATGTGTTCAAAGTCAACCTCACTATGTTAAAGACAGTTCAAAAATCTTTTTCCCCCTTGATATTTGTTAATCATTGCTACTGTGTTTCAAGTGTTGTTACTGAAGACATTTCCTCCTATATATTTGATACGGTCTGTTTTCTGGATTCCAGTTATCCATGACACATTTGACACATAGACTTGGGTATATATATTACTATGAACCAATACCCACTCTGGAAAGAAAGGTCTATTTTGAAGACATAAAATGTATTTCTAACATACTAATTTGTAATGAAAATAATCAGAATTTATCAAGTTTCTCTTTGATACTCTTAAGATAAGGACTTTTTGAAAGCATCGATAATTTTGTAAGCCATTGTCAGAAATCCTATTGCTTCTGGGGGAACGTTATTTTTAGTTCCCTGGCCTACAGACCATACTACACCATTGAGTGATTGACCAGGTTTAGTAGCAACTGAATTCAAACCAGAATGTGCAAGAATTTCATCTGTTCAGTGGTACCTGATTTTGTCATCCTAATTTTGATAAACGGATGACTTTACTTCAAGAAGCTGGGCACAGACATCAATGTCTGCGAGACAGAGAATTTGGGGAGATGAAAGAACATGAATACTGTAGTAAACACTAACGCTAATATCAGCAAACAGATCAGAGACATAAGTAAAATGTTAATTTTATTTTCTATTCTGTATATTATTTATACCTGTGTTTGAATGTATCAAATGTATCATATCTCTGAAAAAAACTTCTTGACAATCAAAACTTTTCCTAAAGTAACACTTGTATTATTTACAGCACAAATATTTCTGCAAACTCTGGTAATGAGATTGAAGGATAAAGCATAATTACTCTTTTGACTCCAGAGATCCTTGGATAAATTTTAACATTTGGTACCTATCCTTCTTTGAAATATGCATTACTAATGGAAATATCTCAAGGTCACAGATCTTGTCTGTTGAACGTAAAAGTTTTATTACAAGAAAATGTCACATAAGTCTGCTTCCTGTCTCTCATATGCAAAAAGTACCCTCCCCAAACTCAAATGTTGTCATTCCTGGATGATAAAAGGATATGGAGGCTAGTATTATTTAAATATTTCATTCCTTACACAAGCCACCTGTTTTTCATGAACTGTAGACAGGGACTATAAGGCTCCTTGGATAGTTGTGATAGCTTTGAATCTATTTTTGCAGGACTTGAATCTATTTAATTCCTTGCGATGAGTTATAGGACAAAAAGTCCTGTAGAGTTATCTGTATCTGTTGACATCCTACATAATGAATAAAAAATAAATAAATGTAGAACTAATTTCTAAAAATACCCAATCCAAAACAGTAGAGATCTACATGAATATCTGCCATGATGTATTTGAACATTCGTTTCTGACTGTGAATGAATAAGGGATGTCATGGGAGTGATGAGGATATAGAACATTATGTAGATTTCTGATAGTGAGACAGAAAAGAAGACATTGAAGGCTACAGAATGACTTCAGATGTGTGTTAGTGAAGGCCTCCCCCAAAGCAATTTTGATTATTTTTTTAAGAAGCTTTATTTACTGCTATTTCTAGTAGAGAATCATAGAATCATTAAGGTTGGAAAAGACCTCCAAGATCAACAAGTCCAACTGTGTACCTAACATTATCATGATCACTAAACAATGTCCTGAAGTGTCGCGTCTACATGTTTTTTTGAACACCTGTAGGGATGGTTCATTATAGTTTTGAAATAAATTTTAATTTTAACAGATTCCTTTGCAGTAAGAACAGATATAGTTTTATCATTTTAGAGTTACTGAAGAGCGTTAGATGGTGGTAATTACTGCACTAGCTATTGTTATTCCACTACAGCATTCATTAATTTAAAATGCCAATAACATAAGCACTTAATGGTGTTTGCTAACAAACAAAAGAAGTAGACATTAACACTACATCAGAAGACCTCAGATCTGCCTTTCAATATATTAATTCACAGGGCATGAGATACAGTTTCTTCTTGATAAAGTATATATATATATATATAGATATATATCTCCTGAGCAGTTTCAGCCTCCTTCACAGACAGTCAAAGACAACTGAAAGAACTGGTAAATACCTTCAGATCAGTGAAGGTTCAGCTCTACATAATGTCATTCACAGTTCTTGCTGAAGACAGATTACTGTGATAAAATATCAATTTCTGATGGCGTATTTTGAGAAAGTTTATATGTGAGTTTATGTTGTGACTTGTTTTCTATTTAAATAGTAGAATTGAAGCCTTTATGTTTTCTACTTAATCTTTAAAATTGCTGCCTTTAAAATTACCTAGCTAGGCATTAACATTTCTAAATGAATAATATTAAAAAATCAATCAGTGCAAAGCCTTGCATATAAAATCCAAAATACAAATTTCTAAGGATTTACATACCAAATAATACAAACTTTATATGATGTTTGAAAGAATATTCCAGCTTTTTCTCAATTGGAGCTTTTAAAAACAAGCAGACAAACAAATCTAACCCCATACACTATGATAAATCTCACCAGGCAGGTGGATCTGCAGAATAGAGACTTCAAATATGAATTTTTCAATCTCTGACAAAAATATAAAATATTAATATTTTTTGTTGCTGTTTTGTAGTATGCCTCACAAGATTCCCTATCGTTAGCAAGTGGATGTTGCTAAAAAAAATGTACATTAAAAAAAAATAAAAATGGATTAGCTAAGTGATATTACATTTATTGAAAATGTGCTGTTAGAATTTTCCTTCCTTTTATTTGTATTTAGCTCTTGGGTCAGACAAAGAGATCCTATATTTTTTTTCTGCTGATTAATTATTACAATTGAGATATTGAGAATGAAATCATTATATATTAATAACCCATTTTATGTCCTTAAAGCAAGCAATTTCAGCTATTGAAGAATGTCACGTGCCCCGTGTTCAGCCAGAAGTGACACAAAAATTTTTTTTCAAAGTGACTAAATTGATTTGTATGAACTAGACAGTTTTTTTGAGAATCTAAGATTATGTCAAACTAGATTTGTAAACATTAGCATGTGCGTATTCAAATTTCACCCCCTTTTTCCTCTACTTTCACTCATCTAAATCCTCATAATCACAGGAAATGATGAAGAAAAAAACAGACATTGGGACAGAAGTAACATAAAACAAATCCTACATATCATAAAGTACTAAATGTTTTACTTTAGCCCATAACAAATTTAGGAAATACACTGCAAACAACAACAACGTTAAATACACGATATAGAACAGGAGGGATCAAGACCACATTTGATGTCCTACGTCTCTGCATTAATAGGAAATTAATTTATATAAATATGCAAACGATCCTGTGATATTGTCATACATTATTCAGATACGCAAGAAACCAAACCAAATCAATTATCAATATCAATACTCATTGAGAAGTACAAAGGCATTGCCAGGGCATGCAGAGATGCAGTTAGAAGAGCAAAAGCTCAGCTCACATTGAAATCGAAGGTTTCAAAAACAACAAGAAATATTTCTTCAGAAACATAAGCAACAAGTAGAAACAGAAGGACAATATTGACCCACTGTTAAACATGAGAGGTGAACAACACTGAAACTAGTTCTCAACCCTTTCTTCACCTCTGTCTTTACCAGCACTATTGGGCTCCAGGCATTGGGAACAAAAATCTGGGTCAATATAAACACAGATCCACCATTGGTAAAGGAAGAGTTGATCTGTGAGCTATGACAGAAGCTTGTTCCCTGCTGGTCAGTGGACCTAGATATCAGCCACCCTAGGGTGTTAAATTGCTGACTGATGCTGTTGCGAGGCCACTCTCCATAATCTTTGCGAAACTATGGAGATTGGAAATGTCCCAGAAGACTGGAAGAAGGCTAATGTCATCTGCATCTACAAAAAAAGGCTTAAAGGAAGACCCAGCAAATCATAGGGCAATCAGTCTTATTTCGGTCTTAAATCTACTTTTTAGACTGTTTTGCATACAGAAGTGGTTTGTTGTTTTGTTGTTTTTTTTTTTCCAGTCTATCTTTTCTGTTGCTTCCTAGAATTATGATGATTTTTTAAAAGGTTTGTTACACTGATAACTCAAAATCATGTTGTAGGACTTCAGATAGGAAAAGTAGTGGTAATCTTAAACTGAAGCAAAGAAGACCTAGGTTCACCAAACAAAACCACTCCAATTTAACATCAGAGTGGTTTAAGGAGGTTGTGGAAGAGGAGAACATCAAGAACAGCTCAGACAAATATCTATTCAGGAATGCTTTCAGTTTAATTTCTCTGCTTCTTACTGCACGAATAGACTACACAAACTTTTAAAGACCCTTTCATTGTTACAACTCTATAATAAAATATATTTCTATACTATGGCAGTACCTGCTTACAAATCATTTGTTTTATTAGGTACAGCAGCAAATGCTATTCTTAATTTTGAACTAGATTCTATTGCAAATTAATCTTCTCAGTTCTTGAGAAACTAGCGTGAAATTACATATACTTAATCTGAAAGACATACTTACAGAAATATATTTTTCAGTTATGAATATGATAACCAGATTCCTGACTTTACAAGATTTTTCCATTCATATATCTCTTTGTTAATATATGATTTCTTTAGCATTTGTAACAGAAGTGATCTAACAGCGGAGACAATGCCTTCGCTAGATCTATGGGCTGTGCCTCTGTCCATATAGCCCCAGAGCTGCCAGGACACACCATGATATATCTTTCCATCACCATAGCAGAACCTTTTTCCACAGATTTATTCCATTCCTCCAGCCTCTTTGGGCCATCTGAATTGCAACCCTGCCCTCAAGTATATCAAATGATCGCCTCAGTTTGATGTCATCAGCAAGCTTGATGGGCATGCTTCCCATTATGTCCTCTAGTTTGTTGGTAAAGACTTTAAACATAACAATACCTGGGATACACTCTTGTGGTACAACCTTTGTTAGAAGCATCTTGGTAGAGTACAAGCCATTACTGTCTGTGTCCAACTATCAAAATATGTTTTTTGCTCATCATAATTCTTCACTCATCCACTGTAATATTCTAATTTGTCCACAGGAATTTTGTGGGAAAGAGTGTCAAAAGTACTGCTGAAGTCAAGGTATTGGACATGTACACCTCAGTCCCCATCAATATATCCAACTTATCAAAGGCAATCAGATTGGTCAGGTACAGTATACCTTTGGTAAATCCACTTCCAGCCACCTTCTTCCACTTCCTGGGCTTCAAGAATACTCACTCCATGATTTTTCCAGGGATGAAAGTGAGAGTGGCTGGCCTGTGGTTGCCCAGATTGAGCTTGTGGCCACTTTTGAAGTGTGCTCATTACCAAAATACTCAATTCAGTACAGGACTCCTAGCTTCAAAGTTACCCAGACATTTAATTTTAGTCACCAAAGCTTGTTCTGCAATATGCTCTGCGGTGTCATAATCACAAAATTAGAAGTTTTTTCTTGCTCATTAATCCCTCTGCTTCAGAAGGAAGATTTTTACTTGCAATTTTTCATAGCCCAGTGACCACAGGTTTAGTCCATTAGATTCTTACAGCCTTAGTCAAGTACCCGAGACCTTTAATTTCTGTCACCGTTTTCCAAGTCCTTGATTATTTATCAAAAAGTGTTCTGATAGCAGCTGAGGCTCCAAGTGGATGATGATGAAGTAATTTTGATTAGTTGTCTCTATTCTCAGTGAAAGAGAGGGACATGTGACCTAAAAGGACTTTAAGGCACTAAAACTCCCTAAGTGTAAATTCCATAGAGACTTGGGAAGGAAGAAAGATGACAACTTCAATGAACAGCATGTTTTTTTGACTGTCTCAGAAATTATGAGATTATGGTAACTGGATTTATTCCTGTCAAGAAAACAAATAAGATTTCATTGACACATTGTCAGGATTAGACATGTCTTGTTACCATTTCTTGTGTTCACTTCTCTTGTGCGTTTTCTTTTGTTTCTAACTTCTGGAGTATTGCCTCATGATATTCTTTTTGTTAGAGCTAAAATAAAAAAATCTTTGGTGATTTAAACATCATTCATTTCATTCAGTAGCTCACCTCATAAAGGAATACCTCAGTGTTTCCCTTAATCTCTTTTTCTCTTGCACTGTGCTTAGAGAACATTTGATTCCTGTTAATATTCTCTATCTTTAAGTCCTCAGGTTTTCTGAATTTGCATCTTACGTGCTTTTACTGTTCCTTCATAGAGTATTTTGTTTTCAGTTTTTCTATGATTGCCTTTTGCTTTTCAGATTATTAAAGAATTTTTGATTCAAGTATA
This sequence comes from Baryphthengus martii, assembly GCA_013396935.1. NCBI lineage: Eukaryota > Metazoa > Chordata > Aves > Coraciiformes > Momotidae > Baryphthengus > Baryphthengus martii. The sequence goes on along the minus strand of VWZK01008631.1, from coordinate 11,580 downwards.
TTGGTTTCTGACCTTCTAATCTTTCCTTTCCTTTGTATGTGAATACTTTAACACAAAGCTTTAATATTGTCTCTTTTAGAATTATCACTTGTTCTACAACTTTTCCTTTAGATTACTTTCTTCACAAACAAGTTCTCAGGTCTGCTTGAGTTCACTTTCTTGAAGGAGAAAATATATTTTTTCTTTGCTTTCTTCAGAACTGTGAAATATATAGTTTTCAATCCCTTTTGTTTACTTTACTCTCCACCTTCAAATTATAAATTATTATGCAGAATTAAAAATACATGAGCTGATTCTCCTACTTTTTGCAATAGTCATCATCAATGTGTTCCACAAACTCACTTTACACTTTCAGTCCTGTGATAGGACTTTTTTAACATCTACCAGATAGATAAAGTCTTCCAAACTGGATTGTTTTTCAATCAGTCGTTGGTGATTCTCTTCTGCTAAATGTGACTTCGTAATTTTTGTATGAACTTCAAAATTTTCCTGATTAGAAAGCTTGATTGGCATTTCTACAACTGAATTTTCCCCTATAGTTCTTGATGTGTTTTTTCTGTCTGTATTTTCTTTACGTCCATTTTGGGCCAGTTTATACTAGACAATGTCTTGCCACAAACAGACAAAATAATATCAAACACACAAAGATACATATAGCACCTACAAAATATTTTTCAGCTTTCTAGAAACCATTCCTTATTAGTATATATAGAGTAAAACAGATTACCAGAAGACTTCAGGATGTTACTAAAAAGCACTTTGAAGGAATTTGTTGTCATGTACAATTTTGGAGTGAGCAGCTTTATAAGCATCACCACATTTACTGCCTTTATGGTCACTTAAAGCTTCCATATTTCATTGTATTCTCTCTATTTAAAGTATATCACTCACATATTTCATCTTTACAGGGAATGTCACATATTCCAAATTTTTGCACTGTAGGTTTATTGTAAGTCTTCCATTAAAGATGAAAGAGAAATGACTGATGTATCTAAACACATGACTCTTGTACCATTTTAAATACCTATAGGTCATTAATTCTTTATGCTCTTCGACTGTTATTCTAGGATGGCACAATTACTTACTGGGCTGTATCTGCCAAACCAGGAGAAGTATCTGAGATAGTCTAGTGCATCTTAAGCAACAGAGGTACTCATTTTTTTCAGGCTGTCATCTGATTATTCTCCTTTTAGCTAACATGAATTGCTTATAGATCAAGTTTAATTTAAAACTCCTGCAATTATCTTTCAGATTTGTGGACGGTTACTGTGTTTTCCTTAATTTCTTTCAGTTGTTCCACTCATCATTGAGCAGTTATTCAGGGAAAAACAAAGCATAAGATAACAAAACGAACAGAAAAATAGTGTTTACTAGAGGTTTTTGCTATGTATCGAGTTTTAACTTCAGTATTGTTCCTTCATGCATATGAACACAAGATGTGTCCCATGGATTAGAAAGCAGCAGAAGGAGATGCTGATTCATGGGAGCATGTAAGTCTGGCCACTTTGCTTGGTCCATCTCCTTTTAACTCCCCCAGAACCTACAACTGTTGGATTGAGGATTATGAAAGGTATGACCTTGCCTAATCCCTTTATCATCTGTTCATGGACTTGTTATTAAAACCACTGATATCTGCAGAGCCTCCTGTGGCAATAAATTCTGGAAGTTCACTGGCCATTGGGAAGAAAAAATTCTTTCTCGTGTTTGTTCTGAACTGATCTCTCACAAGTTTCATTCTTGCATTGTGTGTTTTGATAAATTCTGTTCTTTCACTCTTTCTGTCCACCACCTTCATGTTTCTGTAAGTCTTGATCCCTCAGTCACCTTATCCCCAAATTTAAGAGCATCAGATATTTTTCTCTCTTGTAAAGTGGTACCTTCTTGTCCTTGTTTGTTGCTCTCCTCTTTACCTTCTATAGCTCCCCCCTACTCCATTTCATCACTGTTGAGATGCATAGACCAAATCTGTACACAGTACACAAGAAACCAGCCCAACAAGATTTTTTATACTAGTAAAGTAATGCCCTTTTTTCAAATTGTCTCTTTCTGATGATGCAAAGCATTTTGCTCCCTGTCTTTGCTAGCATGAACATTAAGACAATGACTTCAATAACTTTGGCATCTCTTACCTAAGCTTAACTAGCAGGCATAACTGAGACAGTGCTATGAGACACTTTGGAAATCATACTTTGTAGTAGGGATATATGCCAGTTTTGGATTGCAAAAAAGAGCTATGTGTAGGAAAAAAACCCAACTTGATGTTAATTTATTAATGAGAATTGAAGTAATACCTTCTAAACATTCTTACAACTTGTGAACAAGTATCACTACTGAACTGGTTGCTTTACAGTTATATTTTCTGGTGCTTTCCAGAGACTACTTGTGTTGACTTGTTTGCTTAAGTCTAATTTCACGGGAGACAAACATATAGACATATATAAGTCTAATGGTAAGAGAAGATGAGCATTGGGAAACATTTGTCTGAATAAACATTCTTGTAAGTGTGTATGTTAGGATGGTCATGTAAGGATAATTTAATTTTTACAAGGATTTGCTATTAAAATTTTAATGAAATGAGTCTGGAAAGATCATGCATCATTAAGGACATCTGTCATATGATGTGCATGTGAAATCCTTGCACAGTGTCATGCTGGAAATCAAATACATTAACAATAGGTTCCAGAAAGAAAATGAGACAGCAGCCAAGTGAAATGTGGGGTAAAGCCAGAAAAGGACCCTTTTGCATTAGTATCTTCACAGTGACTTGTGGAGGATTGTTACTTTGGCAAATAAATATATACTTCTCATAGTTTTATTCTCTGATAATCTCATGTTTTGAGGTAAAAAGAAACTTTTGCTTTTACTGATTTCTGTGATATGGGAGAAGTGTCAGCAGTTCAGCTAAAAGCAAAAGCTATGGAATATTATTTTGTCAGGTAATTATTTTTACTATTTGTTTTTGCCCCAATATGAAATTAGCAATAAATACAGTAAAAAAGTAATGTTTAATTTCATAGACATGAAAAAATGTGTTCATGAAAATTAAGTCTTTACAAAACAAATTTCCAGCTGGAAATTCTTTTAATAAAACTTTCAATCAATGAAAGTCCTGACTACTTCTAGTATGTTGGACATCAGCTGGCAATGTGTGCTTGCAGTCCAGAAAGCCAGTTGTATCTTGGACTACATTAAAAAAAGAATGGTCAGCATGTTGAGGGAGGTAATTCTCTCCCTCTGCTCTTGTGAGACCCCTTCTGGGATACTCCAGAAAATGAAAGACATGGACCTGTTAGATGGTGTCCAGAGGAGGTCTGGAGCATCTCTCCTCTGAAGAAAGACTGCAGGAGTTAAGGTTTTTCAGCCTGGAGAGGAAAACACTCCAGGGAGACTTTGTTGTGACCTTTCAATATATAAAGGAGGCTTACAGAGAGATATCGAGGCCTCTAGTTACAGGATAAGGTGCAACAGTTTTAAACTAAAAGAAGTTATAATTAGTTTGGACACACGGAAGAAATTTTTTACAATAGGAACAGTGAGACACTGGAAAAGGTTACCCAGAGAAAAATGTGGAAGCCCCACTGGAAATGTTAAGAGTCAGGTTGGATGGTCCTTTGAGCAACCTGATCTAGTTAAAGATGTGTCTGCCCATGTCAGGGGGTTTGGACTAGGTGATCTTTGAAAGTCCTTTCCAATTCTATAAGGCACATATTAGGAAAGGACTGAGTAGGAAATTCCGAATAAAATCATTTGGACTAGTGGAACTTTAAAAGATAACATTTCTGACTTGCTGAAGCAATGATGAACATGAAATTACTAAAGATAATAATCTCAAAACAATTCTAATGACCATATAGAACTAAAAATTATCTCTCGTATCATGGGCTACAATGATTACATATCCATGGTGAAGTAATGTATACTTCAGTGACATCCGGGGCTGGCAAAGTATTGATCTTACAAAGTCAGACGGTCTGATGCATGAAATGTAAAACTACTGAAGTTTGTGGATAAAAGATAGGATTGTGATCAAACTTGATTAATAGAGCAAACATTTTTTAAAAAGTACAAAAGCAATTATTCTAATGAGTACAGACTTAATGAATTAATATCCTTTGACATTGTGCCAGCCGGAAATGGAGAGACAAGCAAGCTCATGCCAAATTGATTGTCCTTTCCTTCTGAGACAGGAAAATAAAAAGTAAAAAGTCACTTTTAGTAAAATAAAAATGGAGGATACCCAGAAGTTGGTTTGTTTTTTCTAATTTTGTTTTGTAAGACATTCAGACAGCTGTGACTCTGCATTGCTGAAAGAAAATCCATATTGTAAATCAGAAAAAAATCCTTTATGTGAAGGAAAGAAAACAAGTGTTGTGCAAAAATTGCATCACTATTTGAAGAATCTACAAATAAAGAATTGAATTAATATATTATGGACAAAGAGAACTACTGTCAAAAACAGAGAAAAAATAAGTTGCTTGCACTTTCAAATGTTCCAATATTCTTTGCCATGATGTTGAACAATATAGAATGGATGGTGCAGAAGAGAGGCTGCTATATGTTTTAGTCGGATATAGAGTCAGAATACAAATGGAGTGCACACCCAGAGCTACAACCAGGAAACATTCCTTAAGTTACGTGTATTGCGTAAAATAAAAAGAACCAATAATAGTTCCTGGCTCTGAAATTAGGGAGTATGGATTAATTTACATCAACACTTTCTTTGGTGGTAAACACAGATTAGACATAGTCCCTGGATTTTGACTGACACTGAAGTCAAAGGTCTGGGTTAGTTTCAAAGTAAACATCACCATTTTGTTTAGATTTGTCTCTTCCTCCACACAATTTTTATTTGGATCCACAAAACCAGTATCCTGACTGCTGTCAGGCTTATATTTGTCATAACAGATTGAAATCACTGGAAATGAAGACACTTGGACAGCAGCTTCATGACCCAAGCATGACTCATAGTTGCTTGATGCATATGATAGTTTTTTAAAAGTCTGTCCTTATCTCTTCAAAAATGCTGCATCACTTACTGTCATTTTTTTCACCCTCACATTTCGTATTTTCTGCTAGTGTCCAAAAAGCCATGATTAACACCAATGACATTAAGTAAGAGTGATTGATTAGAAGCGAGAGAAGAACTGAGTTACTTTGTACTGTTCGTGTTTGCAGTAGAGTACTTC
>VWZK01008630.1:190834-248505 GCA_013396935.1 Baryphthengus martii | reverse complement strand
TCCGAGTTTACAGAGGTGGGAAGGGGTCTGGTGGTCTGTCCGGTGGGTGGTGGGAAGCGGAGACTTTTATCCCAGGTACCAGGACTGCGAAAAGAGAGAGAGGGGAGAAGCGTCAGCCCCGGCTTTTGCCCGCTTTCGCCGCTTCCCGAAGGGCTCCGGGCACCGCCGCCAGCCTCCTCCGCCAAGAGGGGGGCTAATTGAGACCGTGACAAATTGACCTAATTACGAAGCTTAATTAAAAATACCGTACAAATCAATATATATATATATTTTTTTTTTTTTCCCACCGACAGTCGCTGGACATAGCTACGGATGAACGCGGGGGTCATGTCACGTTACGAGTTATCAATCTTTTTAATAGATGATGGCTTGAAGATCCCTCCAGTTCACTTTTGTCTAATCCCCTGAAAAGGCGATACACATTCGCCTCTCTGTGCCATTTATCACCCTGCAGTCGGGGTTTTCTTGGGTATTTAGGCATGTGCCAGCATAAGCATCTGTTGCTTTATACTGCCCTGCTTCAACTGTCTCGCTGGAACAGATGCACAGAAATTCAACAACAGGGCTGTTTTCTTAGGAGAAATGTGGATGGTTAGAGAAAAGCCAGGAGAAAGCAAATCGGGGCGGAAGGGGGGGAAAGCGGATCGGCGAAAATGTCCCGTATCTCTGGCCATACTTGTGTTTCAAAACAAAACTTGGACTTCAGCTAATAGCTTTTCTCTGGGATAATATATATATCTTTTTTTTTTTTTTCCCCCTCCTCCCCGCAAAGGGAGGGAATTCCCTGGGATTTCAGCTCCGCAACATTCCCATCCTTAACCCAACGGCGCAGATGCCCCGAACGCACAAAGCAATTTCGCTCCTCCGTAGGAAAATAAACACCGTCGGGAAAGCTAGAGTGGGCTGTGCTGGAGTCGGGGCAATGCCACCACACTGGGGAGACCCGACTCGGCCCCAGCGAGGTCAGACCGACCCGAACTCGGGATGAATAAGAGCAGTGTTAGGCCCTGGGACTTGTACGCGCAGGGGGATGCTACTTGGCAATGACATATTGCTGTGGGAATACACCCAACAAGCGGCAACTATTTAGCCTGAAGGAAAGTAATACAACAAGAAAGATTCAGGTATTAAAGAGCTGTTGCTGATACCCCGCGTTTTTGACTCTGGCTCCCGTAATATATGAGGTGCGTACGTGTGCGTGTATAAACTGACGACAAGTTTTACCAACTTTTTCCTCCGTTCCTTTTCAGCGTCTGACGTGATTGATAGCATAATCAACCCCGGGGAGGATTTATGAACATTTACAGAAGACTCTGAGGCAAGTTTCATGTGGGACTTGGAGATTATGCGGTCTTGCCATGGAGGTAGGAACCGGTAAAATAAATAGCACGATCGGAGAAGTTGTCCTGCTTCCAATACACCTCATTAACTAACTCTTCCTCCGCTCGCCCTTCGGAATACAAACACGCCGGTCCCATATCGGCTCCATCTATTGCCTACAGATTTGATATTTAGACTTAACGCAGGCTGCAATTAAACGAAATAGTTCTCATATGTAAAGTTCATAAACAGAGAAAAGTTCTGGCAGGATTTGTGAAGTGGTGCCAAGTCCCGTTCCCCTCCCTGATTGCAGGGCCCTATTGATTTTAGGCGGGCGCGGGGAAGCCGAGCGCCGGCCGTGCCGGAGGCACCTCCGACCGCCGCGGGCTGCAAACTTCTTCCCAACTTTGCCGGGTCGTCCCTTAACGCTTGTCATTTGAGCGTGACGGTCTTTGGCCAGGCTGGGAAGTGTGGAAGTCCCCAGCAGGGAGGAGAGGGGTTAAAAATTCAGAGCCGACGGTTCAAATCTATATTGCAGATGTCCAATTGGCTCCCATCGCCCGCTGGCCCGGCCACATGGCCCATCGGCCGGGGGATGGCGGGAGCTGCTCTGGCCTCGCCACTCCTCTTTTGCTTCAAAAGCGGATTTCTTCAAAAAAAAAAAAAAAGGCAGAAAAAAAAAAAAAAAAAAAAGAGGAAAAAAGCAAGCAAGCTGCAGTCGCAGAGGTGGGGCTGTCCACTGAGGAGGCCCCGGGGCGGCGAAGCTCCCCCCCCGGAGCAGGGGCTGGGGTGTCGCGGCGGGGCTCCCTCCCTCCGCCGCCCGTCCATCCATCCATCCATCCATCCATCCATCCATCCGTCCGTCCGTCCGCCCAGTCCGTCCATCCACCCAGCCATCCATCCGTCCGTCGGTCCGTCCCCCCGCCGCACCGCGCTCCTTCACGCATCTTGCTATTCAGCCTGCGCCTTGCAGACAAGGTTACCCCAGAGCGGCTCTGTAATCCTTCACTGAAATAGGCTTTATTGATTGCTCTGGTCTATTGTTCCCTTTTCAAGTCCCCCAAGTTCAAGTTCATCCTGGTGTTACATCATGTCTCGTTGCTAAGGGCAACCAGACAGCCCCAGACGTGACTATCATTAGCAAGAGCCGCGCTGCGCCCTCCCACCGCCCGCCAGCCGCTCTGACGTAGCAGCCCCGCTGCAAACACATTGAAGTATTTATTCTGCCTAATTTATGACCTCCACAGCAAGAGAGACCCCCACTCCAAAAACCAACACTGTTGTATATTTAATTAATCTGTCTTTCTCTGGCACTTGGGAAAGTTAGACAAAGGTCTAATTATTGTGTGTCGCTCCCCACACTTTTCTTTTTGGGGTGACTATTTGCATGGGAAAAGAAACGGCGAGGCTGGGCGCGAGTCCCCTCCCTCCAAAACACCTTTTTTTTCTCCCCTGCCCTATTGACATTTCATGAAATACTTTAGCTGCTTAAGGGAATTAGAAAAAAAAAATCTGATGTGAATGTAACTCCTTCTGAGTTGGTATTCAGTAACACAAATCAACTCATGACATGTTTAAATTTAAATGCTAACCACACACTCTGCGAGTTACTTTAAAGGTTAGTTTTTAATCAATAGAAGTTGCTGACTCCGGAGTTTTTAGCGGCGCAGTGCAGCTCTGGGGCCTTTGTCTAGCGTTGGGCTTTCAAACTTTTTTTTTTTTTTTTTCCTTGAGATGATTTTAGCAATGATTTGCAGACACAGAGTGCTATTGTGCTCCTGACTAGCAACATGTCAATAAAGGAGTAGAGTTACCATGCACTAGGGTGTCAATATGACTCCTGCAGACACTGCTCGGCCTTAATACCGATGAAAAACTTAATTAACCCTTCCAGGATCGGCCCAAACCGCACGGCTAATTTTTTTTTTTTTTTAAACTTCCGTGCCGGGGCTCCGGATCGCCTTCGCTGAAAAGCTACTTTTACGGGATCTGAACTCCGAGCACCTCGCAAACAGCTGCGTCCCGCTTCGCCTGTTCCCGCAACCCCACTTTGATGAGATGTTTTATGGGCTGAGGCAGCAGAACAGCCAGACAGAGAGCGCATTTACCCATCCCATCCCACCAGCACTGCTCTCAGGATACCGTTTTAATTTAGAGCGCCTTACAGCTGAAACGCACACACAGAATGATCCTCCTTTTCTACTAATCATTTTAATATTAAGATCTCATATCCCCCTCAAGCCTCCTATACACATCTAAGTCTTCCCGGATTAGGTCTGAAGAGCACCATTGTCCTTCTGAAGCACCTGTGAAACTTTCTCTCCGAGGGGAGAAGAGACCTCCGCGCGCGTCAAATGAAAACGTCCAGGGAGCGTATTGTGAGCTCGGAGCTCTGGTAGTTGGGATCTGTCAAGATTTTTTTTTTTTTTGCACGATTAGAAGGCTTAGAGGGGGGAAAAAAGAAGCCCGGATCCCTGCGTTCAGATGGCTGAAGTAGTTTCTGCCTTCTTTCAGAGCGCTGCTCAACGTGGTGCAGGCTCTGCTCTCACATCCAACCACCTTACCCATTTTATCCCTCCACTTTCTGTAACCTATCCGGCTGCACCCAGGCGGAGAACGGCGTATTGCCTTTCTTAATCTGAAATCTCCATTTAAATCATGTGCGCTACCACAATACAGTCAGGATGATATTATCTCCCGGCATCTTCATAAAAGAGCCGGTATTTTATTTCCCCTCTATTTACTTTGCGGTACTATTCTCCCAGTGAGTTTAGAGCTAACTGAATCCACTGGAACTAAAGGTCCTACTCAGGAAAATTACTGCCACGCAGTTGTCGGTGCCACTACGGGTCTGTATTGTCCTGCCGAGCATCTCGCTGTCCTTCCCTGGCGCTCAAGGTGAAACATCAGAAAGAATTCTGCAGTCCGGTACGAGATCTTCGCTTCCCTTTCTCCAGTCAAATGAAGAAGTAATCTCATCAGGTTGAAAAGTGCTGACTAAGGATTTAATAAAGTGCCTGCAGATGTGTGTCATCTCTAAGGTATTCAACTCATGTAATGCAAAACAGTTCCACACCGAATGTGCTTATAAAATTCCATTTAACCATTGCAGAGCTCTATTTTACTGTTCTCGGAGGAGTATTATCACACTTTCCCCCCCCCCCTCCTAATTTACAGCACCATGAAAGTTGAAACTCTGCGCTGCCAGTATCTGAGAATCCTCACAGTAGTGAGGTTTTATGAACCATAAACAATCTCTACTTGACTGAATCCTAAACAGGAAGTCTGAAATGGCAATTACGTTTCTTTGATAGCGCGAGTCTATTTGTTTCTTACGCTCTTCTGGAGATAGCAGAGACACACAAAAATCCTCGAGCCACTTCTGACAATCGGGTCCTTTGTACGGGACGAACAGCAAGGAAACACTCCGCGATTCAGGAGGTTTAAAAGGAGAAAAGCTGAAAGTGCCTCATTCACTCCGGTAGCAGTTTCTTGCCTGCGTCAGGAGCCCAGAAACGGGCCCATTGTTTATTAAAATCTTCTTAAACCAGCTTTCCTGCACGACATGTTTCGCCCCCTCCCCGCCGGATCCCAAGCCTAACGGCAAGCACCGCTCACGTGTTTGAAACCAGAAAGACAATCAAACGCAGACTTGTTCAATTTACTTCTACCTGCACATCTCCTGCCCTAACAATGAGACCTTTCAGCTCGCACAAAAAGCGAGGGCTGTTAAAGCCGCCCTATCTGTTTTTCAAATTAAGAAGTTAAACAAAAGTCCTCAAGGGCAAAGTTTAACGCTGCGGAAGGAGGTTGTTAATGTGGAATCCAGAACTGGGTGTGACAGTTGGCTTATTTCTCCGGGCGATGTGGGTTATTTAAGGACATTCACACGTTTGAAACTCTGACAAACTCCCCACATAGGAGCATTTCCTTCACCTAAGGCACTCAGGGCTAAGATCTGCTCTGTCCTACACATTTGCCTCAGGGTTCAGCCTGGTTTGGCTGCCCAACAGCGGGACGGGTCGGTACCGTCAGGACTTCAAACGTGGCTGCCGCGGTGCTGCGGCCGTTGCTGCCCCGGGCACGGCTGCTCTTGCAGGAAGTTATCGCTGCCCGGGCCCGGGCGGGAAAATCCACCTTTGATAAGGGCCTAAAATAAAAAAAACAAACTTGCAGCTTTAGAGCTCACCGGCAAAGTGGCTGTTTGAGCAGCCAAGCTGAACCTGAGCCATGACCCTCGGGCACCTGTGAGGAGTCATCACGGAGCATCAGTTCAGTTGTGTTTGGAGATGATGCTTCAGTTACCTCAAGAACTTCAAGGCAATCAAAAACATTAACCCTAGGAAGGTGAATGGGGGTAACGAACCCTTCTGGTGGCAAAGATAAAAATGAGAATGTGAACACCTAGTCAGCAAACTGATCCTTTAGACATCACCTTACGAGAGGTCCTGGGAAGACTCTTCCCCACGGTGGGTGGTTTGAAAGCAAGAAGCCAAAACTGGGGCTTTGATGCATTTTCAAATGAGCTGCCAGGGTGAGTGAAGGCAGTGACAATTCAGCTTCTGGTGCGGCTGGTTGGAGGGGCTGCCTCTGCTTCACCCCACGTCTGAATTCGTCCCACTTTTCTATTGGTTTCTCCAGAGTTTCTCCAGGCACGAAATGCAATCCTACTGCGTAAACCGAAAGGTGGATATTAAAGACAAGGTCACCTTTGTGCCAATGGAAGTTATTTTCTTAGAGCTGGGATTAATTATTTAGTAATTATGTTTTCCAAAATGAAATACCAAAAGGGACGTAAGTAGCGTGTTGGTCATCCCCAAAGGGACATAAAACAGTGAGTGAATCTTCTGGTTGTCCAACATCCACACCCAGGAGAGTCGCACGCCCCACTCCGAGCATATTTATACTGTCTCGAGGAAGATAAAACCCGTCCCGGGAGGGACACTAAGTCTCCAGGCGATGTGCACGGTAGCTCTGCATCCAATAGCTTTCGCGAGAACGCCAGTTGTGGCAAACTGCATTAAATTACGTGCAATAATTTTGCAATATGGACCTCTGCCTGCTGACTATTAAAAATGTATAGTAGTCCAAACCACTTTTCTCCTGGGACCAACAAACTCACTTCAGGCAAGATTTCTGCTTGGGTTCAAACCTCAAGTTGGGAACAGCTAGTGTTTTTAACTCAGTCACCCCAAACCCTCCCAAACCTATGAAAACACACTCATACAGTAACTCCTGCTGTTGTTCCAGACATCTGAATGTTCCAGTAAAGTGTCCCAGCTGGCCCCAGATGTTTCTTAAGTATAAAGCAATGCTCTGAGCGGTGGACCCCCTGCTGCCCGAACCTGAAGCTCAGTGGATTAAAGATTGACTGCGCTATGACATACTTGCATTTAGCCTGAATATAATACAGCAAAGACTTATCAATGGCAAATGTTTGAAATGTAAGCCAGCAAGCAGAGTAGGCTGGCACTTTGAATATGATGTATAAATAATGTATGGGAACTTAAGATCTAAATTAGATCTACAGGAAGAAAACTTTCCCCTTTCTCTGACTCGAAAAGTTCTCTCGCAGCGAGGTCATTTTTACGTCTGTCTTTCGGTTTACAGTTGTGCTTTTCAGACAGAGGAACTTCTGCAAGCAACTTTTTGCAAGTTACAGTTTTCCTCCAGTCTTCTAACTAGTGAAGCAAAGAAGTTCATTTATTTGTTAGCAAACTGACTTTGAAATCTGCAAAATAACTTCGAAATTTTTCATGGTACGCTGAAAGCTAACTGCAGTAACGCTAAAAAAAAAACAAAAAAAGAAAAAAAGATAGTAGAGTGAAAGAGAGAAAGGAAAAAGAAAGGGAGAAAGAGAGAGAAACAATCCCATTTTGGTTTTTGTTAGAGGACGGCATACTACATAGATCAGAGACTTTTCAAAAAATAAAAACCCCCACTGTACACAAAGCACAGGAAAATGTGAGGAAAAAAGGAAAAACCTAAAAGCAGCTTAGAATGTGTTAACTCTGCCATTCTGTCAGCTTAAAGAGTATTTTATGCTTGATCAACAGCTCTCTTTTATTATGCTTTTCTTTCATTCATTCAAGACATCAAAGACCAGAACCACCAGTGTACCTGATCTACCAGAAGAACTTGTAAGGGTGTTCTAAAGAAACGGGGGTATTGGGAGCCAGACACCCCTGCGGACAAGGCAGTTCAAAGAGAATATTTCAACAATGATTACATTTTGTAAATCTTTGTACGAAAGACAGCTTATTTCCTGCTTTTTTCATGAAAAATAGATTCTATCCATTAAAGTGAGCCCACAGTATGAAAGTTACTTGAGATCTGAGGTACAGCAAGCGGATTAAGTGGATGGTGAGATGAAATCTTTGAGAGAGACGATGGCTTTCTCTGATATTTGTCGCTGCCATAAGGTTTTCTGACTGAGATAAAAACTTTTTTTTTTTTTTTTTTTTAATTTATTTGTAGACTCGCCGGTGGCAGCGGAGACATTTGTGAAAGCAAAATAAACCAAAATGAAACGGAAAGAAAAATTGTAACAAATAAAGGAACTAAGAAAACAAATGGCTGCAAAAACCTTTTGACATGTTTAAAAGAAAAACCATCTATATTTGCCCCGCTCTAAAAATCGCAGGCTAGCCATTTAAATCCAGCAGACAACTCCAAAGTGCAGCACACAGACCCAAGCCAGCTGTTTACTTTTCAAAGCCCGTGGTGGTTTCTGCATTGATAAACTATATAACCTCACACACACAGAAGGGATTTTAGCTATGCCAGACCTCATTGCTCTGTCCCGGTCTCTTTATGCGCTGTCACAGAATAAAAATGATCCTAACACAAACCCTGAAATAATATCTTGCTCCAGAAAGGACATCTTTGTAGATATTTCCTGAGTTACTGCCAAAAAGAATTTTTATTTTTTTTTCTTCCCCATTCATCCTTTCAAAGTTTTGTTATAAACACAGCCAAAATTGTTCGGGAGTAATCAGAAATGACCAAAATATGACCCACCGGCCAAATGCAGCTGTAGGGTGGGGAAGAAGCTGCCCCCTAAGCCTGCGAGCCCAGCCAGCAGCCACCTCTGCCGCCCTACCTGGGTGACACTCACCGGCGACGGCACCTCTCTCGCTCGCCTGGTGCACGCGTCGCCTTTGGCCAGGGAAGGAGAAAACAGCAGTACGTGTTTTATCAAAGAAGCAAAAAAACCCGACTTTAAAACCCGCCTCACGGTTTCCATCTATTATTGCCATTTAAAAGTAAATACGCTGCGAAGGGGGTTTTAAACTCTGCACTTTGTATCTCGCTTTTTTAGACAGCCCTGTATTTTCCCCTGCTGGAAGCACGCTTCGATTTGCTAGAGAGCGCAACACTTCAGCATTTCGTATGCTAAATCTCACTTATTTCTTTCCTTTGATGAAATCAAGTGTGCGTCAGGACTTGGACCCGCTTATAACTTCACGCCGTGGAAGCTGGGACAGCAGACACACCGCTGCCACGGGACTTTCCAGCATTTTGCCGGGAAAAAAGAAGCGATCCCTTTGGGAATGGCCATGAGGCCTCTCTCAAAACTACAGTGCCCGCCTTGTCCTCCGTTTCCCTCTGCCTCCAGCCGTGGCACAAAGCCGGTGGGTGCACGGGGACCCTCCAGCCCTGACGGTGGGTGCACGGGGCCGGCGGCGGCCCCGGCTCCCAGCCCCTCACCACCGCGGTCTATCTGTCCCGGGCTCCCACAGCCCGTTTGCAAGTTCAAGTTCAGGTTTAAGCGAAATAAAACTCTCCTCGGGAAGTCTGCAGCCAGCCCTCATTTACATGTGATCCCTCTGAACTTCGCCTGCGCCAGCGCGCCCTGTTTCCAGGGCCCGCCGAAGGAATGTTTTACAGTTAGAGCCCGCAGTGCTTTCTCAGGCATTTTAGACCTAGAGGCCCAAGTTTCAAGCTGCAGCATTAAAAGTTTCCACAGAGCTACTGCAGAGAGAGGGAGGAAGGCGGGAGACGGGGGGGAGGGAGGGAAATGAGGAGAACAATATCGTCTTAATTGTCTCTATATAGCTCCACAGTTAAAGTATTACTTTTTAAAGGGACATAATTTATTCTAGAGGCACGGTGTTATAACAACCAGTACATACTTTCACCGCGGCGTAACCCGCTCTATTCTTCATTGTGCTCTCCGGTTTTGTTGCTTTTGCAGAACTCCTTGTTACCCAGTCCCCTATACTGTACTTACAGTTTTATTCAATTTAAGCCAGTTCCTGCAGTCCGCGGGCGAGCAAAACTCCCCTGAAGCTTCAGGAGTTTTTGCCTGCACCGGGACTGCAAAAATAATCTCCCTGCAACCACTGCTTTTTCCCCCGAAAAGAACTTTCTTTACTTTTATTGCTCGAGACAATCGGGGAAAGTCATCCAAAGAAAATCAACCCCCAGTCTGGGCCTCCCAAGCTCCATTTGCAGCGAGACAGCCTGAGCGCACACACACACACACGCACAGAGACACACGTACACACGCGCTCGGGGGGTTCGCCCCCGGGACGCTCGCAACTGGAACGACTGGAGTTACGTGAGGGGCCCACGGGGCCGAGGGGTCCCCCCAGGACCGGCTGCTCCGCCGGCAAGAGGCTCTGGCTCTTTGCTCTGCAGAGTTTGGGGTACAAAAGGAAGTTTTTGGCCGCTTTTCTTGACCGCCTTGAGAGCACTTTAGAGCACACAGCACCAGAGGAAAGCGAGGGGAGATAGTAAGTTGAACTGAGGGGAGGGTGAGCGCTCCCGCCAAAATCCTCCCCAAAGCCTGGCCTCTGCCCGCACTGGGTGTCCGTGGGTGAAGCAGAGAAATGAGCAGCCCCGCGGCTCGGCCGGCAGTGTGCGCAGCCTGATAAAAACAGGGCAAAAAAATAGGGAGGGACGGGGTGTGCAGGAGAGAGGAACAGGGCTGTGGGCAGTAGGAACAGCAGGGCCGGTGGGGTGCATGCTGGGCAGGCGAAGATGGACAGAGGGACAGCACGGGAGCTGAGGACACCGGAATGAGGAGATTGAGACAACTGCATGTTTTCAGAAGTGGTCAGAGAAAGGCTGGTGTTTGGAGACCGCAGAAAGGGAAGAGGATCCAGGGTTTTGGCAAGCTCCAGATGTACCAGGCAAGGAGATCAAAACCAGTAGCCAAATTAACATGGATAGAAATAGGGGCACGGAGGCAACTCTAGTGTTTTTACTACAGTGACCTTAAAGCAGACACTGAACTGGAGAAATAATGAATCGATTCAGCATCCTCCTTCCCAAATCTCCCCTTTAAAAAAGAAATCCAAGCAGGTATTGAGCTGAACAATAAACCCCTCCTGAACTTGAGAACGTTTGATGTCTGAATTTCTCCTGATGCTTTGTACCTTGCTAAACTGAACAAACCGCTCTAAGAAAAGTGGAAAGCTGTGCACCAAGCCTGTGTGGTCACGGGGATTGATGATGGGACTTCTCCCATTACACTGAGGGGAGCCCCCAGCCAGAGACGCGATGGCCGACAAGGCCTGTACAGCTCCACCAAGGCCATTGGGGCTGGGATGATACAGGAGCTGGGAGGCCAGGGCAAGGAAAGGTCAGCCCAGCCCTTGGAAGCAGCCAGCTCTCCGGTGGAGAAATGGGAAAAGCCTTCGCAGCACATGATCTGCCTTTGGATGAGGAGGGACATATTAGACATGGTTGGCTAAAGGGAGCTGGGTCTTGGCCTAGCTTGGAGTGATTTTCACACATACTGTGAGATGCCAATGAAAGTCCTGGTGGAGTGTAAAGTCATTAAACGAGATGAAATTAAACAATTTAGTTATTTCTGCTTCATCATATTTGTGCAGTATGGCAGGCAGAATGAATTACTACTAATGATCAAATTTAGTAATACTAATTAAACTATCTCAATTTAATTAATACTAACAGAGAAAACACAGAATTGCTAATGTAAACCTTGAACTTAAAATGAAAAGGTGCCTCCTCGCTTTTATGAGTCACTGAATGTGAGGTTTTCTCTGAAAATAGACTGTACAGAAGTGGCTTTTTGTACTCAGTAAATAAGCTGCACTACTGTGTGGAGAATTACAGCTCTCCCCCATCTTTTTTTCTACATGTTTCTACTTTTACTCCTCGTATGCCTGAAAAGCCTCCAGGAGCAGAATCTGAACTCTGCTTTGACTCCCACGATATCAACAGGACTGATAAAGCAGTTGCCACTAGTGGGACAAATTCTGCCCTTGTTACTACTGTTAGGAAGACCCTTGTCTTGTCAGGTTATCAGAAGCCTGTGGAGCCTCCCTTGCTGGGAACAAACCAGACAGAACATAACCTGGCTTATGCTTTCATATTTAGCCTACAAGACTAGGAAATTGGGAAAACCCCAAAGCTAAACCCATCTCTACATCAAGGAAGATTGCATTGGAGTCACTGGGAGATAACACCTGAAGCCACAAAAGAAAAACTCTGAAGAGATACATGATGATTGCAGTACACGCCCTCTCCATTAAAAAAATGTCAATTTTAACTTTTAACTTATTTGAAAAAGAATAGGTATATTCTACTATGCATAGCTATAAGCAAAATACAAGCATAACTAAACCAAAATATTACTGTACTTCTGAAACAAACTCCTGCCAATAACAAATCCTCCATCTCTTATTCTCATCAACTTCAATGCGCCAGATCCAATACCACAGATTCACAGACGTGATCTTTAACTCAAAAGATGACAAGAAAATCCTTTAAAAAAAAGGGAAGAGCCAAACAAGGAACATTATGCGCAAAAGTGTTTCTGCAAAACCTCAAATCTCATTATTTAGCACATGCAAGGACGAAAAAAAAAGGAACCCAACACGGAAATTTCATATCTAACCTTAGCCCCTTTTTAAAACAAAAATACTTTTTCTGTTGTCATACTTAAAAAGCAAAAGCACAAAAGGATACCTAAAGTTGTATAAAGCTGCTTCAAGCAATGTGGAAATTATTGCGTTCGGCCTCAAAGGTGGCTGCATTTTATTGGTAGTGGGTTTTGTAACTCGCATCTTATAATTAACATCACATATCATTGGCTTTAGCTGCATCTCTTCATGTGTAATAACTAGTATTTCTAGAGATGATATAAGACATGGGTCATGCAAGGGAATATGCCTAAAAATATTATGACTGTAGGGTCAGTACTGTTTTCAAAATTGAGTATTAATAACCAAAGTAACTAAAGGCTACATAGTTAAGCCTACAAGATCTGTTCATGTTTAGCCTCTTGCTTTTTCTTAGATTTTTAAAAAAATTCTAATTTGGATGACGCTTTTCCAGTTCTACCTCTGCTCAAGTAGACTATGCTGTGAAATAAAATGCCTAGAACAAGACGATACCTTTTGTAGTCCTGAACTCTAATCAGGTAAAGTTTGAAAGCCACAATTTGTCATGCTGTTCAGTAATCCTTATTAAGAGCAGATGCCTTTGTTAAATTTAAAATATACACAGGTTTTCACAGAATTGCAGTCATTTTGCTGTATTTTCAAGCCCCAATCCTTCCCTGTATACTTTTTACATTTCTCTCGTATAGCCCAGCACTAGGGCAGGTGATGGTCAGCGTCTTGGGAACATGAAATCTGCTGCAAACTGGACAGTCCTTCTCCATTAAAAAACGGCTTCTCATCCTTTGGTCCCTTTTCATGGAATTAAGTATGAATTTCAGAGCAAGGCAGTCTATTTTGCAAGGTGTTCACCTCTGGAACTTATTTCTTCCTTGACCTCCATGTTAAGGCCGTTAAGCAAAGGTGATTCTTAGAAGCAGCTTAATGCCTATCCATTGGGAAGGATGTAGGGATAGTGGCCTTTAATTTTTGACCTTCATTGTAGGTTGTGGTCCTAATCCTTTGATTGCAGAATTGTTAAAAAGTGTATATGGCAGTTGGCAAAAATCTTAATGTTCCATTAAATGCAAAAGCCATAAATTCAGCTGCTGACCTTTTCCATCCAGGTCACATGTGACACCTACTGGAGTTTGTCAGGCTGTGTGGAATTTATGGAGCTCATATAGGTACCGGCTGCGAAAGCTGAACTTTCATGAAATGTCTTTCAAAGGCACTTCCAAAACCCTTGTAAGAAGTCAGTACGTCTTTTTTTTTAAGGGTATGCATTCTACGCGCATTTTAAAAGGTCTCATCATGCCATCTCGGCAAATCGTCAGCTCTTTGGGAACCTCAGCTCTTAAATTATTACTCTTCACAAAAATAGAGAAATCGGGCCAGGCATGTAATTATCGTGATTACCAACTTTCAACAACCCCTTTTCAAGCCTACGAAAGACGCTGAACCTCTGTGCGCTCCTTTCTCGTGTTCACCTCTCTGCCTCTCCCTGAGATCAATGGTATTGAGGGTGTATTGTCAGTCAGGGAAATGGGATTTGATAGTACCCTAAAGTAGTTGCGAGAGAAAGGAAGGAATACAAAACCTACTCCGGTCCACGCCGTGAGCGTGAGATCAATGTTTTCAATAATACGTTTGCCGCCACGTAGCACCCTAACTGTCGCAATTAATAATGTAGAAGGAGCTGATTAACTTAAGTAAAGTGCTCTCCAATGTGTAAACACATAAAGATCTATAGGGCAAAAGAGGAAAGAACGAACAAAACGTCATTTTTATATTTTATGTGGACACATTCTTGCTTTCTATTCTGCTCTTGTAACAATTACTGTACTAGCCACTCTGACAGAGTCAATAAATCGATCTGGGACCTGATGCAGCAGCGAGGCAGACTAATCCAATACAGCATTATCTGCAGTGGAGGTTGGGGGCGGGCGTGGGGTGGCCAGGAAATCGGCCAAGTCAAGTAAAAGCAGTAAGAGGCCCATAACTATAATTTTGCCTTAGACTTGTTTGATTTGTGTGTGTGCGTGTACGTACGCGTGTGTGCATCCGAACAAACGTGCAGCTCTGCCGGAGGAAGGCACTTTGCCCACGCTGCATCTCCAGCATCGTAGGATCATAGAATGATTTGGGCTGGAAGGGACCTTAAAGATCATCTCGTTCCAAGCTCCCTGGCATGGGCAGGGACACCTCCCACTACAGCAGGTTGCTCAAAGCCCCATCCAACCTGGTCTCGAATACATCCAGGGGTGGGGCATCCACAACTTCTCTGGGCAACCTGTGCCAGTGTCTCACCACCCTCACAGTGAAGAACTTCTTCCTTACATCTAATCTACCTATCTACTCACTTGAGGTTTAAAACCATCGCCCCTCATCCTATCCCTACATGCCCTTGTAAAAAAGTCTCTCTCCAGCTTTCATCCTTACAATACTCCAGTCACAGGATTCTGTGGTTCCGAGAGGACCAGCACCCACTCGGATTTGATCACGCAGCCGATAAATTTAAAGATCTGATAACTCTCTCCCCCATCACACTGAAGTCGGTACCTGCTCCCGCTCTT
The DNA here is from genome assembly GCA_013396935.1 of Baryphthengus martii. Lineage (NCBI taxonomy): Eukaryota > Metazoa > Chordata > Aves > Coraciiformes > Momotidae > Baryphthengus > Baryphthengus martii. The sequence goes on along the minus strand of VWZK01008630.1, from coordinate 233,756 downwards.
GACTGCACCCACCACAACAACAGCAGCAAGAGCTGCTGCTTGTCCACTGAAAAATTAATCTAGTGGTCCCCTTCTGCGTGCTCTGTACCTGTGAACATAGGAACTGTCACGTTTTGTCAGCTTAAATGGTCACTTGGGTCTGCTGTTACGTCTCTGACAGTGGCTGCGCTCCTCTTGAGAGGAAGATGCAAGAATCCCTATAAAGGAGATAGACCAAAATGATTTGGCCTGAGGGGAAGCTTCTTCCCAGCCCCATGCAGTAAGTGGTAGGCCCTGTAAATCCATGTTAGCGGGGAATATGAGATTGAAAAAATAAAAATAAAAGAAAGCTTCCTGCTGAATGGAAAAAAGAAAACTGTTTTTTTGGCAGAAGTTCTTCAAGAAGGAGAACATAGGCCATTGTTATTATGAAGACTTTTCAATGAAAACACAGAAAATCATTGCCTTTTAGAGTAATTGTTTAGCTAAAGAAAGGTTACACAGCTTGTAGAGAATTTAGTAAGAAATTAAATCTCTCCAGCTCATTCATCATATTTCTGCATTTGCCAACTCTTCCCACCAGGCCCACACTTACTTCTTCTCCCTCTTCTCCCCTACTGCGGAGCCTAAGTAATGGCCATAAAACCCACAGAAAGGGTGCCTTACGTGCAGGCTTCCTGTTTATTGTAAGGAGAGGGGGAAAATGCAATAAGTTTAATTGCTTAGTTTGGAAAATTTGTCCATGTCCATTGTAAATAATTGTGTGCTATATCTATTGGAAATAGGATGCTTCGTGTTCGTTTCCAAAAAAACGTCTGAACGGCTCACCGGAGCCTGCAAGGAGGAGGAAGAAAAAGCACAGGAAAAAGGATCCCCCCTGCTGAGAACTAACCCAGGCATTTCTGGACTGATTTGGCTCCAACTCTCTTTGAAGATAAGCCCACATGATGGTACTGGGAGTTTCTATGAATCTTTGCCTTTACAGTGCTTTCTTCTTGAGGTGTACTGCTCTCTGCTGCTTTTTAAGAACTTACCTGACAGCGAAATTTCCTATCACCCCTCTGCGCGAAAGCTCAATTAAATGGACTTTGTGCACTGAGCCGAAGAGGCAGCGAAGGGAACGGAAGTTGGGGAGTGACCCTGATTTCTGGTCACCTTTGTACCTCCTCTCTGCGCAGGCACGCTCTGGACTGTCATTAGCCACCGTGATCAGAGCAGCACGTTCACACTCATGCTGCAGCGGGGCCACGCGGCGGTGGAGCTATTACGCGATACATATGTGATGTTATCAAGAGCACCATGGCTGCATGCGGGTTCTTTTCTCCCATCAGGGAGGAACCATCTCAAGTCTAGCTCAGCAGAGGATTCAGGCAACATCTCCTTGACTAATTTCGACAAAAGAGCCAAACACAAAGCAAAGGCAGGATCTGAAATCTTCTTTCAGCTTCCCAGAGTCTGAGATCTGCTGATGCTTGATAAAGATTGACACTGAATTTTTCTATGCACCCTCTCTCTAGACTTACACTACATTTTCACAGCCATCTCTAGGCCACCCTCAAGATCAAGCCAGTATAGCTGCTTCCTGGGTGGAAGATGAAAGGCAGCAGCAACACTCAGATCACATATCAGTAGCCTGGTGCCACTGGTTCTCCAGCAAAACAGTTTTTGCTCAGGGATTAAAACTTCCAGTCATCATAACAGAGCTCAAGTCCACAAGAGCCTATCCTTTAGAGCTCTTCAACCCAGGCAATTAGTATAAATTAGGTGGTGACACAAACAACTTTCTCTTCTCACATGCTCAACTGTTCATTATAATGGTTCTGATTCTCAGCTCTGTTTTGGGTCTCTCATTTCTTACACAAATTGCAAATCTCCAGTAGGAAAGTGACCCATGAGGGCGTAGGGCCCACAGAGGGTCAGGAAGAATCTAAAATTCAGACAGAACTTTGGGCAACTGTGCTCTGGGTGTTAGAGGAGATCAGCCATTGCCAATATGGGAAATTCTACAGATTCTAGCCAGGTCTGGAAGGAGAGTGATCCCTCTAACTTCAGCAGCTCTAGAAAGTAGCAGTCCCAGACCCCAAAATTGTATTTTTATATCTAGTCTCTGAAAATTTTTGTTCTTTATGCAGAAGAGATATTATTCCTGCATGCAAATGATGTCCTGAACCTGCCACTTTTGCTGCTACGGGCCAAGAGAAGGCAAGGGACAGTCAAGGCTCTGCTTAAAAGTGCTTTGCAGTGAAATTTCTTCCAAAGCCAGGTGTGCTGGCCGAGGGAGGTTACTTTATGGAATATGTAATTCTCAGGGGGATGAACTGATTTGAATAAATGCTTCTGAATTAGTGTCCTTTATCTCTACTCACACTCAAACAGAAGTGGCATGTTCAGCCTTGAGAAGAAGTATTCTTATCCTGGGCAGGAACAGTCACCTAAGCAACAAGTAGCCCTGACCTGGCTTATAAATAGTTCTGCTCGCAACCCCCAAAATAAAAGGTCTGATCCTGTTCCTGCAGCCTCTCATGTTCTCCGCACATCCCCTGCACCGTACGAGTCACACGCAGCCCTTCTGCTCTTTCTGAACACGAACTACTCCGCGAAGCGAAGCGGTGGCTCAACTGTTAGCGCAGTGCCACGAGATCCTGACCTTACTCGAGGGCCAGCAGGTCCTGCCTGTCTGACCAGAGCCATTCCTGGGTGCTGGGGAACTGGAGAGAGAGAGAGAAGGGTGCAGAGGCAGAGAAGCACAGGCAGCTTGCGGTACTCATTAATAACGCACATCACCGGAGGCCGCGTGCGAATCCGGAGCCTCTGCGTCCCCTTCCGCCGGTGCAAAGGGCAGGGCACTGTGGCAGGGGTTGAACGAGAAGCAGAAATGGCAAATCCCCGTGAAGCCAGGCACACGTTCCATTTGTCAAAAGAAAAAAAATTTGTGCACTGGTTTCTTTCTTCCATAGGGTGGCAATGGAACCTGGGCACAAAAACCAGCTCCGTGGTTTCAGCTGCAGGAGCGATAGCTCTGGGGGGAACTGCAGTAGCTTCTTATTGAAGGATCAGGACTTTGATCTACGAATCCGATATGTTTTTGGGCCTCCGCTACCTGCGAGACCGCTTCCCTGCCTCCACCCCTGCCGGAGCCACCTCCAGCCGCGGCGAGAGGCATCACCTGCGCTACGCTCCTCCGAAAGAAGTGTCTAGGCAGCAGTGCCTGGCTGTTATCACAGGAGGACCATCTACCCTGGAATTTGCCTCCCTCCCTCGTCTGACAGAGCTCACATCTGCTAACCTACAGGAACACGGCATAAAGCTCATTTTTTTTTTCTCGTGCCCTTTGTTTTAAAGTGCTGCCAGTGAAAAATTGCAGGTAGCAGTTTGCTTTCTGAAAGGGAAGTAAAATAGTCTTTCCCTTGTCTCTCGGAAAGAAAGTAATTGTACAATTAGGTTTGTCTATGCACCTGAGGCATAAGGTGGTTTTTTAGAGATAAAGAAAAGCCTAAAAGAAGCAGCTACAAAGATACCACTGTCTAATTCAGGAAAGGCACAGAACAGAAGCAGATCTAACAAAGTTAGCAATTTCCTTATACTATAAACATTCTGCTAAACTTCCATAATTCCTCCCCCCTTAACTTACTCCAGGGCAGCAATCCTTTTTTAGAGATGTTTCACAACGTGCATCTTTATACCTGGTAGCAAGAGCATGGCTGTGCTTCTGAGCTTGCTGGTTTTGACACTCGTTTTGCTTCCTAGGTGAGCTTGTTTGATTTTGGGGGTTTTTCTTATACTTTATGGTGGTGCACTAGGTAAGCTGTGGGCCTTTTGGTTCACTTGTTTTGTGTTATAAAGGATGAGCTCTACCTGGAGCACTCTTGTAGCTGGGTGGCTCTAGGGCTTCACCAGGGAAAGTGTGAAAAGACAAGACCTTGGCTCGCTGTCCATGATCTGACTGTAACTTTGGGACCATGCAGAGGCAAAAGCGGGAAGAGCTGCTTCAGTACTTCTAGAAAATAGTTTTATCTTTTCCTAGAGAAAAGTAAGGGAGTAAAGATTTGTTTTGGCACTTAAGTTATAGAAACTAGAAGGGATGCATTGGATATAAAGCATGTTTAGATCAGAGAGGGATTTTTCCTTAAACAGCTGGACAAGGGGTGCTTGATACACTTTCTTAAGCCGAGGAGAAAACCATGTACTTTCTCACAGCTGATCCTCGGCCTAGGCGCCTGCATTGGGAGGCAGTTTCTGTTCTGTGCATCCTTGTAACCTCACAGCAACCTCACAGCCCACAGGTTAGTGGCAGGTAGGAGGGATTAGATGGAGCAGGCGCGTGCTGCTCAGGAGCTGTTTTTAGCATCCAAAGTACAATTTCCAGGAAGATGTAGGCTAAGTAGGTGGCAAACAGAACTCAGCCTAGTAAACAATGTTTAGGGTGAAGTGGAGCTAAAGGAATTCTGTACTAGAGAGACAAGTGGGGGCATCAGACATCAGCAAACACCGTTTAGAGCGCAGAGTGACAGCGCAAACTCCAGTCACAAAGAGCAGGTTGCTAGTTTAGTGTTACCAGCTGCACTGCCTGAGTTTCAGAATTACTTTTATCAATTGGTTAGGAAAAAAAAACCAAACAACAACCCACCCCAAACTCAGAACCCTTTATTAGTGTTGTTGCTACTGATAGGCTAGTCCCTAATTAATGTGATGGTACTTTCCCATTCCTCTACTACTCGCCTTATTACGAGTCCTTGGCAATAGGAGAGACGTATCTATTACTTAGTCATGAGGCATCTAGACCAGCTTGCTTTTGAAACTAAAGCCTGTATACCCCAGGCATACTGTATTTCTGATTTGCATATGGAAAAGGCAGTTAAAAAGCTGATGTCCCCATATTGCTTGCGAGTCAAGTAGCAAAAGTAAATGATTTATCAAGCAAAGGTTACAACACCTGTGCCTTTTTGTCAACATATACAGAGGATGCCAAGTCAAGTGCTTCTTCTAATAGCTCAAACAGAAATTTAGATTCAAATAACCCCCCAGATAGGACAATTATGCGGTGAGCTGCTGGAGCGGCAGAGTGATGGATGAGGTAAGCAGAGGCAGCGCATGAGAAAACAAACCTACTGAGAAGTTTTGAAGCTGCTAAAGTCTGCCAAAGCCAACAGCTCTTTCGGGGCTTTTGTTCCTGAGTCAGAACTACTGACTTAAATCGGTTTAGTTCCCTGGTCTCTTCTGTCGTGGAGTTGTCATCACAGAATCACAGAATGTTAGGGGTTGGAAGGGACCTCAAAAGATCCTCTAGCCCAACCCCTTCTGCCACAGCAGGGATCACCTAGAGTAAGTCACACAGGAATGCATCCAGGTGGGTTTTGAATGTCTCCAGAGTAGGAGACTCCACCACCTCGCTGCAACCTTATTTGACTCAGGAAGATGAGAAGATGACCTTTTCCTAAATAAAATATTCTATAAATTCTACAAAATTCCTTTAAGGGATTATATTTGAAGCAATGCGACATAAAAGAGAACATGCTGCTTAACGGAAACGTCTACCGCTCATTTTTATACCGCTCATTAAGAAAGGCACGTACTGGTTTTGGCTGTTTGAAAACTGCCCAGGACAACATGATCCTTGCTCAAACCCAGCCATGCTGTTGGACATTTGTCTGCGATTTTATTCCAACGTTCTGTGAATGCCCATGTATGGGAAATGCGACTTCTGCCGAACGGCGCTGTCACATCCCCGTGCACAGACTCAATTTGCGGCGTTTTTAAGACAAATAACGACGAGGCGTAACTACTGCCGGTAGTTAAACGACCCACCGATTGGCAGAAAAAATCAGAGCCACCGAAAAGCTGACCGGAATGTTTTCTTACAGCTTGTAGCTGGACCATAATTTTTAAAAAGCAGATGTTCAGATACAGTCTTCATTTATATTTTGCTGCTCCAGCAGTAAAGGGTTGCTTAACCCTTATATTTAAGCTCAACTTTCAGTAGCTCTGAGTGTTCACTGCTTCCTCCTGTCTAAGGGAGCTGTGTGGCCTGGCAGTTAGTGGTCCTCAGGACCCATATCTTAGGCTGACTCTGAATGTACTATAAAAATCCTGATGGAAAGCAGCCACCCCAGCTGCTTTTAATAACACAGTCCTATATGTTTTTATATTTTCATTTTGCAAATATCCTAAGTGATCGTCCTATACGCCAATGCCCTGCAAAAAGAGTACAAAAGCACGTCGTTGTTAAAGGACCGCTAAGTAAATCCCGGATCATCGCAGTCAGTATTTTTACCTCACTTCTCTCATTTAAAACAAAGTCAACTTCAGAGTTGTTTTCATGAATAAGTAGTGAGTTTTGCTGATAAATTATATATTTAGTATCAAGTGGGTTGTGGTGGTGTAATGATGTATAGAAGCACGGAGATGCAGCTGGAGTCAGAGACTGGAAGTCAGTCTCCTTACCCACTGCAGCATGTTTGACTTTAATTGAAAGCTGTGCTTGAGTATTGTTTTTCACTGTGCAGCATTGTTATTCACTATACTGCATTACATAGAAGCACTTAAAGTAAGGCTAGAGCACTTTAAAATGATTTAAGCCATAAATAAGGAAGATAAAAGTTTACAGTCAACAAACTTCTCTGGGAAACCTAGGCTGCAGGATGCAAGTCAGTTTAAAACATTCTGGAGACTTAACACTGCTGTGTCTTGCTACATAACCAGTTTACCAACTAGTAGTTTTTCAAGTCTTCTGGAAAAGGTAAGTAGCATTCCCAAAGGGTTTCGAGTTTCCTGAGCTATGAAGGAAAAGACCAAATGCTTAAGGACTTTAACAGTGCACCTTAACATTCCTGTTTCCCGACTTCTGTGTGTTGCTGTGTATTCCAGTTGTTTCCAAAACGACTGGAGAAATACAATTTAAACGCGGAGGCGCATGAAAACTTGTCGCGTACGTGATCCAAATAAAGGAAGAGGCCTGAAAAGCGGGGTGCAGGCCGCTTTTTCTTAAGGCATGGAAAAAAAAACATCAGACCCTGACGGGTTAAAACCCCTCTCTGCACTACTGGTGTACTTTCTGTGACCCTATTTAATGCAGAGAAGGCTTGAGATTCGATGTAGTTTAACCTGTGCTGTCGACAGAGCTATAAACTAAAGCCCCTAACAAATTGTACACAAAGAACAGACAGCAAGAAAACACATTGTGTTCAGAGGCACCTGGATGCAACTCTGTAAACGGAAAATCTTCCATCATGAGTGACCTGTGCTTCATTGACAGCGTAGGTGCTGATGCCATCACAACAAGGAGCCTGTCTTCGTGCCTCTACTGGACTGTGGCACATGACAGCCATTAGTCCAAACACTCATTACTCAAATTATTATGGAAAGAACTTATAGGAATGAAGAGTAATACTCCCTGATTTGCTAATTATTTGAATGATTAGTTTTCAGTCACTGCAACCAGCTCAAAACAAAATTACAAATATCTCTTGCTGTTGACCTTTGAAAGAATTGTAACATAGTCCAAAAACCACTTAAAACTACAAACCACAGTTGTCCTAAAGCACTAGGTCTGCTCACTTTTTTATACCTTCTCCCCCCTGATAACGTGATATTAAGCACAGACTTAATTTTTTCAACATCTGGCTCAAATTAGCTGCTAACAAAACTGCCAACAACTATTTTCTTAATCGACCCTGGGAATTTGATACAGCTTGGAAAAAGCACATTTAAACCTCGTCCTTCTCCTAAAGAAACACAAATGTTTACTTGAGCTTCTGATTTGACCATAGCAGGGCTATGAATTCAGTTAACCCAGCTTTATAGGCCTGCCTCAACTGGACTTTTTTTTTTTTTCTCTTCGTGTAAGGAAACAGATGTGCTCGCAATTACAGAATCTCCTGCTCTCTCAAAGCCCACCATGCAAATGGCCAACCAGGAATTCGAGGGTATTTTGTTTTTTTTAACATGGAAGGCATTGGAGCAGGCTCCAGTTGTATCTGGTGGGGGGAATAAGGTGCACTTTTACTCGACGGCTCTCTCTGAGCTCCTTTTGCCTATATGCAATTAAATGCACTGCCTAGGGAACGGGTTGGAGCAAAAGCCTTTGAAAACCCAGTCCTAGAGGAAAAAAACCAACCCCTTGTGCGCTAGAAGCCAGTATCTTAGAAAGCAAGAGAGATCTTTCCAGTTAACAAAAGCAGCGTTATCACTACGTAAGCCCAAAAAAAACCAAACACAACAGACAAACAAACTGCAAGTGACATTTCACTGTAGTTACTGAGACCATGTGGGTGAAGTGAGAGCGGCAATGCAGCTGGCTCCGCGGGGACACGTTAGAGTACACTGAAGAAGAAGTAGAAGAAGAAGAAGAAGGAGAAGATGAACAAGAAGGAGAAGAAGGAGAAGAAGAGGAAGAAGAAGAGGAAGAGGAAGAAGAAGAAGTAGAAGAAGAAGAGGAAGAAGAAAAAGAAAAAGAAGAAGAAAAAGAAGAAGAAGAAGAAGAAGAAGAGGCTGCAGGCATACAGAGAAGTCGAAAGCGGCCCACCTGAGTCTGTTGAGGGATATTTACAAAGCTTGGATCCCGTGGTCCAACACTGACGAATCGGTTTGCGGGGGAGGTGCTGGGTGTCGAGTAGGCTGTGAAGGGAAGGGACACATGCGTTGAGGAAGCGGCACTAGATTGCACACGAACAACACCAAAACACACTGTCTCAGAGCCACCTAAGCAGATGTTTAACATAGAAAATGTGCAAACGTTTTAGAGAGCGAGAGTTTGGGTTTAGACACTGGAAAGGGTTTGGTCTTAACGATGGGGTTTATCAACACGTAAGGGACTGGACTGCTCCCTGCCAGGCGGGACGGCAACGACGTGCACTCAGGGAGGAGTGTGCTGGGGTCACCTGCGCTGCTCTCCATCCCAGAGGAGATCCCAGCAGGCCCTTCCAGGCTGGGATAGAACAAGAGACTTCTGTAGGTATTGCCTGACTGATTCCACTCGAATATGTGGTATCTCTGGTTTCAATGGAGTTTTGTAGAGCTGTGAATTTACTAAAGAGCTTATTAACAGAACCAGACCCTTATTTCATGCTTAATCCAGCATTCTTTCTCAATAGAAAGTTTTAGTTTTCATACTGCTGTGGTCTGCACTCTCTAAAATGTTCACTTGATGTGTTTGACAAACTAGGAAGATCCTTTCGGTAAAAAATTAATGGGTTGCAGTTTCACTGGGGTGGTAAGTGCAATCAGTCTGAAGGCTGAAGCTGCCTTTAAAAACTGGAATGGCTCCCATAAATGTAAAGCTATTAAATGCAATGCAAGCCAAGAACCCAGATTACTTCCAAACTTGAAGTACTTTAATGATTTTATTGTTGCATTATATTCTCCACTGCAACTGTCCACAATGCCACGTACTTCCACATCCAAAAGCTTTCAATGCATTTTCCGTCTTCCTCTCATTTGAAAATCCCCCATGCAATCTTCTCCCTTGTTCAGACTTTTTGCATGTTCAGATCTAAATTCAAATAACCTAAATAGATGCCTTAATACAAACAGTGATTCTGTCTATTTTAAATATATTTATGGGAATGTATTCTGCTGAATAAAATCCCCAGACAATCTAACTATCCAATGAAGAGACAAAAAACAATGTTAAAAGGAAAGTTACTTGCCAAATTCCAGTCAGGCTAAATATAATGTTCAAGCCTCAACGTTACAGAAAAATAAAGCGAGTTAAGAGTCGGAGAAGACCCTGAGTGGTCTATGTGGATGAAATCCTGTTGCCTTTCCGAAGGCAAAATGTTGGGTGAAGAGACATTACCTTGGAGGAGCCCTTGGTTTAAGACTGTGCTGGATCAGACCAATGCTCCACCTTGCCCACTGTCCTCTCTCTTAAAGAGGCCATAAGCAGATGCACAGGGAAGAGTCAAAACAGGTCACATATTTACTTTCTCATATTCTTTCCCACCCTCTGGTTATTTTCAGCTCAGGGACTCCCTGTATTTAAAGTCCCACAAGGGATTTCTCATTGATGAATGCCCTGTCTGCCCTTGAACCCATGCAAATGTTCTGCATCCCACAAAGGCCTTTGGCGAGGAGTTCCCAAGTCTAAGAGCGCGCAGAACCTCGTCCTTCCCTTCCCTCTCTCCCCAAGTCTCACAAACGTCTCATGATGTCTCCTAATTCTTAACAATTATATCAGAGAATTTCACTTTCTCAAAGAGCATTCCCCTGAAATCACCCCAGGAAGTGCACCAATTTGTCTTTCCAAGATGAATTTGCAAATTGGAGGACAGCTTGCGTATTAGAACATGAACAGGTACACTGGTTGCTATTCATATCTGCAAATCAAGGAAGAAACGAACTGAGTAGGTTTGGTGAGATGTTCTCCTTGCCTTTTTACCATGTTAATTTGTGCAAAAAATCAAAGAAGCCACGAATTTGCAAAGGGTATATCTCTGTTGCTAGTGCCACGTATTACAATTTTTCTGTACTGTTTTATGGTGAGGCTGGTTTTTTTGCTTGTTTGTTTGTTTTTTAATTAACTACTGAACCCTATGTTGTGCAAGCCTAAAAATTCCTTCCGCAGTGAGGAAAATTAACTCAAAGCTCAAAAATCAAACATCCGTTGTTTGGTTCTTCTGGTCTACTTTTAAGGAAGCAGAATGAGTGGAGAGGCCATTTAATCCCTTGGAGCAGGTAAGTTCCACTCAGAAGGGAAGGAACTCAAGATCTCATTTACAGTTCCCTGTTGGCAGATACTTTTGCTGTGATATTTGGGAGAAAATCAAAGGGAAACCATCGTAACAGTGTCTTAAATGGCTTCTCTGTTCAAACAAAAATCCTGAAGCATTTGAAAACGGTATAATACGCACAAAAGTCCCCTCAAACCTTGCTGGGTGAATTCCTATGTATGTCTTTCTTCTGTCATGTGCCAAACTTGCTTTCTGAAAATACTTGGATGTCAGCTTGGTATTTCCTCAAGGTCATATAACTACATTGCTAAAGCCAAGAAATGAAGGGTACCAAAACTACACATATGCAGAGCCGGCTTTACACTGGACTCTCCCAAGGCGCTAGTCCCACTTCTCTGTAAAATGTCACGAGTTGTTTGTGGATTGTAAAGGGCCATTTTGGCTCAGAATATTAAATTGATGTGGAATACAAATTAGTAGTGACTCTTGTTATGGTGAAATTTGGTTCAGAAAAGGGAGCAGTACTGAGAGTTGCTTAGACCATCACCAACACGCCTTCTAGCCCTGTCTTACTGTCTTGATGGAAACACCCGTTTGACGTGGAGGTGGGATTCCTGGGAAGTCTTATCGCTTCTGATCTGAGATTAGGATCGGACAAACTGCTCTCATGGGTCATATGATACTAGAGTATACATAGGCTGAGCCTATAGTGGGGTCTTCAAGCTCCTTTTTAGGAAAGGGAAAAGTCAAAGCACGGAAAGGAGCAGAAGTCAGGTGTCTTAGGCAGATCCTCTCCTGATCTCTATCAGCTTTGCTCCACGGGAACTGCACAGATCTACACTAGTTTACACTAGCTGATAGCTGGCCCATTGGGCTTGAATAGAAACATCTTCCAGCCCAGCCTAGTCTTTCCGCTACTGGAATTCACCAAGGACTGTTTGCAACATCATAGCCCATAGCCAAGGAAATGGATCTGATGCCACAAATTTGCTGTGATGCTTCACTTCAGGAACAAGCGAAACAGGAGCTGGCAGAGAAAGAACATTTGCTCACACAGACAGCTTCGATATTTAGCCAAAACGGCAAGAAATTGTATGGAAGACAAGACAAACAAACAGTTTGGGGAATGGCATGAATTTTAAAGTTGCCCACAGTAGGAGAATGTTAATTTAAACTATAGTTTCCTGAAATAATCTCTGTTAAGTGTAGGAGTGTGTCGTTTATCAGCCAGTTCTAGATTAAAAGGATAAACTTTCGGTTGGTAAAGATGGTTTGGGTGAGCGATAACCTAATGTACCACTAGGTCTCTCTTTTACTGACCAAGAGGACAGGTACACGTGCTGGATTGATAGGATGAGCTGTACTGTTTCACAGAGGACTGGGAGTCAGTTCAGCTGTTGCAGAGTTCTACGAGAGAATTAACCGGAGGAACGTGGTGCAATACAGCAGTTCCTACCGTAGTGCATCCTGCAGCTGAGCATCTGAGAGGGAACTGCAAATTCTAACAAATTAAATGATACAGTCATCCCCCTCCTTTTTTTTTTTTTTTTTTATGGATGGCGAAAGGAGCAAACAGAAAGCTCAAATGGCTTGCCCAGAGGGTGCTCAGTCAACAGATAGCAGAAAAAAGGAGAGAAATCCAATCTGATTATGAATCCAGTACTAGAGCCACAAGATCATTCTTCTCATCCTGACACAAACACTGTTTAACACGAAAACTCCTTTGTGCAAAGGGACATTAAGCGATAACGATCTTGCCCAACAAGGGAAAATAGCTAAGTTTCTCCCCATGTAGAGTTGTAAACCTTAGGAAATAACATTTAGTTTAAAAATACTCTTTAAAAATCATAGTGTACAGGATGGCAGTATCTTAGACTGCATTGGCATGAGGGACACAGATTCTAACACTCAAATTCAGTTATGATAGTGATAAAGTCCAACTGACATGTACTGGAGGTGGTGTTTTCTCTGGGCAATGAGATATTAAACCCAGAAACTGTCAAGTTCAAGAAAATATTGTGTAATGTTTGTTCTGGGTTACCAACCAAACTAAATCGAGAAGAGATCTGAGATACGATAACTTTGGGACTACTTATGATACCAAGGATATGTTCTACTGAAAAGGCTTTTTATGGAGGAAATATGAACCCTCCCAAACCTCATGAATCCCATCTCCATTGTATCATCTCACTGGTTTTCCAAAGGGATAGGAGTCGCAGCTGAAATTTCCAACTCCCAGAGCATGCCTGGCCACCCAGTAGCGGCAAATCCCCAGTGTGCATCTCCAGGGGCTCTTCCTTCCTTGGACAGCGCTAATGTTCATGTTTTGGTTAATGTCACAGCTGGAGAGTTTCACTCTTGCTCTGAGAATCATTAACCACCTCGTGATTTTTCGCTTTCGTTCCCAGGAGGCCGTGCTGTATTGAACAGCTGCTCCTGGCTCCTGCACCCCTCAGGAGGGCCATATTCCAATTTTTGGTAGGGCCATAACTGCATTTTGTTTCTGCAGAGGGCTTTCTGCTAGACCAAAAAAGGGAAGGAGAATGGAGCACATGCCAACCTCTTTCACTCCATTTCCTTGGAAGGGGGGGGAGCCTTCATTCTCCTCCGCGCAGCTAAGGAGAGAGTCTGGCCAAAATCTAACATCACTCCTGCCTTTGTTGCAGAAGTGACTTTCCAATATCCTAGAGCTCTGCAGGGCAGTCAGCCATAACCCAGTGACACTCCCAGAACCGGTGCACTCGAGCAGTTCGTAACCATGGAAAACACCTTTTTTTTTTTCAGTGTGGCTTTTATGAAGCGCTGGTGAATCTGCACTTGCTATTTGAAGGCTAATATTTAGTTAAGGAAAAAATAAACACCGATGAAAATGGAAGGTTGGTACTGATTGACATACTAAATGGAGTCCAGTGGACCCTTCCGGTAAACTCACGCTGCTGGGCTAGGAACTTTGGTTTGTTTTATTTTTTACATGGCCAGCCACGTCCACTGGCTTTGGAATATTTGTAATATATTTTTTTCTTAGACAATGTTTCCTATAATCTACTTTTCTGTAAAATTTGTCCCTAAATTAAATTATATGCTTCTTAACAACTCGAGTCCCTATTATTCAAAACCCTTACCAAAAGCAAGATGCATGCCTGAATATGCACAGAACTATATGTTTAGACATCGGCGTAGCTAATTAACAAACAGTAATTATTTTCCTAATCTTTTGTTTAAATACCATTAACTGGCTGCTCTTGAGAAAAACCTTGATTCCCAATTAACGTGGCAGCTGTCTGCTGAACGCTGAGCCACGGTGACCAGCCCGAGCTGAGACCGGCGGGTGGTGTTCTGCAAACTTCAGCGGACAAACGCCAGGTTTTGTGCCAGCTGAGAACCAGGCCAGACACACGTTTAGCTTGTTTACATGATCATGGTATCATAAAAATGAAGTATTAAGATTACTGCTAAAACGAAGTTGGGAATTTTTTTTTTTCTTTTAGACACCACACGCTGCCAGTAAACTGAGTCACAACTGTAATGGCAAACGTACACTGACCTAGTTTCATTTTTCCCGGTTCTGAAGACAAGGAAATAGTAAGGCATTGCTGACTGTATTCAGCGATGATTATGACTAAACATTAACCTTTTAGATTCCACCGCCAAATTTTGTTGATAGGACTTAAAAGATGGTATCTCCTATCGGAAAGCATCAAAACTTCCTGATAGCGCAAGTGTTACTCTAAGGCCAGAAAGAGTGGAGGGAATGAATCAACTTCTTAGCTCAACAAAAATCTGCTGATCAATTCTAGAAGTCCTGATACTAGAAGATCATGTTCACAATCTTACCAGACTGTCTCATACTAAAACCCATTTTAATTTCGAAGCGAGCCAGAGCATCGTGCTGAGTTTGCAGTTGTGCACTATCGCGTAGCAGAAGGCGATGCGAAACTCCCAACAACCACCAGATTTTAAAAATGCCCCCTGAAACCTGTGCAAATCTCCTGAAGAGGAGATGAAGCTTTAAAAATGTAGGCTTCACATGGTCTGAATAGTGAGTACCTCTTTGCACATCGAGCAGTGATTACGTATAGCGTTTAAATAATAAGCTTGAAAAGCACACAAAGGGATTTGCTCTTTCGATTAGATTGATTTTTGTTTGTGGATGTTATTTGGACTCCCTTCACTGTGGAACAAGTCCCCTACAGTTGCCATTAAAGCACTGAAAGCTTCCCTTTTGTTTTTAAATGTCAGTTTGAGCATAGCTTCATTAAATCATTTCACAATTAACTCCCCGAACATCCAGACTTTTTTTAAAGCATCAAACCCAGCTGAATCGCATTTGTTTCCCAGAAGAGTGAGTCCAAAGTGGTATCCCCAAGTGTGCATCCAGGAATTTGTATATTTGACTTGTGGCTACACAAAATACATATGGGAGCCGTGTGGGTGGTGGAGAGAAGATTAAAGCTTTCTCCCTGGGCCTAAAAAATACCATAGCTTCTTGCCCAAAATGCAGGGCTCGGGAATCAAGTCATAAGGGAGAAGACGTCTGGGTTAATCTAGGAAGACTCATTCCCAAAAGAACTATAAACGAAGTGAACTCGAAAGAGTTGTTAGTTTAGCCCAGTACGTATGAGCAGTGATGTTTTCGCTGAGGCTAGCTGTCTGACTCCCACATTGTACCTATCCTCTAAAGCCTGACTGGAGATACCAACGTGCCTCCTCATGACCAGTAAACAAGATCCCCAAAGCCCAAGGTCTGTGTCACAGCTTAGCTCCCGGCTCCCGATTCCTCTCATACGTGGTTACGTGAAGTGCCAACAAAGGCAGAAATAAAACGGTCACCTTAAGCTAACTCTTGTCTCATTAACGTAGAAGCAGCTCAGAATTTTGTCCATCATAGACAGAGCGGAGAGCTCTCCTACTTCCCGAGAGTCCTAGTCCAGTCCTCATCTCTGCATAGCCGACAGACGGTAATCGCAGCACGTTGCGCGCTGCTGCTAGCCCTTGGGTCCCGCTGCGTCTATACTTACTTGGAGAAGTGGGAGAGGTGGCCCCTCCTTCTGTTGATGTAGTTGGAGGTTTTGTGTCTGGCACTGGCAGAGGCACAGGCCTAGCCATTGGTGGCGGAGGTGGTGGTGGCAACATTGGGGTAGGAAGGAATGGATTGTGCACCTTGCCTTGGCTGCTACCATTGGGCTGCCAAAAAACAAGCAAACAGACAAAAATTATACTAAAAACCAGCTATTAGGAACCTCCAGTAATAACAATTTTCTTGAAAGCTGCGTGTAATACATTTAGAATTACTTGAGAGGTGGCTAAAAAGTGCTGGGTCAAATTCTCCATTGACTTCAAGGAACCTTATCTCAAACCCTGTGAACCTTGTGAAACTATGGAAATATGCGCTTCTAAAGATTAGTCCTATTAGCAGCTGGTCTGAACTGCCCTGGATTAAATTCTACAAGTCTTTACGTTTCCTGCAGCCACCAACTCATGCTCAGTGAGAGCTGAAGTGGTATTTTTGACCTCTTAAATGGCCTGGTTTCGTGCCTCTGTTACACCCTTAGGAGATCAGCGCCTAGAATTTGTGTGTGCAAATTTCTTAAAGATACTGCTCGTTAACAGAAAAAAACCCAAGCATTTTTGGTAGTCTTAAAAGTCATGCTGATATCTTATTGCAGGAAAATGAACCAGTATATATTAAAGTAACTGCTCTCCCACGTCCCTTTTGAGTTAGCAATAGTGTAGCTCACAGTTTAGCTGCCATTAGGATCATATGGAGAAATGACTGAACTTAAAACTGCTTCGTTTTCACATGTGAGGAAAAAAACAGCTGCCTGCATTTAGTCTGGGATGTGGTCAGTCACAGGCAGAATGGGTCCAGCTATTACAAGTGTGGTCCTTCAATTAATCACCAGAAAAAAGCCCTGTCCATAAGTGAAAGTGTTTTCAAGTATTGGAGAAACAAGAAGCAGGCTTAAAAAAAAAATAAATTCCCCAGCCCTTCCCCCTACTTGTTAAGTTTACATTTGAAATGTAACACAGCCTGGACACTTGAAAACCATACAGACAGATGCCAAATACCATTATAAAGAGAAAGTAGGACAGCCTGTGAATCAGGTGTTCCATTTTAGTGACAAAAATGATGAGATCACTTTCGACAGCACTCTACAAATTGATCTCACTGCAGTTCTTCTGGCACTGAGCATTGGCTTTTCCATTGATGATAAAAGCTCAGCTTTAAACATAGATCCATATTCTAAGTACTGCTAAAGAAAATAATATTTTAATTCCTGTTAGGTTTTCCATTAGCCTGAGTTACTGGGGACGAAATACTCATACTGGCAAGCGCTTGGGACCTTATTTTCGTTCCACCTGCTTTGGCACTGACAAAAGGTCTTCAAGTCTTGTAGGTGCAAATCACACTGGTGCTAGAGCAAAAATGGTTCAGGGCATAAATAAGACTCAAATTCATCTGCATTTAACTTAACAGCACCCCCACCGACTTCAAAGACTGCTGTTACTAGTGTTTGCAGCAAGGAGCAATCCTTCAGGGATATTTATTTTTTTCCCCAACATCCAGTACCTTTAATAAACTAATATATTAGTGACATCTCTCAAACACTATCTTGTCTCACAATTAGGTCTCTTTCCTGCCAAGAAGACCCCTGCTGTATGTTCATTGTGAGCGTGCTAACAGTTCATAATGCTGAATGGTTTGGGATAAATTAAGCAAATGAATACTCAAGGAAAAGAAAAGCACTATATTGATTTGTTGTCTAGACATAAATGTATCTGCTAACATATTGCAGACATTATTCAAAGCCAGTACTGGCTGGAATAAGTGGAGTCAGTTTTTCTGCTAGGGAAAGGAAAGCACTGAGAACAATATAGCTTATTAAGTAAGTGTAATAAATTAGATGCTAATAATTAAACTAATTCTCATTAACACTTTCAATCGTGTGTATGTCAGGAGAGAAACAGTAATTTTGCCAGTCATTACTTCATTGGCTGGAAAAAGTTACATGCATTACATTTCATGAAATATTCAGAGCATTATTTTAGATTTGATTTACATAAAATTTATAAATTCTGTGTTTGACCGGAATGCTATTTCAATAACAGCAAGATGATTCACTTTATTTGATTAAAAAAAAAAAGAAAAAGAAAATGGTTATTTGAAGCTTTGGAACTCTGCTTAATTTTTCATAGAGATAAGGGGAAAAGATAACTGCTTACAGAAATAACAAACCATAATAAACTGTACTTTTAACATCTTGAGTTCAAGTACTGGTCAACTTGATCTAAAGTGCTATATGGCAGTATTTTTTTTTTTTTTTTTTTAATGAACTTAGCTGATCTGAAACATCTGTTTCTCACCCTCCCTTTTCCTGCTCCTTCTCCCCCCACCCCGCCCCGAACTTCAAAAATAATTAATAAAAATTATTCTGCCTTCATATTTTCTTAACCCCAGTTCCACCAGGGTTACAACACAGGCAGCAAAGTCATTTGTGGAGGGACCCAAAAGGTCACTGTATCACCAGCTTCTCCGACAGTTTAAGCTAATTTCACCACAATGTGGTCGAGTGTTTTTTTTGGGGAGGATTTGTGTTGTTTTTTTTCAAAAATATTTTTCCAGTAACAGCATTTTGATTTTTTTTTTATTCTTCCAACGACTATTCAAGGTGTGTTCCTGGACGCAACATGCTGTTAAAATAATCCCATAATCCCATGGTTAATTTTACATAGGACAAACACTTCTGAAGAAATAAAAACGGCTTCCTTACATTTAGGAACCCCACCTGTCCAGCCTGCTGACCAGCGTCGGGGCAGACAAGTTGGACAAACTCTTTCAGAGTCTCCTGAGGATGATAGCGGATTGCTGGGTGTGAGAAGTATGGCCCAGGCTGTTGAATAATGGGTGATGTTGGAAAATGAAGAGTCGATGGTGTTGCATGTGGACTTGCTATAGGAAAGAAAACAAAGAAGTTATAGAGAGTTTTGCCTTCGAAAAAAATAAAACAGTTTAAATCTACTGTAGTTTTACTTCTAGTCTTCTCTTTTTTTTTTTTTTTAAACGTACAGCATTATTTATACATCTGATTTTCACAATTAATATATGAGACCACATTGTGTCCTATGCTCACTTCATCTAGATCCTAAAAGCAAACGGAGCCAGACATTTTGAAGGATTTTCTGTATTTTTACTGGACATGTATAAAGGAATCAGCAGTCCTTTGTGAAAGTGAAAACTATTCATCACCTTAAGAGCAATCCTCATCAATCAGGCAGTAAAAAAATGTATTTGGGAGATCAGGGTTGATTTAATTGACATTTCATATAACTTGGATTTGCACATATGAATCCATTTTATATTGTACTATAAATGGTTGGTAATTTAAAGATGGTCTAACGCTTCCTGTTGTTGGGTTTTTTTTCCCACCTCAGTTTAGGAACATTTATTTTAAGTAACGTGTTTTCATCTAATGAAGATGCACAAAGTGGCAAGATCGTTTTGAAAATTACATTTTCATTTTGCCCAAATAATGTTAGGCTCAAACCTTCAGCGAGCTCCCAGCTTGAATTCAGGGATGAAGTTTCATTTGATGGATTTATGGGCCAACAAGCCAGCTGGAAAATGTACCACAGTGAAGGCGTAAAGGTGTAATGTACACAAGCCCATTGGCAACGGCAGATTTTACCCTCAGCTGATTTCACCAGAACTACAACTGCAACTGAAGAGCCTTATGCCCTCCTACATTTTGTGACACCTTTGCCCAGTTCCTTGGCGTCCAAGATATATTGCGTTGAACCCTCGTTGGTGAACAATACTTTCCCCTGTTAGTTGTCACCATGAGGGAGCGACTGCTGCCACTCATAGCCCTTCGAATTCTCCCTTTCCCTTCTAAAACAAGAATTCACTCCCCTTTTAGAATGACCAATGAACCTGGTTGTGCAGAAGCTCATCTGTAAACCATAGGTTATTTCTCACCAAACAGTCATCATGACATCCCTGTAGCTCCTGTGGCGTGCTAGCCTGGTGCCCGTGTGCGTATACTACACTCGTACGCCACACATAACCGATTAGATAAAGGCTATGCAAGGGAGGCAATATCCTACAGAAACTCATGGGTAGGCTTTGAAGTAAGTTAAATACACGAGAGGGGAAAAAAAAAAAAGCCTTTGGCACTTTTCAAGAAATTGCAGAGACGGAGGAAAGTTAACGAAAATCAAATACAAATGAGCAAACACTCATTTCATGACGAATGTTATGAAAAAACCCCTCAGTTAAATAAAAACTAAAATCTGCTTCTTGGGCTTCTTCATCAGCAGTTTAATAATATGACACTTTATTAATAATTTCTTTCTTAAGCTTTATTAAAGCATTAGCAAACTCAGAGCCTGAAGATGTGGATAAAACACGTACTGGGAAACGGCAGCATGGAAACCTACTGCGTTATCCTATAAACAGTCATTAAGGATTGGCTGGGCAGCATTTCCAT
The DNA here is from genome assembly GCA_013396935.1 of Baryphthengus martii. Taxonomy (NCBI): domain Eukaryota; kingdom Metazoa; phylum Chordata; class Aves; order Coraciiformes; family Momotidae; genus Baryphthengus; species Baryphthengus martii. Next base: position 213,622 of record VWZK01008630.1, on the reverse strand, counting down.
GTACTTCTTTCTCCATGACTGGATAGGAATGATTGCTTTGATACCACCACCAAAAAGAGCTGCACACGTGCCTGGGGTGCTGATATGGGATGAAAATGACGGTCTCATCCTCGCCATGAAAAGCTCTCCTGTATCTGTGTCAACCCCACGAGTCTTCCCAGTCTGCTCCCCTTAGTACCGTTTGAAATATTCACAGCAGAAATACTTATGAAATGTGTGGTACTAAATGGGAAAACACCACTCAAAGAATTCATGGAGATGAGGAACCAAAAGGCCTCATGCAGCTTTCCACTGCCTCTGATCAAAGCAGATGTGTTTCCAGAGACACTCTTCAGAAACCATGGGCTACACCTATCTTACAACAGCGAGCTATCGTGGCATGTGGGCTGAACTGGAAAACAGCTTCTTCCCACAGCCGTGCTGGGTCTGCAAAGCTGCACTTGGGGAAAGGAAACAAGAAGCAGCATATCCCACGCTCCTTGTTATGGAAATGTTGACAGTTATTCCATGGCCAAGGCAAACACCTGTGTGCCCAGCCTGCTGAACCTGTCTGCACATCTGGGCTTATCGCTTGTTTTTTACAAACCTAGTTAATTATTTCTTGCTCACTTTTTAAGACAAATAGTTTCGTTCTGAGTTTGCATCTTAAATTACAGTATATTTGAAAACTCCTCAGATAAAGAACCCAAATCTTCAAAGGAAGAAATGAAGGCTATTTTCCTGTCCCCAAACTCCTGGGAGAGGCTGTAACTTTGAAGTGTGCTATCAAAGGTAGAGATCATGTGGGATTCACCTTAGTAAGTGTGGGTGTCTACCACGGAGCTAATTATCTTAGAATCAACGGAGAATTAAAGAGAACTAATGGTGTCTAAGGAGCTGTTTAGCTCATCCAAAAATAGACCAGTCTTTGACCAGACTTCGCTGACCATGCTGACCGGCTCACCCGTGGATGCGAAGGGAGCCCACCAGTACTAGCCCCAGGGTAGACACCTCCAGTCTACACATGCACTTTCAGTGAGGTGAATTCCACCTAAAATGTCAGCCTCTGATCTCACACCAACCCCTGAGGTGTAACTGCTTTAATGACACTTACGTCATAGCCGCTTTGCAGGTATGAAGGTATCACCACCTTCTCCAGGAAGCAATAGTCATTTTAGAGCTTGTCAAAATATTTTGCCACGAATATTAGTCCAACTAAAGTTGGTGGTAAGCGTTTTGATGATGACAACAAAATATCATACAAGATATCTGTCCCTTTTCTGATACAAAACATACAATTCCTCTCTTTTTTCATATCTTGTTTTCCAGTTTCCCCTTTCCTTCTATGCCAAATGGAAGATGAAGGATGAAGATAAAAGTGAGAAATGAAAACTTATCTGGCAAACACCTAATTAACCAAAAAGTAATTGGGATTTTTTAAATATTTATATAATAAAAAAAACCCAACATTTTAGCATCAGCTCTGTTAATACTATTTGACGTTGTTATGCAACTGTACCGCCCTGTGTACATATCTGGGAACAGATTCATCCCTTTCCTTCTGCTGGGTGAAAAGGAGATAGAAATCCTATTCCAATCAAAGAAGAAGGAATGAGAAATTGTAGTCAGGAAATGTGGAAATTCAAAGCTAGGCCTGAGACCACACTGTATTTAGCTCTTCCGAGAAATGGCTCTTCATTTAACGATTTGATTTGCTATATGGAAGAGATGTTACGATTATTAGAAATACCCACAGACACCTAAGTAGTGGGTCTTTCTCTGTTGTCTTGACCTCCTCAGCATGTCAGGGTAGAAAACAAAATGGAAAGCATTGGTTGGTGACCTTCCCGAAGAGAGAGAGAAGAAAAATGAATACAGAAACTATCAACAATAATTCAGGAAGGTAACGTGTCGCGGAAAGAGGAAGCGATTCCTCTTTGGAGTCTCGGCCAACTCCTCCTCACAGCCTCGAAGCACTTTCTGCTGGGCAAGACTGGGGGAAGAAAACAAGACCGAATAGGCATCAGTCCTCAGTCTGTGCCATATACTGACAAGTAGGGCTCATTTTCTCAGAGTAGATGGACGAGTCTAAGAAGGAAGGAATGGAATAAGGATCTCCAAAAGGTTTGTTTGTGCAGTCTGACTGGGAAATCCCAAATTTCTCAGGTGGCAAAAGGAAGGGCTTTTTGATAAGGGGAAGAATCTGCTAGTATTAAACAGAATACCACTACAGGTGTGCCTGCCTTGTACTAGAGAGAGGGAATTAAATGTTAAAGTCTAAACGCTGCTGGCCCAGATATAGACCATTGCTCTGATGGCTGTGTTATGGTCACCACCTCTGATGCATGCAAAAATCACTTTTCAAACAAGTTCTGAATGCAAAACACAACCTTGTTTCCAAACACAGGGATCCTCACAAACATTTTTAATCACTTAAATGACATGAGGTAGTGGAGCAGGTTGATATTTTCCCTGTTTGCCTCTATAAGGAACAAGTGACCATGGATGAGCCCCTTTAGTCATGGTTTTCAGAACGCTTAATAAAAATTATAAAGCCATTGCTTCCGAAAACCTTGCCTAGAGTGATGCAAGATTTCCTGTGTATGAGAAGGAGTTATTGCTACTTGCGTGCTTCTGACGGGATATTACAAGTCTCAATCAGTGATTATAAATTCTTTGAGATCTTCAAATGGAAGACAAAATAGGTCTTTGTCTATTATTTATTTACTTATTGATTTATTATTTATGTATCCCTAAGCAGCTCCCTGCTGTCAAACCATATTTCTCTTGGCGTCTTTCAGCCTGTGACATTTATATTTTATTATTGACCTCACCAAATGACATAAAATATAAGTTCTATATCCTATGAAAATACGTGTATTCCAGATCAGAACTTCATTTCTACCTACTGTAGGTATGGAGGAGTTGGACTATCTGGTATTATTAAATCTCTTATTTGTGTGTGGGGGTTGGAGGCAGGAATTATCCTTCCATCTCAAGGCAAGCATAAATATTTCAAAGCACACATGATTCTAATTCCATGGAAGCTCATCTGAAACATCCCAGACTTTTTATTGAAAATGAGATGATAATGTATGGTGGCCTGCAACAGATATATCAGTATTTTAAAACCGCTGTTGGGCCAAGTAATTATGCAGTACAGCTGTTGTGCGCTATACTGGATTTTTTAGTGTTTTATGAGTTCGGGGTGCTGCACAGCACAGAAGTAAGAGCGTTTTTGAGAACACTGAATTCAAACCTCTGATTATGCAGGCCTCTCTTGTCCTTTCCCTTCTTGATTTCTAGTAGCCAATAACAAACTAAGTAACCAATAAAATCAGTCGCATTCATCGATTAGGTTGGCACTTGGCATGTCTAAGGCAAATGAAGAAGAGCCAAACTTGTGAATTCTCTTCGACTGAATGATCAGATAATAAAGAATCAGTTAATTTGAAACAGATTATGGTTTTCTTCAGCTATTTAGTACCTTTCTCAGGCCTTTCTCCTGGAACAAAGGAGCAGTCCTAATAAAGCCACATGGGATCCTTTCTCCCAGGGAGTGCTCACTGATGTGATAAAGGGATTTTGTGATTGCACCTGTGGTGCTCGGGCAGATTTCTCCACCAACACAGCCCAACATATGGGGGAGACCATATTGATCCATCCACCTTCCACTTCCTCTTCCAAAAAGCTTTGCCAACCCGGTTCCACTGGATGGAACTTCTCTCGTCATAAAGTCATCTGAAGCCTTTGATAGGGTCACTTAGAGGTGCTCTTTGTCCGTTTCAGAAAAGCCAATCACCCCGCACTCCGCGCCTGTTCAAAGAAGTAGTGGTCTGGGGAAATCAAACCCACTCTTCCTTCACAGGCAGAAGGGCTATTCCATCAGACCAAGCCAACAGTGGATTGGCTTCACCAGGGCACAAAGCTCAGATAGCTCCTCTGTAAAGTGATAATTAAGTTTACTAATAGCTCATTAAACATTGATCAATCTTCCCAGAAATAGTAACACTATAATCATAATGAAACGCGATCATTTTTATCAGCTTGTTTTTGAGGCCATTATAATTGGCTTCATTACAATTAAGAAAGTATTTTTTTAAAAGTCATTTCCCTGGAAATGTTATAGAACAGTTTGTTCTGCTAGATATTTCCACTTCAGGCTTCTAAGTTGCTTTAACTCCCTGCATGCTGTAAGCTTTCTCCTAGCATTTAAGTGATGCAAGTGCCAGTTCAAATTATGCAAGATGTATCCCACCCTTTGTACCCCAAAGGTACTTATTCTGAAAATTGACCATATTAGAGTACTAATTGGCTGAGCCACCATGCTGGCTGATGTGAAATGCTTTCAAACACCATGAAACAGCTGTGTTTATCGGAAATATGAAGAGTGACTTTTTAATAAGGAGATCTGGCAATAATCCAAATTTGTTGAAAGGAACTTACACTTCTGTGTATAATACAATACAAGAGGTAAAGAATGGAAGCCTAAAACAATAGCTTTAAGCCCACAGATTCTTGTGATGAAAGCAGTTACCCAAACAAGGAAAAAAAAAAATAATTAAGAAACTTGGGCTGCGATTTGCAAGAGGTCCTGAGAGAATTCATTAACTGCTTTTGAATTTCAATGGGAGCTGTGTCCCCGTAACTCTTTCAAAGGTTTCTGAAAGTCCCCATTTCTCTTACTGCCCAGTAGGAATAGACTCTAGGGTGATAAAGGTAGAGCATTCTCTTACTCAGTTTATCAAAGACTTGCTTCTACTTAAATATTGAGCTGCTGAGGGTAGGATTGACCAGTCCTAGGACCAGGTCTTTGAAGGGAATTCAGACCGCTGGAAAACTTAAGTATTGCAAAGGGGCTGTTCAGTAACAGGTCTGTCAGGTCCACGGTTGAGCTAAATTCAAATTGATCCTGTCTTGCAGGATTCCCATTTGCAGTGACAAGACTGGGAAATCATGGGGCAGGAGAACAAAAATAGCCCTTACCCTCTTAGGCTGGGTAAAATTTAGGCATCACTGATGCTAACTTCCACATTACGTAGACAAATACAGATGAAACATTCAAAATATAATATCAACAGCTGACCAATGCAAGAGATATACAAATACCCTAAATATGACGAAGGATGGAGGATCTGTTCCTGCCCACGGACATCAAAAAGGACTGAATTGCAGACTATCCATCTCTCAGCTCCAGAAGTCAAGTGCAGGCGGTCGGCTAAGCGCTGCTGAAAAAACACACCTATGGTATCTCCAAGTCAGGGCTGGCTCTCAGCCCCTTTTTGCTGCTCTGAAGACCAGAGGCACCTGGACCCTTTGTTCAGAAATACTCTTTCTGCAAGAGATTTTTCTGGGAGGAAGTGGGAGGCAGAAGGACATTTTGCCAAAGCCCGTGGAGTTCCCAGCAAAAGGAAAATATGCTTAAAGCTGTGTTTGGGCACAGGGTTTATTGGTGTACTCTGGACTGCTGAGTATTACAGGCTGCTTTTGAAAACCTGTAGAGCTGAACTGAGTGCCAGTTCCAGATTCTGGCATAGGCAGGGGGCCAGTTAAGTTGGCTATTTTGAGCAGATTGTTTTAAAACATGTCAAAATTCTTCTGCCTTTGGGAGATCAGAATACTATAGAACTGATTACATAGGTACAGAAATAAAAATTGTACCTATAGAAAGCACTCCTTCCTTTCAAGACCATAGCTAGAGGTCAAAAAAGCCCTAATCTAACCTATTTGTAGAATTCCTACTTCACATCAAATGCTGGCAACTTTTGCATATTATTATTGTTTTTAATACAGATGATGTATTCCCATATATAAGATAAAAACTACTGCTAGGAGAATACATCAGGTCTTCCTTGTAATGAAATGCAGTTGATAAGTTTACAATAGAAATGTAAATTCTCTTCAAAAAAAAAACCCAACCCCACAACCTTTATGTGTGTGATGATATAATTCTGCTTTGATACTAAAAAGGGCACGGTAATGGAATCTGTGACTTTGGAGTGATATATTGCTGTTAAGTTAATAGGACTCCACATTCCCATTTCTAATATCGGTGTTTTTTCCCCTTTCATTCTGTAGATGGTAAGCTGATACTACATAAACATTGTTAAAGCTATAGTTCTACGCTACAGTAATTCACTTAACTTTAACATGATTTATGGTTCTGTCAATAGAGGAGGTTGAAAATCCAGAGCTCTGATGCTTAAACATGGGTTCCATATTTAAAGCAATAATGTGCTTTTTGTGCGCATCTGAAGCTAGAAGAATTTAGCATAAAGCAGAGATAAAAATATTATAGTTCACTGCACTGTTTAAAGCATATAGTTCAACTTCACGGATATAGCGAAGAGAGCAAAGAATCTGAACACAGAATCATGAAAAGAATGGAGAAAATACTTTGTTCCTGCAGCACTTGATATTATTTTTTTTAGGGATGCATGAAATCCTATTAGTATTTTTAACACTCCCCCTTTTATTTTTTTTTATTTTTTTTTTTCATTCTTTCGCTCAGTTAGATCAGCTCCTTTTGTCAGGATGAGTTTAAATCTGGGTCCACTGTGTTAATCACCCCCCATTCTTCTTTCTGGCACTTACCCTCCAGGCATTTTGCCTCTTTAGGAGATTAAGCGACCAAGTCATCTTGTTGCTCTAACATGTCCTCACTGGAGCAACATATTAACACAACTCCTCTGCAAAAGAGCCCTCTTTAGAAGTTTGCTGCAGGGATGACAAATTAACCCAGCATGGTGTCCCACACATCTATCTCAGTACAAATTATTAGTGTAATAGAGCTTTTAGTTATGCATTTATCTAGTAATTATTGAACGGTTATACAAAACGAAGCTGAGCAATCACGGCCCTTTATGAGGCAATCTCAGTGGGTGGTCTTACAGTTAATTTAGGATGGGACTGTCTAAGCAGTTCACTCACACACAAATTAGCTGAACAGCCTGCTCCTTTAAATATTTCCTATGTCACAGGCTAACTCTTTACAATACAACAAAGGTAGAGTTTTAATTACACGGTTCCTGACTTTTGTTTAGCTGAAGTTTTAACCATTTGCCTTCCTCTCTGCCCTCCCCTGCCTGGGGTATGGGACTAGACGGCAGTTTGGGGTAGGGTGTCTCCTAATTGCTAAACTTTGACCTTGAGGCCGTCTGTTAGGAAACATGTTTTTCCTTCAGCATCAAATTATTTCAAAGGGAGTGGAGAAAATCAAAATCTTCACCTACATACACAGTCAGCTCTCACAACACTGGAATTTGTTGGCCAGCGTTATGGCACTCACAGTTTCTACTCAACTTTCTTAGCTTTGTGGTGTGGCTCTCGCCTTTTTTGGCTGTCTTACATTACCACCACCCCAATCTGAGGTGTCTCGATTGGAATGAAGCTGCGTTGCTTTGTTTTTGTCAAAATTCAAAGGCAAGTGGAAAGCTACATTACTCTGACAGCATCAAGGAGCAGCCGTGGATAGTTGTACGGAGCAGGAGATTTCAAAATGTCCTTTTACACTGTGTAGGTCTGGAGCAAGTTATCACAATTATCACTTTGATTTGTTTGAAGCTGGCTGACAGCACAGCTATCAGGCACTGATATTTTGGTGATCCTGTGGAGAATTTTGATAGAGAAGGTCATTACATCTTCCCAGACACGTGACACAAAGTTTTTGCCGCTTCGGCACGAACAGAGAGTACTACCCTGCAGAGTTTCCCTGGTAGGCCTTGTCCTGATAAAAATCTCAATGTCAATGCTTATTATGGAGGAAATTAATACAATGGGAACCACTCCACTAGTTGACTTTCATCTCCTCTTCTCTTTCTGCTCACACACCCACTTCCTTGGGTTCTTCCCTTTGTGCTGCACTTCTTGTTTCTTGTAATTGTGTTTCTCCTTCCTAACACATCATCTCATTCTTAGCTTTTTTTCCTTTCCTTGCTTTTTCTTCCTTGCTTTTTGGGCTTGCAGGATCTAAGCTGTCATATTCTGTGGCAATGCTTGAATGCTCTACGGCACAGGCTGCTGTATATCCTAGGTTTACAAGATCATGGTCAATTTAACGTTTCAGCCAGCTTCAGATATAAAGTCACTAGAGTGTAAGTAGCAATACATGGAAGCCCCAAAACCACTTATGTAAATACTGCCGTCACCCACAGTATTTAAATCCTTCCCTGTCTGGTAAAGAGTTCAAGTGGGCTCATGTCTGGGAAAGTTTGTGAGACGCCAGCGATACATGATGGCTTTGCAATACTGGAGCGCGGTGGTGAGCTACAGCTGACCACTAAATAATCTAACTTGCAGGTAACAAAAGTATGTACGTGGCGTAGGAGCTAGAGATCTAACTGCTTGAATTTTCAATGCTTTGAAACAAATTCTAAAACTGGTAGTGATGCTAAAGCCACCCTATAGGTGATCAATTTACCATCTGCCAGACACTGAATCCGAACCACGCTGGTCCAGAGAAGACATATGGTGCATTCATAGAGTCATGCCCAAAAAACTGCCATCATCAAGTGAGGCTCCATGAATCACTTTGCTAGCTTATCACCAAAGAAACTTGGATCTTGCCACCATCTGTTGGAACTACTGAGGAGTCACTGAAGCATTGGCATCCATGCGCCAGCACTCACTGCACATCTGGTCCTTTGGTCAGCCAGCTCAGATCCTCTCTGCTGGCTACTGCCCAGCTGGGTTGAGCACTGGCAGCGGCACCAATGCAGGCAGGAAACTAGTGCACAGCCTTCCACAACACAGCACAGTGCAGACAATTTCCCCAGAACAGAGGTTTTCCAACCGGTCCGTTGAATGGAGCACCTTGGAGTTAAGAAATCCTCTTAAGGATCTACTCCTCCTCCAAGCAAGTTTGGATTCCACAACGACTTATTGTGGGGATCGCTGGGAAGGGCACTCAGTATCCTGGCATACCCCAGCGTAAGACGGGCACTTCCCATCTTGCTTCTAAGGAATGTTTGGATGGGTGTGAAAGATTTGGGAATATTCCTGAGAAGTTATAAATCACTGGTTGTCAATGACAACACCTGCCATGAATAGTCTACAGCTTCTTCTCTGCTGTCTATTTTGATCATGCTTTACAAATGCATCTCATATGCACATCCAAGTGATAAACTTGCACATACGAACATCAGAAGGAGATGATTGAACCTTCTTGTAATCGTTCAAGTTGGCCGAGGAGCTTACTCTCAAGGTGACCTGCTTACTCATGACTTTCTCCGAAACACCTCTGCATACTGAAGATTAATTCCTGCATTTACTTTTCTGAAGACCACTCAGACTGACCTGCCACTGACTATTTACATAGTGCATATGTATCCAAAGAGGATACAACATATATGTGCTATATTATATCCATCATTTTTGCAGACAGTAACTAATGGTGGATATGAATTGCTCAAAGATTATATCCTCTTATATGATTGCATTATATGCTTTATGTTGCCACTTCTGATACCTGAAAAGCTTCTCTCTTCTGCTTACTGCCCTAAAGTACACTGGAGGGAATGGGATAAAGAATAAAGCTGGATTTGCAGAAAATAATCCATCGCAGTATATTACCCTTCACTAATAGAGCGATTGTTGTAGAAGAGAAATAAACACAGCCAGTGTGCTGTGGAAGAAGAATACTGAAGAGGGATGTCCAAAAAGAACAAAGAACGAAGTCTGGAACAGGATTTTTCCAGGATGATGACACTTAAAGAATCCATGGATGGATTCAGAAGGATTTTTCCTGAGAGTCTGCAAGACTTTTTTGGTGAAGAAGCATAAAATAGAAGATTCTTCTAAATGATGCTGTAGAAGAACGGTTTTTGCTTAACCTGTTAGAAACTGTGCTGCTTCTTTATGGAGTTTGTAAAGACATTTCCTTCCAAACAAACAAAATTTGGGAACTCTAATCATTGTATTTGCTCTTTCAAATTCTGGCTGTCTTTAAATGTTCTTCTCACACAGCCGGTGGCTATCCCCCAGTGCATAGAAAAAGTCTTGTTAAAACAGACTGTAGATGAGATTTAAACAAGACCTCACCAGTGATACATTTCCTCTCTCAACCACACAAAAATCCAAAATACTGAGGGACTGAACAGAGGCAGAGAAAGGCATTCAATGATCTTAAAAAATAAGCGTGAGGTAAACCACAGCTAAATACAGAAAGGTCTGTTAACCAATCAATCAACAACTCAAATCTAAAAGGCTGAACCTCTAGAAGACAGAAATGAAGGGTCAGCTGATGCGCACTGAACATAATGTTAATGGAGCATTCACATTATTCACATTTGTATCACCAATTATCAAAGCTTTTAAAAGAAGATACATTTGCCACATAGCTCAGATCCAAATTTCAAGGGAAATCGGTATAGAACTTAGATGCCTAAATATCTTCTGAGGACATAGGTGTGCATCTAAGGGTAATAAATAATTTCTATGGGATTAACCACAACAAATCAACCTACGGTAAGTAGATTTAACAAAGTACAAAAACCCATGAAGTGCAGCTCTGACCTCACTTCAACTCAGTCCAATTCCACCGCTTCACACTGCATCACCTGGACTGTGCAGACAAAGAGGCTCCTCCTGCTTTATGCTGCCCTCAGTAAAACCACACTAATGCCAAACAGACATTTCAAAATAATTTCTAGGATGAATTGCTAATGTGTCTTTTTATGCTTCGCCATTCAACCAATTCCTTAATAATCTTCTCGAAAGGAGACCAAAATTTCATAGCAGAAAGAAACATGTCACAACCATTCATTCCTATTTTTATATCTTCCAAAGAGGTTTGTAAGGAGGTTCATTCATTTGTTTATATTACTATGCCCAAGCGAGTTCCTTTTCAAATGTGATCCGAGTGTTGCATTTACTTTTCTAGGCTAAATGCAAATGCATCGTTCTAACAAAAATGCATAAGCGCTTCCAGACCCAGAGGACCTCTCTTTCACTTGGGAAGTCAGACAGAAGAGTACTGTGAAGACAACCAACCAAAGCATTGCAGGCATCAACTTCAAAAGAGTCAAGGTGGTTCTTCCACACACTGATCCCAACAACACAAGCACTAAATGACTGGCAGAAGCAAAGCCATAGTGCTGGAAGACAGGCGTGGTTCAGAAGGGAGTGATGGGTGCCTATCTTGAGCAGTTTGAATCTATGTTATGGATGGACACAAGCAGAAGACACCGTCTCTCAAACATTCTGTTTCCCCACCCTCTTTAGATAAAACCCCAAGCCCCCAGAAACCAACGTTTCCACCTTAGGCACTGTTGGACAGTCACCAGGAGTTTTACCGAACAGCCCAGCCTAGCAAAACCAAACGCAGGTCTCGACACCTAAAACCTCCAGGTTTATCAAGCTTCTGAAGCACAGCCTGTCACTGGGTGGGTGACACGTGGCGATGACTTTCCACGGAAAGGCGCTGGGACAGACACTGGGTGCTGTGGCTAAATTTTAAGCTGCCTGGGGGGGCTCTTGGGTTAGGCCTCACCTCTGGGTCCTGTAATGACAGGTCGATGGTGCTGTGTGAAAGCCGTTCCAAGGGAGGAGGTCTGCGAAGGCGAGGGACTGCTGAAACCAGACTTCTCTGACTTCTTTAATGTAGTTGGCGATGGCATTCCTGGCAAGAATGATTGATAAGTGCAATTTAATAATGCTAGGTCATGGAACGACAGCCTATGCATTGTGAAAGTGGGTGCAGAAGCAGCTAGACAAACTTAAAGGACAAACGAAACAGGGTACAACAGCAAGCTGAAAGCTCACTTTTATTTGTGGTCTTTTTTTTTTTTTTTTTTTTTTGGAGGCAGAAGCAGCCACGGTTTGCTCTGAGCAATGAGTACTAAAAGGCAGCCATATTTTTTCTTTTAAATCTGAAATATGGATAAGATGCAGCTTATTATTGCTACTGAAACCTACTCTGCTTTATTTTTGGAAATCTGTAATAGCTGGAGCATTTGGATTTTTACAGGCTTTTTATGAGTTCTGTCTTTCACTCACTGGTTTAGTAGATTATTGCAAATGGATCTTTTAAATGTGCTGCACGACTCAAGGCACAACTAGAGAATGAAGTTTTCTGAGTTCAAACTCTCCCTCTCCTTACTCTCTTGACTTCAAAGGTATTTGCAAGCAATATATTTATGTGGTTCCCTTTTGCTTTCAAATTTATTTTTTTTTTAAAGGGTGAATGGTATTTGTATCTTTATATTAGAAGCCACGCTGGAATTATTTCAGAATTATTATTATGCCCTTGAACTATATCAAAGGCTTCCAATGAAAATCAGAGTTAAGTTGCCATGGGGTGAAACCTCTCCCATGGACAGGCAGAAATGGTGTAATGCTAGTATGACTGGTTTGTTTTACTCTGTAAGGATAACTCCTGGGGATACCAGATCAAGCCTGTGGCACCAAAAAAAAAATTAGTGGAATGAATATATTGCAAGAGGCTCTTAAAAGCCGAGCCTTTTCTGTCTATGATTTATGCTCGGATAAAAGAATATTACGGCATACAGAGGAAGAATATGTATGTGTGTCTGTATTATTCTCCATATTTTTATAGTTCTAGAGGCATATTGGTGTTCTGATTGTCTGCACATACTCTGAAAACACATAATTTCCAGTATGTACAGTACATCAGATATTCTGCATATCCGCAGGGATACAGCAGAACAAAGGTGCAGAACAGTTGAGGTTTCAGGTGCAAAAGCAAAATATCGGACAATATGGAAGTTGAACTTCCACGAGCAAAGTCATTCAGCCTTATTTCCAACTCTGCATTTTACAGAATTTAATTGTTAAAAGGTAAAGAGAGAGGCCTGGACAGTATTATCTCTGGACAACATTATTAACTTTATATTTAATAACACTAGTTTTATAGTCCCTGGGATGTTGACTGTAATATGCAGGAGCCTTCTTGTACTTTATACGCTGCACTGCTGGGGTCTTAATGGTTTCAGTGAGGCTCTGCAGTTTATATTTCAGAAAGTTAAATAAAGCAAGGGAGTGGTTAGAGTTCCAGTGGTGTACTTGCAGCTTTCTGTCTCAAAATTGTTTGCTCTAAGGGTTTGCTGCAGTGGTGGCTTTTTCCTCATAGCAAGAAAGGTTACATACTTCATCTTTTAAAAATAAAAGTTTAGAACTGACAGACTATTCAGCAAGCAAATTTTTTTTCAGATTGGTCTTAAGAACTTCAGATTAGGGACAAAAGCAAAGAGTTTGTTCATTTCAGGGGTAAGAGAGAAAAGGAGACTGAACTGAGGTATTTCAACGTAATACTCCAATGTAACCTGCTGAATTTCTGCTCAAATGGCACATGGCGATGAAACTTCATTATTGCTCTGTGTTTGAGCAGGACAAGGATACTCAAAAGAAGTAACGGTGCCATTCACTCAGATTTCCTTATGATGGAGGGACTGGAGATGGAAACACCAAATAAATGTCAAGCCCAGACCTAGTCAAGGGTCAGTGGCAATATCTGTGCTTGGGGAGGGGTAGAGGAGCTCCGCTGCTGGCAGCAAGGCCGTGGCTACATCTCCTCCGTGCCGGGCTATAGAAGGCACTAGGTTTGCCCCCTGGGAAGGTTTTAACGTAGCAGGCTCCATCCCTCTAAGTGCAAAACATCACGGAAAGAACAAGAAATTTTTTATGCAGAGGGACCATCATGGTAAAATACGCCTGCTGTGAGCTGCTCTACCTGCAAGGTCGTGCAGCACTCTTGCGTAGAGGCACAAGACGTAGCTCACCAAGAGGGGACAGGAGGACCTGTGCCCTGGGCAAGTCACGGAGGTCGTAGGAGGAGTGAGATCTCCAAGTCTAGGCACCGTACGGTTCAGGTGGCTCAGGAACAAACTGCTTTCCCCCATAATAATAAATAAAGATAATAAAGCTTCTGAGAAAGTGAAGAAGCTGTTCTTTTACCCTTCTGCTAAAAAATCTGCTTGACTCATCTAAACCATGGTATGGGAAGGGGCAGGGAGAAGAGCGGAATAAATGCAGTTTAAAGCTGTAGCAAGTTCATGTGATTGTGTCCAAATACTGGAACTTGAGGAGCTACAACAAAGCTGATGCACTTTGGCAATGCTGAGCAGTGCCGTGGTTGTACGGGGATGGATTTTATAGGGTCGTGGCAGCTGTTTTCACGTGAAAATGGAGATTTTAATGTAACGCTACGTTGTAAAATTGAGTAGAAAGACAAAATTGAAGCACTGATAATTGGTTTCTACTTTTCTCATATTTGTTTGTTATCACTGTTTTAAATTGTTGTTATTATCACTACTTTGGGTTTTGTTTTTATTTCAGGGTATTTTGAAATGTATTGGTTTGGAACGGTCCAACTCTACCATGTTTTTATTTTGTTTGAGGTTTGTAATGACACATTTTATTTTGAGTGATCACATCCATCAGATCTCAAGAAAAAAAAAATGGCTGCTTCCTAGTTCAGAAGAATATGCAAACAGGAGCTTAATTACATCACTTAATATTGACCAAGAGAAAGAGTAAGATGAGCTTGCCAGCTCATTTCCAAAGCGTGTTTTGTCCTTTAAGAGGGGAGGGTATGACAGAAAGTTAGGCAGTGCAAAGCAATTAGCATCATTCACATTTTATGTTGCGCTAGCATGGTGCTCTAGCAGCAAAATTCAAACATTCTTTGAATGGGTTAATAAAAGAAGAAATACAGTCGGCATGCAAGAAAAAGGTTTCCAAGAACAAGCCAAAATATGTCCCATTCTTCTAAATTTATCACAGCCATGTCACATTATCCTTGAGACTGCCAGGAATGTCAATTTTTTTGCAATTTAAAAAAAAAATATCTCATTTAGCACCATATGTTTGGTTAATGTGCCTGATATATCCTGCGTATTCTTTAGTCCATCCATTTCTAATACTCATTTTCTTTTTTCCCCCCTCGCTAAGCCATATGTTACAATGCTGGTTATTCTATCGAAGCTCCTTTCAGGAGCTCAGGGTGAGAGCGAGCGAACTTCGCTTTAATCACCCAGAAAAATTCGAAATCGGCTACTCCAAGTCTCACTCTCAGGTGAGCGGTCTCAACGCTCGAGCTGGCGTTGTAGGTGCCCCGCGCCTATGAAAATCAGGTCGCCTCTGAGGCGGCCTGGTGAGTATTAACAACCGCGAGGCAGGAACCCAGATAAACGACTAAATATGGAACGAAGTGCTTCATTTTTGGCACCCACGTTTGAGACTCTTGGCTAGTTTTAAAGGTCTTCTGTTTCATACCTAATGAGTTTTAACACATTTAGCGGTCCCCAGTCTGCAGCTTCCCCTCCTGCGTTGCTCAGGAGTGCAGGAAATTAAAAAGTTAAAACTGAAGCTACCCCGGGCAGAGCCCAGGGAGGAGGATGCTGCTGCCTCACACGGCTTTCCTCAGCGTTGTTCCCAAGAGTTAATGAATACTGGGGACCACCGCTCTGAAGACCAGATTTCAGCACTTCCCACGGCCCCAAGGAAGGGGTAGCGCCAGCTCGTGAGGACACTTCGGAGTTCCCGCTTTCCTCCGTCTTCCCTCTGGCGCAGGGCAGCAACAAATTACAACATCCCCCAACCCGTCTCAGCTGCGCTGGCCGGTGAATAGGGAATGGAGCCAAAGATCCTCCCCGTTCCCTGCCTCTTTCTATCCATCTGCTCCGAGCAAGGAATAAACAAGAACAGCCAGAACACAACGGCTGGGTAACCCAGGTGGGCTTTTAAAGCGTTTCTTACTATTCTGTGTCCAGGACTGTTGTCCAAATCACGGCCACACCTGGCACTTGGAGGAAACACAGATTTCATCATTCAGGTCTGAGCCTCCTCTGAATATGTTATTTCGAGTGCGAGAGAAGAAAATCAGACTTAGTCTATTTTCATCTTGTGGCAGCTTTTAACTTACACAATAAATGGAAAAGTTAATTGCTAAATAAAAAAGAAAATAAAGGGATTTGTGGCATAAAACGCAGATGGAAGCCTGAGTGGGTGTGTTACTTTCACTCACTGTCCTCGTGTTCGTGTGATTCTAGAAGTATATGTATGCCAAACATATATGGTCTTAGCCTGCTCCCATTAACATGAATCCTTTTTTTTTTTTTTTTTTTTCCACTGGACAGAGGGAACCAGATCAAAGACCATGATGGTGCTAAACGGAACAAGATGTGTACTTTCGTATTTTTTTCCGAAAGGAAATATTAATTTGACATTGGTTTTTCAGTTGAAAAGAATTTTAATTGCCGTACACAATAAGCAGAAAATTCAGACAACAATAATCTTGAAACTGTTAGCAGCATTATATTTCTATCAAGGAATCTGTGCGCCTTTTCAACATTAGAGCTTTCTGAATTTTCATTAATTTGGCATTTCCCTAAAAACACAAGTTATTTTGTTCATTCCACATCATGCATCACACCCTTCTGCTCAATGCATAATGCAAGCGTAAATGGGATCCTCGTCCTTGAGAGACTCTGGTTACTGGAGCCATTGCACGGATGTTGAAGTCCCGCAGTAAGACTTTCCAAAACTCTGCACTTCGCAAACCTCCAGCCCAAGTTTAATCAGTGAATGCCCGGGAGTACTTCGTGTTCCTCATCTTCTAAGGGGCACTGGAGCATTGTGATGGTTTTAATTCCTCTACCTCCTTATGTTTGCCAGTGCTAGAAACGCACCACATAAGAGTCTTCCTTGAGTACAGCTAAAGATCTTCAAATTTTCATGTATGAGGCTGAGATATATATTTAAATGGACCAGAAAATGATGCGTGAGAATTGAATGCACAAATCCTTCCCAGAACAAATAAATATCTACGAACCTATTATTTTCCGTACACCTTACCAACAGAGATACTGGAATTAGGATGAACTCTGAAGGAGCGAATGGAGTGACAGCAGTGTAAGAGGAGAATAATTCCCCTTCTCTCCAAATCTACAGCTAGATCTATATCTGTAAACCCATCCAATTTCACTTGATTAATCACTGACGTTATTCTGACCGCACACTTCTTAATAACTCCACCTCAAGTTAGCCACGCTGGTAAACCAGCTAATACTCATCTCCAAAGACGACTTCTGGATAATGACCCCAATACTCCCAGTAGCTCTCTGCCACTAGACTCTTGATGGCGATTGCACAACAAAAGCTATGAATGAGAGATGGTCTGAATCTTCATTCTCAAGGGACACTATGAGAAGGAATCACAGAGGCTCAGATATTACTTGGTGGACCACGAACTCAACAACATGCAGAACAAACAGATGATGCAGAAAAACAAGTTGGCTGTTGAAGAAAAACACCTGATATACGGGAAGATTTTTTTTTCAAGGAATTTTCATCTTTCTGTGCAAATTGTTCCAGTAATTTCACTGAAATCAGTATCAACAGAAATGCTGATCAGCTGCTATTTTTCTTTTTATTTTTTTTTTCCTGGAGAATTCTTAATTTTAAGGTTCTGGAAATTTTGATGGCTATACTACTGTCAGTCATAGTAAGTCTGTTCTACATAGTGCTGAGCAAGCTTTATTTGTCATCAGCTGAGATACGATCACACTAACTGCCATCCATCAGTTTACTGTATTAGTTGCTCCAGCATACACAAAATACAACACAGATGGAAATTCACTCATCCTAATGAAGTGCTCTTTAGTTTCTACGTTCTGAATGGATACTTGCTCTCCTGGTCGCCTTCTGAGTTACCATGATCGCTGATTAACTACCTGCCAGCGAGCACCTCGCTTCACAAGGCTACATCCAGCTTAATAAACAGCGATTTTTACAGAAGAGAAATGAAAGCTCCCGCTCTATCCACTTATCAAACTACTGCATATGCATCACCAACACACACAACCTCAGAACTCGACATCTGACAGATCATCAGGAAAACAGAGCTAATCTATCCGTACCCATCAACATCGTATCATAGGTGACTGCCAGACACTTAAGAAGCTATCCAAAAGAAATGTCACAACTCTTTTTCAAGACACTACAAAAGAAATGTTCCAAATAAAATAAAGCAAATGCACGTACGAGTAAATGAGCCAAAGAACTTAATAAAAAGAGATTGATTAAAATGAAGACCAGAATGTTCAAAAAGGACTGAGAGAGAGAGAGAGAGAGAGAGAGAGAGAGAGAGAGGTGCCAAAGGCGCATTAAATGGATTCAATGGCTTTAGGTTGTAAATGTTTTTGGATTCCTCAGCAATTTTTAGCCAAAAATGATAATTCAAGTTAGAATCAAAATTCTGATGTCACTTAGGAAAAGTGAAGGATGAGATTTCTCCTTTGGAAATGAGCACCGCTCCATTTACAAAGGAGAAATACCACCTTATGCTGATGGAAAATCTTGTCTACAGAGTTTTATAACCGAGCGCTACAATATTCACCATTATTTTAAAATCCTATCTCATTAAAATCTGCCTTAAACTGTTTGGTGCAATGTTCCCATGGAGGGTATTACCTCATCTGTTTGTATCATCTGGATGGTTTTAGATCTCTCAAGTTAGCCCTCATTCCTGCTTTGTCACCCAGGTGATTCTTCCAATAACTAATAAACTAGTGCTCAACATATTACCAATTTCTGCAAAATATTCTTTCATTTTTCCATTTGATTCTTCATTTTAAACTTAAAAACTTTAATGAGAAGCGCATTAAACAGCAAGATAACGGTTCAATTTTCCCTTTGATTTAAAGTTGGTTTCAGTACCATTCTGCATCGTATAAATATATCAGAATTTAATAAGAATAAAAAAAAAAAAAATCTAATGACGTCTTTAGACATCTCGTCTGAAATTCATGACTACATTTGTTTCATTTCAAATGTTATTTGAGAGTTTTTTTTCAGCATACTTGGCAGATCAGATATAGCAGCAGGGACAAACTGCAGCCATCCATAGGAGAATATACCTTTATGTGGGTGCTTTGGGGATGGAACATCTATAGCTGTAAGGCAAAAAACGCCATCATAAATTTGGATGGCATTTACAAAGCCCTCTAAAAAGTCTTTGCATATGATTATAGCTGAGGTATGATATTTTTGCAAGTAAAAGACCCAGAATAGATTTATGTTTCAACTATATCTTCCTGAGATGCATATGGATGCTAAATTGCAAGTGATACTAAAGGGAATTTTAGTAACTGAAGAGGATGGAGTCAAATTTTCTGCAGGTTGGTTGTTTTTTTTTTTTTAATTTTATTTTCTCAAAAATCATTTGCTCATTATTTGCATGTCATCAAAAGATCATTGGCTACCCAGGCTATATATAACAATGATGGCTGCTAAACGCCGAAGGCATGAGATGGAGATGGGTAAATATGCAGATTTTTTCGACCTGTGACCTCAGTTACTGCATGGTAATGTTTTTAAATGACTTTTATGATGACAAGACTAAGTGTGGCGTTAATATTGGTTTTGAAGACTTAATCGGTGTACGCTGCCATTGAACATATGTTTTAATTAATAAAAGAGCTGTGGTCAGGATTGAAAACAGCTCAGGTAATTTACCATGTACTGCAAAGTCACCTGATTTCTGCACAATTTAAGGTTTTGCACATTATTGCAACGAAAGGAAGAGTTGCAAACTGAATTCATGTGCATCGTACCAAACTGGAATGGAATTGATAATTTGACAGGTCAAGAGCGTACTCATGGAACTGTTATGTTTTGCTATCCAGCGGTTCTTGGTATCTTTACCATACGACCGCCGAGGTTTGACGGCCGCAGGACTGAACTGTCATCTCATTTCTCCACAACAGAAAAAATAATTCGTAGCTGACCTACAGCTGCTGTGCAATTTTACTGGGAAGCATCCAGCGCCCACTGGAATGGCTCAGTGGGCCTGGGGAAGGCTCGGCAGCTCCTGGGCAGCAGAGACTTCAACTGCTTCCCAACCGCTCGGCTCTCAGGCAGGTGATACCAGATAGGTGAAATCAGCTGCATTTTTCTGCATTCCCAATGGCTTTAGGATTCTGGGAGGAACAATGAAACTCCCTTGGCGGGGCGGGGGGGAAAAGAAACATTCCCATGGCAGAGAAGGCAGAGCACAGGAGTTTGGCTTCGGCATCGTTTTCGGAGGAGCCGCCTGCGGGTCTGCTTGTGGGATCTGCCCAACACCTCTGTCGTCTACCGAGCAATTTAAAACATGTCTGTTTTAAGCGTCTATAAATGACCGAGAGGCAGAGGGCTCGCCGAGAAAAAGTCCCTGCTGGTTCCATGAAAACAGGCACGGGAAAGGCAGAGGTAACATGGAAGCGCTCCCTCCAGTGCTGTCACTCTGGCAAAGCGCTCGTCCCCGAGCTCTCTCCTTACTAGACACCGGAGAACCCGCACGAGAGGGTACACCTGGTACATTCCCCCCCCAACCACCACCAAAAGGTCTGCGCACCGAGAACAAGAGCATTGGCATCGTCTGAATAAGCACACCCACCATGAAGTGCTCCGCGGTGTTCGGGGTTTCTTAGATATCCTAATTTTATAAAAAGAAAGTAAAAGAAGAAAAAAGAAACAAGGTGAGAGAGAACACTATCATATTTCGTAGCAAGCAGGATACTGTGTGAAATCTTGGCCCAGTGAAGTGATAAAGGGGAAGCTTTCACTTTGCTTAAGGGAAAACTTACGAGCAAATAGTAAAATTACCGAAATACCACATTGCAGCAAATGGGTGCGTTTAGGTTCAATTAAGCTGTAAAAAGGAAAATGGCACTTTAGCTTACAAAAACGAAGGGACAGAGGGAGCTATCAGAAGCAACTTTACAAGATTTGTATGCGTGAGGATGCTGCTTCACTGGACCAAGAAAGCTACAGTATGGGACAGGATTTTTCTTTTATTAGACACTTTGCTAGATAGCTTTGTCCAACCTCAGAAACTGCTGCTCTGGCATTATGAAATAATCCTACATAACTTGATCTCATGAGCGTAGAGAACACAGAAAAATAGCCATGCCAAATCAGATTACAGGGATCCACCTAGCCCAGTATCCTCTCTCTGACAGTGGTAACTAATGGATGCCTAGAAAAGAGGAAAAGCCCAGGGAAAGCACACAGGGAAAACGCTCCAAAATACTCTCCCAGCCTCCAGTGATTTTGTGATTCAAGGACTTCGAGGACAAAGTTGAAATCCTGCTATTGAAGCTACTCGAATCCAAATGCACAGATTCACACCCCCCCTCCTCCCCCTTTTTTTTTTTTGGATTTCTACCCCCATGAGATTTTTCTACTAGTCACACAAAAAAGGTTTCACAGTTTGGTGCTGGCAAGTCCAGTGTTCTTGCCACTAACTCTGAATGAGCTCACAGCTTTCAAGCCCAATGATGTTATGTGTATAAGAGCATCCAACACTTTTTCCTACGTAGAGAAGTGACATGTGTGCTGAGGTGCTCTAAGTGAATATACTTTGGGAGATTATATTTTAATTTTTTTAATTATTTTTTTTTAAAGCAAGAATCTGGCTGCAAATTGATATTAACATTTTTCAGTATATGTGTAAAACACATGTTTCAGAAGAATAGAAGAGAGAAACTGTCACTCACTGGGAAGCTTTAGAGCTATCTGGCTCCCTGGGAAACTGCATGCAACTATTCTGGTGTCCAAGGGTTTGACCAGTGAGTTTCCTCTTCCTGCAAAGAATGAATGCAGAAGTAATAGAAAGTCTGAGGGGGGGAAGATTTTAGCAAACGGCTAAAGATACTCCTATTCTGCCCACTCCAGCAGGTAGGAAGCAGGTAGTGGTGGAAAAAAAAAAGGGTGGGAAGTGAGAAACGCCTGCCCTTCCCCTCCCAGGAGCTGGCAGAGGGGCCGGGCAGGAGGCTAACCTAGGAGAGACTCGCACCCTCGCAGCTCAGCCCTCTGCAATCCCTTTGTCGACGCCGCATTGACACGCAACGATGCCGACAGGTCATCGCCGCCCCGGCATCGCCACACAATGTCAGGACGTTCTGCTCTGATTAGCTGGGGGTCTTGCTGCGACTCCCTTTCAGGCTGGAGCACGGCTCACCGCCACTTGGGGATTGCAACTGAGCACGCCGGGCCGGCGGAGCTTCATTAACGCCGCCACCGGGAACGTAAAAATCCTGACAACTTCAACGGCGTGCTTATTTCACTACCCGCCTCTCAGGGGAGTTTTCGGGAAGTTTTCGTTTTCTAATCGAATTGGTGCCTGTGTGAGGGATTTCGAATTTATTTTTAAAAAGATTCAGTCAAAGTAGGGATCTAAAAAAAAAAAAGCTTATCCTTACGCTTTCGATGGCATATTGACTTTGTAAGAGTCTAAAGGCAGGAGTGATATATTAGGGAGCCCCTATAACTTTACTTACAGCAAAAATTAGAAAGTGATCGAAAAGTTTTATAGAGGAGAGCAGAAATATAATTTTAAGCCTCTTAAAATTGCCTGAACTGTGAAATCAAGTAATGAACACTAGAAAAGGATCTGTCAGCTGGAATCAAAGCTTAGACTAGTCAGCATTTTCTTCCTAAACCTTATTATGGCAAAGATTTTTCATCTCTGCACTCTGTTCATCCCAACAAATAAACCGACTTGACCTCCACCTGTTACTCGGTGAAGTCCGCTGTCATCTTTGACTAAATCCTATTCTTCCCCTTCAAAGCCTTCTGCACCACTGAGAAGGTGGGAAGATACAGCTGTGCACTGAGTCAAGTTGGTACCAGTTCATAACCAGACAGCATTTCACAGCACAAATTACAAGCGACAAGAGGGGGGGGGAGAAAAAAAAAAAAAAGAAAAAAAAAAAATGTAGTGCCAACGAATTCTGGAAGGGGGCAACATTTTTCATCGCTTTAACAATGAGATTTTCATAGAAAGGAGTTCTCTTTTTTTTTTTTTTT
>VWZK01008630.1:88509-190814 GCA_013396935.1 Baryphthengus martii | reverse complement strand
TTTTTTTTTTTTTCTCTGTGTGTGTGTGTTTGTGATATTATGAACTAGCATTTGAGGCCAGAAACGTTTTGCTTGCGCCGTGACAACGAACCCGTGCTAACACCGCACAGGAAGAACTGAAGAACAGAATGGAAGCTATTTGTATTTCTTTTATATTTCCTAAGCTGAAGGCGTTAACTCTTTCAAAGAGGTTCAGCTTCAAACCTGTGTAAGTTTCTAGGCTTGGAAACAAGTCGCAGCTATAGAATGTAACATCGCTAAACAAAAATAAAGAAAGAAAGGAATATTATGGAACACAGAACAGCAAGATATGTCATGAGGAAAACCGTACAGCTAGAGCAGTCATTTCTTCAAATATATCATCGTGACAAAACCATGTA
This sequence comes from Baryphthengus martii, assembly GCA_013396935.1. Taxonomy (NCBI): domain Eukaryota; kingdom Metazoa; phylum Chordata; class Aves; order Coraciiformes; family Momotidae; genus Baryphthengus; species Baryphthengus martii. The sequence continues at coordinate 190,434 of VWZK01008630.1, read as the reverse complement.
AGGAGCTTTCTAATACAAAGACATATCAGAAAAAGCCATTTCATATAAAGTTGGACTTCTCTGGGTGATTAATGCTACGTTCAACAAAGGAGACAGTGTCTGTCTAATTACATTAAATACTTATCTTCTAGGGATTGGCAGGGTGTTTCTGCTCAATGTCACTTTTCATGACAATGTAATGATAGATCCGTTTACTTACCAGTGCCATTAGCAAAAATTGTACTGTTTTCTCAACTGCCCTCATATCACGAAAATATTTGATTAACACACTGTAGCTTATCTAATACTCTAAGCAACATATTCTGCATAGTTTTCTCTCTATTAAAAGAACAAGATTACAGCTTGTAAAATTTTTATTGCACTCACACAAAACCAAATGAATAATGTGTGATACAGTTCAAGTATCTTACTAGCTCACAAAACAGGTTTGTTAGATTTAAAATATTAACTTATATTTAAAATATTAACTTATATTTAAAATATTAAGATTTGGGGGGGAAACAAGCAAACGAACAAAGTCAGCACTCTGAGGCACTACTTCCCATCCAGTCTTTAGTTATTATTTCCTTTTCATTTCAGTGCATCTTTTGAAACTTTTAATACCTTAGGGGGGGTGAAAAAAAAAAAAAAAAAAGAAGGAAAAAAAGCAGCTTTCATTCCTTTGCTGAAAAATAGATATGGCCATATCCCAAGTCTTTAAAATTCACCGCATCGTGAACTGACTCTTCAGAGTCATGCTACTGTGCCAACATACAAAGAACAATAAACCTCTGGAAGAATGTACACAGCGAAGGCAGTTTATACAGCAACAGGATAATTTCATGAGCCTATATTGAAGAGAAAGGCTGTGATGTAACAGTCGAGCAGCATATATCAGCCACCTGATATTTACTAACAAGGTTAAACGACTATCTGTTTGTCTCAGCACTCTTCATAACTCACTTTTCAATGGATGGACAGGAAAAGTCAGCAGTGTATGGCACAGATCATTTCAGAAATAGGACAAGACAGCTTACGGCAGTAGCTATTTCAAAACACGCTCCGTCTTTCCATACGATCACATCAAAAGTCTACACTTGGCAACTACAATACTTCAAACCTACTCATAAATCCTTTTAGGGGAGGTGTATTTCTCTTTCTAAGTAAAGCAGCCAATTTGAGAAACAAAGAAGAGGAGGAGAAGGTGTCACCATCAACTGGTAGCACGTATCGTGCACCAGTTCTCGTCTTCTTGGTACCTTAAGCCTGGGCAGGAGAAGGCACATAGGAAGCTTCCTTCAGCAAGGAGTTAGGACATCAATCCCATTTTGTTACAGCTCCTCACACCGCCACGAAATGGCAGCGAGAACGTACCCAAATCGACTCATTAGGCACAACTCTACACAGCAATGCAGAATTAACCAACAACAACAACAAAAAAATTAAAAAAAAAAATTAAAATCCCTTGCAAGTGACTCTTGCAGCGAGAGGATGACACCGCAGCCAACTGCCACATATGACTCTCCAAATTAATAATGGATTTAGGATATTCATTCCCTGAGCTGCGCGGGTTCGGGGTGTGTCTGCAATTATCTAGATATAAGTCTGACACACATTATCCTTCTATCAATGTCATTTCCCTTAGTAGCCAACAGATTATCAGCAGCTTTGTGATATTCCAGGTGTCAAAGAAGAATTAAAACCACAACAATTGCACAAACAAAGGGACAAAAGACGGGATACGTGTTTCTGAGCCCTGCATATCAATTTAATATGTGCAGCTGACAATGATGCAAATGTCCTCGGGAGAGAGGCAGCAAGATCTGTGCCCAAACATACACACACCACCGTCAGCAAGATGGCAGGGAACAGAAGCAGTAGGATTCCCAGCCCAGGACACATGCCTCAGCAGGCAAAGCAACCCAACGAAACAATCCTCTGGTTGGGGAGAATTTTGGAAGCACCTGATATGGAAAAGGGCCCTAAACAAGCCAGATGGTACTTTTAGCTGGCAGCAGAAAGTAGGAGACAGCCAAAAACATTACAGCATTTCCCCAAGAGGCCAGCAAATCGATTTTTAACCATTTATTTTTTTTTTTTTAAAGTGACGCTATGAATATAAAATATAATGTTTCTATGCATTTTTAAATCGCTAATATTATGAATAATACACTTAAGGAGGCAACAACTGGAAGAGATGAGAAAGCAACGGATTTCCACTTTCCCAACGTGGTTCTATATTTGACATGAGGCTTCTATTCAGTTGCTGCCACTGTTTACTCTGCATTAAGTGCCAGTTTTTGTCCAGGGTTTTCCACATAACATTAAAGAGAAAAATCCGTCAGAAGTACAGAATCATAGGATACCAGGTTGGAAGGGACGCCAAGGATCACCTGGTCCAACCTCCCTTGGCAAAAGCAAGATAAATAGCACTGTAAAATGCTATTGTTCACAAGACACGGGAGAAATATTGTTTTTAGGACTGCTCTGCCTTCTTAAAACCTGTCCTCCCAAACTTATTTGGTTTCTAGATGATCTTTTTTTTTAACAGAGGGCAAACAATTTATTTAATACTTACAATTACCCATTTGGCCAAGGATTTGCATAAGAAATACAGTTGTTTGGGGGATCTTTTAATTTTTAAAATCTCCAAACGGTCAGAATTTGTAATTCCACTTGGATGACGGGACTCTTTTCAGGAATCAATTTGCTGCCAGATGTCAAACCTTTACTTGGACAACAGAAGCGGCTCCTTGCACAGCACGTTGAGATCAGGTGTGGCCAAGCAGTTTTTACTCAAGAAATGGGAAAGAGATGTGGATTGTAAAGACTGAAAGAGCAGAGCAAGGCAGAAGAGTGATGCAACAAGTGGGAAAAGACCACTGTTTTTTGCTTCAGAGATGCACCTCACACTTAGGATTGCCCAAGTTCAGAGGAAGAATCGAGATGATGATGCTTTACTTTCATCTGCCGTTATTTCAGTTAAGAGCAAAGGCAAGCTCTACAACAGGGTTAAATCTGGCCTACGTCCAAAGCGCTTTCTCCTGCTCAGAGCAAGGTGGTACATTAGTGTGCTACATCATAGATAATACTCCTGGAGACAAACGTGGGCTGCTGTAATAAAATGAGATGTTACACTAAGTACAAAGTCCATACATTTATATTTTTTCAAATCTCGTTGACTGTAAATCCTTCCTTTTAAAATAAAATGTATTTCTCTCCTAGATGTGGAAACTAAGACTTTGTCTCCAGCCCTGGCTGATATAAAATAGTCCTGTTCTCTTCATGAGCACTGCTCTTCGATGGGAGGACTTCAGCTATCGTCTCCCTTTGCTGCCTTTTGGGAGGTTCGAAGATCTGCACACAAATCTCACTGAGGCAAACGAAGACTGCACAAAACAGTAAAACAGCCTATAATTTTCCAGCTAATTTAGCAACAGAGTCTTTCAGATTATGCTTTTTGGTGTATTTCACACCAAAAATAGCAGTGCCCATTGATGGCAGAGAATAGCAGACAGGATGATCCCACTAGGGCTGCGCAGGAGCGGTGTGGGCAAGCAGAGGTGGAGGATGCTGTGGTTTACCTGAGCAAGACACCAGTGAAAATAGAGTAAGACTGTAGCCAGTATCCATGCTAGATAAAGCTAGTGCTGTACTTTAAGTCTTTGTGAGGGTGGAAAATAGAAGAAAACTACCAGCATTTAAAGAGCATCCCTTATTGAGGCTGCAGCGTCCTTCTTCTAGTCACTGGGGCGTCTGGGGTAGCGCTGCATTCATGCTGTAAACTCTGGGATTATGGGTCAAGGTTACACACTACCCACTTTGGGTAGCTGCTATCACAGCACATATACATTCCGGGAGGTATAGGATGGCTCGGCAGCCACTCAGCCAAATTGTCACCTGAGCTAACAGGCTGCTAGACAGATTTCTCTGCTTTCCTATGCTCACTGACTGCTGCGGTCAAAGTGTTGGGGCAGCACTTAACTTGAAAGAAAGTAACTAGGGGATGATTTATTCACTACTTCTGGCAGTAAAAAAACCCAACAAAAAACCCAAAAAAAACAACAAAAAACAAAACCACAAAGGAGCATCAAGCAAAATGATCAGGCAACGGACAAAAGAAGTGGTTCTTCCTTACGCAGCACCGAGTAAAACTGGAAGTCGCTGCCATGAGATGTTGTGGAGGTCGAAATAATGGGTTCAAAACATCCCAGCACATCTCAAAAAGAAAAGTCTACTGAAGGCTGCCAAACATAAAGATGAGAACAGAGCCTGTGGCTCACAAAACCAAGCTATTTGCTGCCAAAATCTGTGAGGCCGTACTCCGAAAAGCATCACTGGATGCCTGTCCTGCTGTTGTAGGCTTTCCTTAAGTGTCTGCTACCAGGTTTTGTCAGAGACAGCATGCTGGGCTAGGTGAGCCTTCAGTCTGACTGAAAGAACCATTTTTTTCCTCTCTGGGGGCAGACCCACAGTTTTTTGTAGGCTGGAATGTGCTGTACCCGGCAGTTGAGACATAGGAAAAGTGCAGTAGGTATCCAGCTGAATGAAATGAAGATCTGAGGATTGCTCCTCACTTGATGCACAACCAGGGGAACATCTTGAGTCAGCGTGGCAGACACAGTGTGGGGAAGGGAATGAAAAAAAAAAAAGAGACGTAATACAGTCTGCTTCCAGGTCCCAGTCCTGGACCATCTTCTCTCTGTCTCCTAACACCTCTCACTGCACATTTTAACTTTGAGTGAAAATGTTTCCTTTAAAATAAAGCTTGTTTTCTCCTCCAAAGCAAAGATCAAACATGTGCACAGAGTACAGTAGCTGCACTGTGTGCCACGCAGTGGAGCGATGGTTGTACTGGGAATGTTAATAAACAGTGCCGAGAGCAGAACTTTTGCATAAAAAAAGGGTGTATGTTACATCTCTCCCCCTCTCTCCTGTCTCATGCAATATTTGCACAGCTGCGCTCTCTAAAATGTGTAGGGGAGTTTTTTATTATTATTTTTTGGTAATTTATTTACCTAAGATAGCCCAGCATCTGTTTTGCGGCGAGTTTCTTTCACAAAGTTTCACAGTTGCCTTGACTGATGCAAAAGGAGGTCACGGTCCTTACTCAGTGATCCTAAAACCATTTGTTTCAAGCACTTAGCCATTCTCTTTGGCTAATTTGTGTTCTGGTCTGTGTTTTTTTGGTTTGTCCTCTGCTTGGAAACGTGCATCCCTTGGGGAACTGCTCTGGCTAGGTGAGTATTTTAGTTATCTGTTTTATAAAATGCAGAAGTGCACAGGAATTTGCAATAATACGCATCATTTACTGGCTCTCAATATGTACTGTATATTGGCTCTGAAGGCTACTAATATTTTCCAGCTGCCTCCAAAAAAAATTTTTCAAAAAGAGTTCAATGCAGTCTTTGCAGTGGGTCCTTTCCCATGACTGCCTACACAGGTGATGAAGACTTTTCCTGTGTCCTGAAGAATTAATAAGGCTGAACGTTTCTGTACCAGCAGCATACCACAGGAGATAAAATATTGCTTCTGCTTCCCAAACACATTAGAAAAAGCAAGTCTGCTGATCTCAACTGCTAAGACAGCACATGAAAGGAATGCAGTCCATTTCCTAACCAAGATCTAATCTATAGAAGAGTTTATAGATCCAAGTCAACATCCTGAATTGGTCCCAGAAGCAAACAAGAAAACTAGTTCAACTTTTGGAAGACAGGTACAATACTTTCAATGTGTTTAATCCCATTTTGCAATTAAACGGTCCCATGCTGCACTATCAGTCGATCTTCAAGGATAACTGCATCAGAGGAGACCTGTCTGGAGCTCACAAAGATTCACGTTTGACAGACTCCAAGTCAGCAAGAAAGGCACAGCCATGTTCGAACAGAGGGTGCTTCAGCCCTTCGGAGCTCACCTCTGAAGAGACACAGAAAGAGTTCGCTTTTGACCCAACACTAAGGAAGCTTATACTTTTCACTTGGTGTCAAAAAGTGAAGCACAAACCCTGTCATTGTCTTTCCTTGATGTGTGTATGTTAAACAGAATGGGTGGCAGAACGCAACCCGGCCAGCAAGAGCGTCTGAAGAACATTAGGTCCACAGACTACCAACACAGCACTCCCATCCCAGGAATCCCACTGTCATCAGGAAGTGTTGTTCCAACCTTCAGAATAGTTTTCCATGTGCTAAATCTTTCCTATCAATCTGAAAAAAAAATGGTTCAGATGATGCCAATTGTGTGTGGAGCCAGAAATAGCTCAGGTGATCTCGTGGTTGTCACGGCACACAGAAGATCTGCTTTTAACTTGGTCATTAAAGTCAGTGAAAAGAGTACGTATGGATGGTGCTAGACCAGGCCAGCTGAAACCACAGCTTTAATTTGATATCTGAAGTGAAACGCTTTCTGCATTTTTTAACTCAGAACTCCTACAGCTCCATACCCATTTTTAAATGATGCATTTCCTGACATCTGGAATTAGATGCGAGAAGCAAAGCCACAACATCGACTGACCGACTTCTCCGGGACCATACTGAAGGGTTGTTTTCCTTAGGGGATTACAGCAAAGCTGAGGCATGTGCTCTAACACTTGCATGGGATTATTAATTTTATTAAAAATGGAAAGTACGGTTTAGGCTGAATCTCAGGGCCAAGTTTGTTGTGTTGTCCAGTGTCTGGAAAGAAAAAAAAACAAAACCAGGAGCCTTTGTGGGATGTGAAAACATCTCAGACTTTTCAAGCTGAACAGACTTTTTGATCGGTAGTTCTTTCCCCACCTCTAACTTCCTTCCATGGTTTTGAGACAGCGATGCCAGCAGCGTGGCATGTTGTCACAGGTCTCATGCTACTCCGGGAACTGCCAAAGAAAAGCTGAGCTATTGATCCCGTGGTAATTTGCTGTCAAAATGACTACGTCTGTTATAGCAAATGAGCGGTGTTAATCGTTTGCCTTGATGAATACTATTGCAAAAGACTGACAATGCCCAAAGCACCGCTATCGACCTACTGCATTTTTCCTGCCTCGCATGAAGTTCTTGATCTTTGCTGGCCTTGACCAATTAGAGTTTAAGTTATCCATTAAGGTGCAGTTCTGGAAAAGTTCTGTTTAAAATAAACAACAACTTGCATTGGTAACTCATCAACTATGCAGCAGTCTGATTCTGATTGCCTGGCAGAGAAACACACACATTTTGTGCAGTATCTGATAAAAGATCTATAATGTGCTAACACAAACCTATCATGTAGCACCTGTGACTAACAGATTGTGATATCAAAGTCTTGATGCCTAAGTGCTCCTGTAAATGCATTAAACTTTTTGCGGCAGGAACTGTAGACTGCCAGTGACAAGGAGCTGATACAGTATTTCAGTAAAAGTTGATAAGTGTTGTTGCTCTTAGAAGAAAAGGAAAATTTTACGTTCCTCAAAACCGCTGGGCAGCTTGTGTTTTGATGGGATACTGTAATGCAGAAAGCAGGGATAAGGGAACACACGGACTCTGGGAAAGCAGAAGGACATTTAAGGAAAGCTCTGTATTCCACCGTAGCTGGAGTTCCTTGGAGTAAGCTCCCATCGTATGGTTGGCTTTGGGCATCTACCTGTTCGCTTGAAACCAACTCTGTAGGCAGCAGCATGCACGTGGGGCCAAGAACCCAAGAACGCTCTGCTGCTCATCTGTGGCAAAACAAGGATGTTGGAAGACTCCACAGAGTGGGGAGGAATGTGGGAAACTGTGTATAAAGTCTTGGAGATGAGAAATAGTGCAGGTCTGAATGGGAACGGGCAAATGAGGTGAATGGGAGCAGGAAGTCCTAGTCACAATACACAGTCTAACACGGCTCAGAAAAAGTTCTTCAAAGAAAATGACCTGTGGAAGTTTGCATGAACCTGGGAGGCAACAGGTTCTGTCTGCCCTACCCATCTCTCATGGCATCTCTTCAGCTTAACAGCCCCAGATCAGTCTGATGAACTTCTCTCTGCTGTAAACCAAAATGTTCCGGCCACCAGAGAAACACGATCTGTTTCTGACCTCCCAATCCACGGGCCAAACTATGCCGTGGGCCGGAGGTTTGTCTGGTTGTGAAATGTTCCCACTGTCTTAAGATATTAAGTTCAATGGAGGAAAAAAAATGGCACTGGTGCCTGCTGATAGATGTGTCAAGGTATGTAATGAAGCTGCTGCACAAGGCAGGGACAATCTTAATGGCAGTGTGAGTGTGCTGTCTGACTGTTCTTTACACACTGAGAATTGGAGGGCAAGACAATGTCACATCTGGGAGATACGGAGTAAATATAATTGGCAGGGATCCTGGATGTAGGCCTCCTCTGGTCTAAGGAAAAGAGATGTTTCCTTGGTTTTGTCTTTCTTAAATAGGTCTGTGATTATCCGAACAGTTCAGCTTAGGGAAATTAATAAAGATCATGAAATTCCAGTGTCTAGTTACAATCCAGTGAAAACTGCCCACTACAGCAAGCCACTGAAAAGGAGCGCCAGAGAATTATTTGATATTGAATACTCTAGGTCCGAAGCTGAATGTTTTCCCAGTAAAAAGGGATTATTTTTCTATTCCTTATTTTCTATAATACATGGTTCTCATGTTTTTCATCATATTTTCTACAGTCAGTCCCTGGAATCATTGGCAGCAATGCCGCACAACCATTGGAAACTTCTCTGAGCTCTGAGTTCGTGTGTGGCGTCGAGTCTTTTGATGAGCCCACAGACCTTTCGCCGGAGGACAGATCAGATGCACTCTGCATCCCTGATGCTGGGACGTACTACACATATTTTATCTTCTAGGTAGTGCCAGGCAACAACTGCGTTTAGGGCATAAGGAATGCATAAAGAACACAATCTAGGATCTCCTTCATACCGCTTTCTCTGGCATTTCCAAGTTCTAATTCCAAACAGACTTTGAAAACAAACTCTTGTGGTCATCTGATCTATGCCTGAATGAGTCTTTCTGACATGTAAGGCATAAATAGAAGTTTCTTAGTAAATATGGGGAAGAGGTTTTCTTGCGTGCTGAGAAGCTGCTAAGAAGAAAGTCCATGCCAGATTTCAGAAAAAATTGATTGAAACAAGAGTTTGGATCGGTTGCCTGCATGTGGCTGTTCCATAACCAGCAACGGGGAGAGACACAGTGCCATTCAGTTAGGGGTCACTGTCACTGCAAGGGAAATATTCCAAAACAGGATCTCAGCTTCTCAGCTGCATAGAAACTGCTCAGAAATTATTTTCGGGCAAGTCCCATAGATGGTGACATGAGAACAAGCAGCAGGAGCCTGAGTGGTGTAGTGAACAATCAAGAGACTGACTTTAATAGCAGCTTTACTACTAAAGACGTGTCCAGCAGCCTAACAGGGAGCTCTCAAGCTTACTGCAGGTTCATATAATGTTATCAACTTCATGAGCCCCTCGACTGTAAATATGTCTTTCAGTCATGCAGTGCAAGTGTTATTACGAATTCCTTAAGGTTTTTGCACTGAAAGTCTCTTTTGGTTCCTGGGGTTTTCAAGGTGATGACACGGTGTGACCAGCAGCAGAACAGCCGGGGTGGATCTGGGGCAAGGGAAGGTGGATGACCACGGTATGAAAAGCCCCATCAGTCTTTCAGTGGAAGAAGGACCACAAAGCTCTACTCATTTTGCAGATGAGTGCAGTGCTATAAGTTGGTCAAGACCACAACGGAAGCAGAGCTAATTGCCCCTCTGGATACCTCAAGAAGCACAAGGAGGACAAACCTGTACCTTTCCTGGCATTACTGTCCTCTGGGGACCAAACTAACTTGTGAAAATACAAGTACCAGGAAGACCCAAGTAAAGAAACTAAAAAGATACCCTGAGTTTGCATCTTAAACACTTTTTCCATGCCACGCTGTAGAAGGCCAATGGAAGTAAAACTGGCAAATACCATCCATATGCTACGCTACAAAATGACTGACAGAGCACAACACGAACATTACTCCTGGACTGAATCGAGAGACTGCATTAAAAAAATGCCTAAGTGGGATGCTGATGTGTATTAACTCAATCTTCTCTTACTACGGAATTAAAAAACTTATACCTGTAATTATGGCTTACCCCCATTACAAGCAGAGCTGCCACAGAACTGAACACGGGCCAGCTTTGTACACGAGTTCAAAGCCAGTGTGATGTTGCCTTATTTTCTGACTAACATCATCTTTATCCTCTCTTGCCCTTCTTCCCAGTTAACAAGAGTTATGTACCGAAAGTGCTGAGATAAAGTAATGGTAAGGAGGATACCACAAAAGGTATTTGAAAAGCAGAAGTAATTTACTACACGTCTGCTTTGTTTTACTTCCTAAGCCTTCCTGTTGTGAAAGGAAATTCATCTTTTCTGGCAGACTCCAGCCTTTTTAGGTCCGAGAGCTCCCCAGGAGCTTTCGAGTGCAGGTAAATGGATGCAAAGACACAAGGAGTACAGTAGAAGGAACGTGGAATTAATGTTGGGTTTTGCTTTGGCTGTCACGTCTGACGTATAAGGAGAGTGCTACATCCTTGCCTGCAAGATGGATCTAGATGTAAAAAATACAAGGCTGTGTCCTCTGCTCATTACTCTGGGTCAGAAATGCCCAGAACGGAAAGGTCATGCTGCTGGTAGGTGAAGCGCGTAGGATCTACACCCAGCAATGTCTCCACGTGAGACAGATGTCAGGGTGTCCGAGCCCCAGGGCCGTGGGGTGTAAACGCAGAGCAAGGACTGTGGATGGACAATAGGTGCAGCCTGTATCCTGCACGCCACGGAGACCCCAAGAGTAGGCACGAGGGAAGCATCCACCGCCTAATCTAAATAGCACACAGAGTGGTTTTGTCCTCTTCTGTTCTCCTGCCAGTTTGCACATATGTTCTGAGTATACAGCCTGCCCTCCAAAGACCACTTACAGGGGCAATCACAGGGAAGCAAAGCAGGAAGAAAGTATCCAAAAAGGGAATTTGTTCGAGAGAAAAAAATGGAGACAGATGTAGAGCGACTAGTCACGGTTGGCGGTAAATAACCCTCTGCCTGGAGTGTTCTCTTTCTCTAAGAGGAGTTCACATATTCCATTTCATATTTCTTTTCTAGGAAGTCAGATCTTTGTTTTCCTAGCATTTGTTCTTTTTTTTTTTTTTTCTTTCCCCTATACACTTTTTCCCTTTCGTATGGTTTAAAATTATCTTCTCATTTTCCCTTCCTCTTCTGTTTTGTGCTTTCTTTCAAGTCCTCCAATCTCCCTCTCATGCAGCCCTAATTTCCCTGTGCTCTCCCAGGCAACACCTTTCATTACAACCCTCCCATAGCCTCTGTGCCACGAGCACTTCCCTGTCTCTACATGTGCACAAGCACACGGGTGCTTCACACCTGCTCCTGCGTTGGGAGTCCCCACTTTTTCTCATGCGCACACCTCAGAATTAAGCAAATGCAACACACGCGGGCAGAATATTCATCCTCTCGCTCCCATAAACCTGTCAAGGCATATAGGCCAAGAAGCTATCTCTGCATAAATCTAAATCTCCTGTGAGGAAGCAATCTACTCAAAGGCAATAAAGCCAAAGGATATATTATTATCTTTGGTGTGGATCCTACTGGGCTGGGAGGCTGGCTGCTGGCTCCTCTCTGAACTTTCCTTCCCAGCCAGAACAGCCATCCCACAGACAAGTCTAAGCTTCCTTTCCTTGGTCTGATTTCCTCCTCCCGTTGTTTGGCTGGTAACCCAAAGGACAGGGTTTAATTATGGAGTTTGGAAACGTGTCTTGTGCTGCCCTGCCAGCACAGGATAAAACTTCAGCCTGCCTTCTGAAGCAGCATCATTCTGCTCCGTTGATACCTGCATTATCCCACACAGCATAAAATGAACCCCACGGAAGAAATGCCAAACCAAACAAAAAGATGGTTTTCGTCTTTAAACTTCTGCTGCAAGTTTCACTGAGAAACTAACAAAACACTGAATCTCAGAGATAACTCTACGTTCAAACCGTGCCATCGTTTTGACTGTAGATTAAATAAATGGCCAGGCCTTTTCCTGGACAGGAGCGAGATCGGAAAGGATGGATCTGAAACAGGTCCAGGCTCCAAAGCTCCCCTCTCGGAGAGGAACGTTGCGGCAAGCCACCGAGTAATGCGGGATGTTAACATCACTTGTACGGCTTTCAGGTGACCGATACATTTTCTAGCCAGATGCCCCATTGAAGACTTAAAATATTTTCCACTCCTGGAGCTAAAGCAGCCATGTCAAAGACAAAGGGCCAGACGTTCCCATCAGCCCCACGCCTGATTCCTGAGGTAAGGCAGGGCCCTGTGTGCAGAGCACCGCAGGGTGTGTCCCTCAGAGGGGAGCACCTAGTGCCAGTGACATCCCACTGCTGCCCTGGCACAAAAGGACGCTTCAGCACTGAGCTGTCCTTCACCACTGATGAGCTGTATCTCCTTAGGTAACCTCTCTGCCAGCCGTGCTCTTGCAGTGACCCTGTTTTACAGAGAAGCTGAGGCAATGAATTCAGAGGATGGGCTGCTGGGAAGCCACGGCAGAAGTACTGGGGTGGGGTTGCTTGGATATAGTATAAAGACGGTTTGAAAGTGCCTCCCACGCAGGCAGGATAAAGCTCTTTTTCTTCACGGCTGTGACAGTGATAGATGGTTTGGTGAATCTGAGCTATATCTAGTTGGTACCTGGCTTGAGTCCCTGATGTTGCAAGGTGATTTTCTGCCATTTTATGGGCAAGACTAAGCAGAATCTGGGATTTTTCTGTAGTAAGTGAGGAAGGTCATGAGAAAGGAATGACCTTCTCTTCCCTGACTTGTTCTTGCCTTTCTGAGCACCTCAGGAAATTTGAGAAGGGCAGTTGTGCTCCTTCATGCTGGGCACCCAGTGGTGCCAAGAGTGGTGGAGGTCCTTTGGAGGTGTAAGGCTTTAGGTACTTCCTTTGTCCAGCTCAGCAGCTCATTGCCATCATCTAGTCAGGACTTGGATGAGACAGAAGTAATGACCACATGTGGGGAAACCCACCAGAAGCGACAGCAAAATTAATAGCCAACCTCTGGCTGTTGCACAAATGAAGAACATTTGTCACTAACAAAGAGTACCCCAAAGTTTGGGGGGAGCTAGCCCCCCGCTTCGACAATGATGCAGAAGCAATGAGTCAGTCAGCCTGTAGCCATCTGCGTCTGCAGAGGAGGTTGTGATCTCTCCCTTTCAACGGGCGCCGAGCTTTTGTTCGTGTTTTTGCCGCTCCATGAGCAGACTAGCTTAGTACAAGGTGAAGCTCTGCCTTACATCAGCTGGAGCCTGGAGCTGATGGAGAAAACAGCCCCTGGTGCCTACTGAGCAGGACACCTCACGGAAAACACCAGAGCCCAGGGGATGGCGGCAGCAAGGCAGTCACAGGGAGCCTGGCACTTGTCTGCCTGCAGGTCCACCCTCTCCTCCTGCCAAAGTGCCACATCTGCAGTCAATAAGGGCCCACAAGCTGGCTCCTCCTCATTAGAGGAGAGAGGGCAGCTGGCAGGGGATCCTCCAAGGGCTCCCAGGCGCGGGAATCAGTCCCCTCCCAGTCTGGAATAGCCCAAATTTGGTGACTTTCTGGGCATGCTGTAAAGGACAGCTGTTTGACAGGGTCTCCAGAGAAAGCTGTGGGTATGTTTCCTACATGATGAAGGATATAGGTGGCTGGCCAAGTGCCCACAGAACTGATTTTAATGCTGTTCAGGTTGAATTTACTTTTCTATGCTGTATAGATCATTACACACAGTGCCCTGGACAAACATGTCAAAACAAACCAAAACCATACTATTTTAAATCCAAACAAACAAGAAAGGAAAAAAAAAAAATTACATCTTGCGAAAGATCCTTTGGGCTGCTTAAAGGGCCTCCTCGAGCTCTGGGAGGCGGAAGATGAAAGCACTGCTTGGCTTCCTCTAACAAATAAGACTTCTGTTATCTTTATTGGCAATAAACACTTGATTATTTAGCTGTAAGCAAAACTGAGGCATTAACTTCACCTATGCACGTAGCACTGACCCAGAAAAGTCTTTCCGATAGTATTAAGCACCCAGATGATTTCAGGATAAGCGATCGATGGACAGTTAAGTATGTAACATAACATAACCCAAAAAAATGATCAACAAGAAAGATCACACACAAAAATTAACTGAGAAGAGGCAGAAGAGCTGCTTCCTACATCTTATGAAGTGTAACACCCAGTGGTATCTGTTTTGATATGAAGCCTCTAATCACACTTCATAGTATTACAGATTAATGAAACAACTCCTTTTGTAAGTCTCTTCAAAGTCATTACTAAGTGAGCTCAAGTGTTGTATAATGCTTGAAAAGTCCTTCTACCTTATATAAATTTAGGGATATTTATTTTAATAGGGCACAACCCAGACAGGTACTGCTTTTTGCGGAGCAGTTGTCACCGCTATCCCAGAACTGAATCCGGATGTTTTGACAGAAAAACAACCCACCTATCTTTTGCTGCATTATTTAAATACTTCAGATATTTGGCCAAAATACAGAAGTGACACACTAGAGAAACATTCACAGCTGCAGGAGCAATAAAACCTCTACAATACTTTCACTAGACTGACCTTCTCTCAGAAGAAGTTAACAAGAGGTTTAGAACGGATCACCTTTCTCTACAGCATTCGGTGTGTTCTGATAACAAAACAGAGCAACTGGAGGTCACGTTCTGGGGCTCCTGGAAGCCGTGGCTTACCTGGCTCCACTTCATGCCAACCACTTGACTGGCTGCCACTTCCTGGAGAGCGCCCTTGGCTTGTATAGAACGGCTCCTCACCAGGACTGTCCATCTCATCCTCCACAGACTTGAGACGTTTTGTAGAGCTGAGAAAGTAAAAAAAATAAAAACCAACATGACAAATACTCTATGTAAGGAAAGGAACTAAGACACTTCCATTGGAACAGATCTTGCTAGCCCTGCTTCAGACTAACTTGGTTGTGGAAAGTGTAAGGGATTGAGGGTCCTGCGAAGGGGAAGGTATGAGTCCTGCACAGCCATCCTGCTCGCCCAACCTCTCAGCATCCACTTTTTGTTTCTCATTTGCTCCGTTGTCAATGCCTAAGCTTCAGTGAGATACAAAACAACCTCTCTCTGTCTGGGCTGAACCCCTGAACATGCATTAGTTTAACTAGAAGATAAGTTTAACACCTAGGCTTTTTCAGATCAATAACTAGGACATTTTTCAAAGCACACAGAGGTCAATAAAAAGGCAAGAATTTAATTTGCATTGCATGATTTTTGCAATTTGAATGAATACAGTAATGACACACAAGACTTGTTTTAGCTGTCAGATTTTTCCACAGCTTATTCTGAAAGACAAACTATCGGTTCAAACTTGTATTTACAATCTTTTAACTGTAGCCATTAAATTAACCCAGACTTCAGTCTCCTAAAAAGATGGGTACACCAGTGGATGATGGGAGAATCCATTCTTAGTTCAAATGTTCATGTTATCATAGAATCATAGACCGGTTTGAGTTGGAAGAAACTTTAAAGATCATCTAGTTCCAACCTCCCCCTGGAAGTAGAAGCATTTTACTTTCCAACTGTGTGCCACCAAACATAAAAAGCCCCCAACGGGTATCTCTGGCCAGCGACAGTACTAAATGATTCCCTTGTGATGTATCACACCTCCCTCACCAAAGGCTCAGGAGACAGGAGAGCCCTTTCAGTGGTCTCTGGCGGCCCCTGACTCAGACTCCAGTCGTTCTGCAGGGAGAGGATCCCAAAGCCAAAGACACTCAGCTTGGCTCTGTTTTCTATAACGACTTGCACAGCCTGCGAGGGGACGTTACCGAGAATTTCTCTTCCAAGTACTTTTCCAAGGCTGGGTCAGCTGACTTTTTCTTCACCAAATGTGTATTCTATTAAGATTTAAGGCACTCAAGAACAGGCTCCTCTGTGTAGGAGGAACATGTTCAACAGACATAAAATATTGCCCTGCAAGTTCTATTGGTTTAAAACTTGCACCCTCTCTGCAGCTCCCCACCCGAAGCTCTGCACAGGTAGGAGCTGGTGGATATGCAAAATCGGTTTGTGAGAAACAGGAAGAATAAGTCTTGCGGTATGCGTGGAATGCAGGTTTGGCCATTCCTTAATTTAGAGAATTGTTATGTGTCAATAGGGGAAATTGTGTGCATACAATATAATTACCGCCTGATAATTCTGCTGAGTCTGTGTATTTAAGGAATATTTTTTTTTTCTGACTGGGAACAGCCTAATGAGAGGAAAACAAACATATTACCAACTTATTAACTACCCATGCTGTTTATAATTAGCTCCTTATCAGTGGTAGCTATTTGCAGAAGAATAGAAGAGAAACAACTGAGCTCTTAAGTAACATTAATAACTTCACTTTTTAGCTTCTGGAGTCACAAGTAAATTCTACCTGAGAACAGTGCTAATGATGAGCAACATTGTGTATGCAGCCTACACATAAGAAAAAAAAAAAAGAAAAAAAAAAAAGAGCTCAAAGTTTTTAATTGATGTGCAATGGGAATTGTAGTCACCGAGCCTCATAATGTGCACACTAAGTGCAAGACGTAGAATGTTCTTCCAGTCACTGCAAATGGTAAGAAGTTATTGCTAAGAGCCTCTCTTTAAAGAGGTTTTTTAAGAAGAAAAATAACAGCTACATTCAAACTACAGAGAATTTTTACATATGTACTTGCTCACTGCAAAAATGGTGGCACTGCAGACTGAGGTAAAAACGTAAAAGGACCCTGGGCTGAAGTTAGACTTTCTTGTCATGTCTTTGAAATAAGTGATCTATTTTGGCTGTAGGGGGAAAAAAAAAAAATCAATCTGATTCCTTAATAGCATTCAAGACTACTAGAGTGACTGAGCTTGTTTATAAATCTAATCTCACGGATGGTTAAAGTAAAAGGTAAAAAATAAAAAATATCCTTGTTTGATAGTTGGCATCCAAGCCAAAATCAAAATCAGACTGGGCAGTCATCCACATTAACAATTCAGTTTTCCAAAGGCTGAGTCACAAATTTCTAAATGCTATATGAAAACTAGAATGCATTATAGGCCGAGGTCCTAAAACAACGTTAGTCTCACAGGTAACACTTTCTACAATAATCAATGTGTGTAAGTCTCTCTTAAAACTTTGCTGCTAGGACAAAGTGGCACATCTCTATACTCCAAATTCTCCTCTGTCACAGGAGGAACTCCAGCAACACCTGTGGAACCTCTCCCGATACACTGAGATACAAGCTAGAAGTTACACATGTCAACGCAGAGCTCTTTCTTCCGAGCCTGTACGTAGGAAAAGAACTTCAACGGCAATGCAGCTGAACATTCAGCTCTGTGAATCTGAAATAGCTCCACATCTTGAGGCCCCCAAACAGCTTGTCAAAGAATTTAATGGTTACTTTCCCAGATGAGTAATGATGCTGGCCTGGGTTTCCAAGTAACCTAGTAGTAGGCAGTGATTAAATTACCTGGTAGAGGATGTGCTAGGTAAAGACCTCCTCATTGCTCCCGGGCTCATGCTGTAGTATGAAGAACTTTCCAAATCTGAGAGGGAGAAATTAGGGCCTGTTCCTGCAGCTATCGGTGCTGGGGAAACAAAAGAGATTGCAGTCAGTAAGTCATGTGAATAAGGCATGAAATGCACTTCAGAATCACTTTCTTCTTCCTCAGGAGTGTGTTTAGGGAGAACAGCTGGGACATGGAAATTAGGAAATGCTCATGGTAATCAAGAAGATGTAAATTTTATCAAGAATACAATATTCCACGACAGAGACTCTTTCTTACATTCCTCCAAAGGTACTCTTTTTGGTTTTGGTTTTTTTTTTTGGTTTTGTTTTTTTTTAAAAAAACCAACAAACCACACAATTATGGCAAGACTTTCTTTCAGGTCTGCTTTTCTATTAATATCATTCTAACATTTAATGAAACCTGTTGCTGTTGCTTTTAGGACAACATTGCATCCATTGGCATAGTTACAAATGGGCTGTATCATCCCTGTAGTGTGCTTGGCATAATCTATAAGCAGCATAGGCAGGGAAATGCACACCTCAGGACCTTTGGTATATACGTGACGTACATCCACAAGCACAGAGGTTACAAACGCTCCTTGGAGAAAACACAAAAGCAGTAGAGAAACCTGAGTTCTCGTCTGCCTGTGAACATCTGAGTGTTCCTCTGGCCTCTCCTCCAGCTAAGTCAGATCTGAAGACACATGACCCTCAAAAACTTTTATCCAGCAGTTAGCTTCCACTGTTCACCTTCCATTACCTTGCCCAACATCTAAGTTTTATTGTAAGGATATGAATACCTTTAGTTTCCCTGCCCTAGACCCTCGGTTTTACATGAAAACATTACAAATTCCTACACACTCCGGAGTTTGCAGGCACAAGCCTGTGAACTCCATGTGCTGTATTATTCTCGGAACAGAAATGGAATGGAACTTTAATATTAAAGTTTAAAGTCAACAGCTAACGCATTTCACAAAAAAACAAGCCACTATATATAATGGTACCATATCCACTGCCGCTCTTCCAGTGCTATTTACAGGACAATACAATCTGGGAGCTGACAATTACAGATCATGATTTTCTCTCACATTTCAGAGACATCTGAAAAAAAAAAGGACATACTACACAATAAAACACAGAAGCTTGGCCTGGAACGTATTGTCGGAGCGCCCCGATTCACAGCAACAAAGGCGAAGCAGTCTCAGTGCCACACGAGGATGCCGAGCCAAGTTTAATCTTTGCTCTGAGAATCTGGCCAGTTTTCAAACCTGAAAAAAATCTTTCACTCCGATGGGGCAGGAGTGAGGAAATGAAGACAGGATAGCTCCTATCACCCAGCTAACATGTCTGGGCTGAAGCGCAGGCTTCTGGGAGGGCTGCCATTGATTGCACTGGGGCCAGGATTTCACCCCAAGTCTTCAGGAGCTCACAATGTCAGATCTGACAGAGGAATAATGTAGCTTTGCAGCTGCCTCATCATCCCCACAAGACAATTAGTTGTTGTTTGGCAAGGAGCTTTTAAGAACGTCATCGAGACAGAAAGGGAACAGCCCGGATAGCCATGGACTTTTAAAAGCGTGGGACGGAAAAGACACAACGCCATTAAAACTTGAGAAAATCTGGAATGATCATTAAAAAGACTGAAGTTGGGAAGTAATTTATGACAAGAACACTCAAATCCTTTGTTATCTTCTCTTAACTATCATACGCTTCCTGCACACGGGGTATATGAGAGGGTGTGTTAACAGAAAGAAAGAAAAATTAAGCATAGCAAAATTAACTCGTTTTATCAATTTGTGCTCTCTGCAACAGTTTCCTGACAGCAGCTACAAGAGGCTGTAAAACTGATGAATTTGCATGGAAAAAGAAACCAGTGTAAGTAATTTGTGTAAAAGGTAACACGGACATGGACTGCTATAATTCAGACACCCTGCAGATAGCAGACTGCTGCAGTGTGAGCAGTTACGGGTTAGAAAAATGACCACACTGCAGTCAGTCTGACTTGAATGGAAATCAATCATAAAGGTACTCTCTGCAGCATCTACTCCACAGTTTTCAGCAACTTCTTTGCCAAATAGATTTGTGCTCTGTAAACCCTTTGCTGATCATTTCTTCTGCACCCTCTACCTACCAAAACCTAACTTAGAGGATAAGAATACTATTTTCCAAACAGGAACATAAAAAGGCAAGCACTAAATTAAAGCACCATTTCTTTCCGAGGCAAATTTCCTAGCCATTGCAAGATTTGTGAAATGGTTTTACTCCAAACAGCCATGGAAGAAAGAGTGGTATCTGGATAACGCTTCTTTTCCTTCTCTCACTTCCCCCTGTTTATTGTTCTCTCCCCAAATTCAGGACGCTTCTCTTCCAACCCTTGCATTGGCACTATAGGAAAATCAAATGTATCTCCAGAGAAGGGGTGGAGTAGGGACAACATATTGCTAACACTGAATAAACTCAGCACCAAGTAGAAAGGGCTAACCACACAGTGATTTCTGCCTGGGTAAGGAACACGAAGGATGCTTTGTTGTCACAGGCCAAACCACCTTGCCACGCTCAAGAGCCTGTCTGCAGCCCAATGGATTGAGGAACAAAACCCACCTCTGATACACACCAACAGATCTAAGCGGTTAAGCTGCTTGGCTGCCGATGGCGGCGAGTATCTGGAATTCCTTGTCAGCAGGAGCCACCATCCTGCCACAACCAGCTCAAGGTCTCTGGCCCTGGAAGAGCTCTGGCAAAGGCTGCACAGGGCTAAGACGTTCTGAAATTCCTTCTCTTGCCCACCTGACAGGCACCTTTGCTTGTAGTTACCTCATTTACTATCATCAAAACCAGCAACGTGTTGATGTGTAGAGCCCACCCTGAGACCGTCAGGAAGAGGTTAATGTTCATCCGCATGGCGGAAGGTGGCTTCCTCTTCCCAGCTGGTATTTGGCTGAAGCCCTGTGTGCTTTCTGTCTCTGCTTCGTCCTCAGCAAGCTGAGCCCCACCTTGCACCTCCCGCTTGGGCTTCGGCTGCGGGGAGCTCGCTGCCTGGCATCTGCCTCCTCCCGTGGGGTGGGCACACTGGAGCCAGGAGGCATCTGAGCCTGCTCCAAATGGCTTCTCGCACTGCCTTTGTGGACTGGGCGCTTCATATGGGCCCAGAAAGCTGATGGGAAGGGAACACTTGATTTATTTGCAGGCTTCCCCGCAAAGGCTGTCGCTCTGGGGAGTAAGCAAAGGGATCAAAGAGGTGCGGACTGTGGAAAACTCTGCCTAAATTAAACTTCTTCATTGTAGCACCAGACAATCCACCAAGCGACCTCCCTACACCCCTGTTCCCACACCCCGGGAACAGGCTCTGGCCCCACATGAAGCGGCAGCGTGGTTGGGAAGTTCCACTCCAGCACAGCCGGCTGGTACACGCTGCAGCCGGCCGAAACCCCGGGCAGCGACATGAAAAACATGCCGTTCCCCCCTCCCCCTAAGAAATGCTCTGCAGAGAAGTGACCTTCTGATAGCTCAGGAACATCTCCCAAACAGGAAAGGATGTCAGAAATTTGCAGTTGCGAGTCAAAACAATAGTCACCACCTACGTGCAGGCATCAAGATGTCATCTGACCCAGGGCTCCGACCTGGCGGGGGGCGAGGAGGAAGGACTCCTCTTCCCCTAACACCCAGCCTGATGATGTGCACAGGTTTTCCAAGCAAACAAACCGGTGTCGGCCACAGCTCCCATTTCATCTGCTGGCATCATAAAAAAATCCCTGTGCAGATGGGACGCGTTTGGCTTGCTCTCGGGGGTTGCCCAAAAAGAGGAGGAGGAGGGAGGGGTGGGTGCCTCTGCCTGAGCACCAGCGCTGTGCTGGGACGCGGGGCAGCATCGTCCCTGCTGCCAGCTTGTTAGTTCAGATCTTCACCCAAAATGTCAAGAAAAATAACAGAGAAATTAACAAAAAGCCCTCTGACTTAACCCAATTGGAATATTTATTTTGAAAAATTTATTGAATTACCGAACAGGAAACCCACTAAATAAAACCAGCCAGGCTGGCATTTGTCTTCCTTGGAATACGGCACTGTCTTTTAGTCATGCTAATATTTAGTTTCGCTTTTTTTTTCTCCCCCCCTTTTTTACGTATTTATTTTTACAAAGGGGCTGGGATGTGACTAAGATCATTACATGTGTAACACTGCAGCGAAGTGATAATGTGTTTAAGGTTAAATGGGAGAAACATGACATTTGACTAATAAACTTTTTCCTGTGTTGTGACTCCATAAACAAAGGGAAACACTGCGCTGCTGCTGCTGCTGTCGAGAGGAAAGGGGAGCTGGGTGGGTTTTCTTTTTCTTTTTTTTTTCGCAAGGCTTTTGTTTCCTACCCACGGTATCGTTAAATTCAAAGAGCTTTTGCTAAGGAATACAACAGATATGAAATGTGTGATGTTCATTTTAAAATTACAAGTACAGCCCGCTATTGACCATCTAATTATGCTGAGTTCCATTTATAAACATAGCTAACCACTAAGTTTATAGAGACTTTTTGTGCTGCTTCAATAGGATATTGATCGAGAGCAAGGTTTGAGTGGACTGCCATTGAATTGTGTAATGGCATACAAAAGGCAAGGTCACGGCAACTGTTCACTCTATGCCTGCAGTCTATTTTTTATTATAATCTTTTTTTCTTTTTTTTCTTTTTTTTTTTCCCTTCCTCTCATACCCATGCCCACACAGTGTGTTTCGGATAGCAGTGCTTTGCTAAGGAATATAGAGTATCTTTTTAAATGTTAATTTTCATGCTTCTGACTTTAACTACCTTCACTACTGTAATGCTTAGTACAGCAGAAAATATACAGGCTGCTGTTTAGAGAGAGCTGGTTTATTACAGCCCGGCTTCCACACACGTGCGCTGCGTGGAGGAGAACCTCCTCTCCTCACCTGGGCTACCAGGAAGGCAGCAGCATCCTCTCCCTGCCCTTTGCAGCCACTTGCCTGGCCCAGATCCATGACAGGACCTGGGATACCCCACACCTTCCCACAGGCATCCAAGTACGTGCTGGAGCTGGCAGGACTCAGTGATGACCAATGACAGGACAAGGGGCAACGGGTGCAAGCTGGAACATACAAGGTTCCATGTAAACATAAGGAAAATATTTTTCATGGTTAGGGTGACAGAGCACTGGAACCAGCTGCCCAGAGAGATTGTGGGGTTTCCTTCTCCGGAGGCATTCAAAACCCATCTGGATGCATTCCTGTGTAACCTTATCAAGGTGATCCTGCTCTGGCAGGGGGGTTGGACTAGATCTTTTGAGGTCCCTTTCAACCCCTGACATTCTGTGATTCTGCAGCTTTCCCTGAGGATCGTGTCGGCCATAGCTGGTTACTGGATGAAAGACATGAGGAAGTTCTGTTTGAGCCATCACACCCACGTCTCGAGTGGTGACAATGACTTTAATTCCTAGCACTTGTCCTCCAGCCTCAAGTCGAGGACATCCTCAGCCCCTGCCTCCGCTCCTAAAGCTGCCGCTAACCAAACCTGGCACCCACCACACCAAGCAGCCTCAGTGCAGCAGAGTCCTTAGCTTTCCAACATGTCTTGGCCACCAAAATACCTTTTCCCTGCAGAAGAAGCATAATTGTTTTGGGGATAATTAGCTGGGCCATTCCTGTGTTTACACAGGAGCAGTAAGCGACCACATATATGCCTGTGTGCCTGTGGTTTCATTGGCTCATCAGAAAGATTAAAAGTCACCCCACTTGCTCCATATAGTTCCTTACTGCACATATCTAACATCTTCAAACTCCAAAGCGTGGCATTTTCAGTCCAGGGCGCAGTAAGAATTTCCGTGTTTATCAGCACGAAGAATGATGTCATTTTGACAAATAACACAGCACAAAACAAATATGTTTGACTTGGCTTTAGCGAATGTTCATAAATCCTAAATCTTTCTTCACATCCTGGGCAGTGCACTTTATCTGGCTGCTCAAAGGACCTCCAAGGGAAGAGATCTTCCCAGCAGTTCTCTACACAAGAGCACATGGTGAAGACTCAAAAGGCAAGAAGGGAACAGCGTTCCCCATACTTCTCTCCCTGCTCCGGCCTGCCATGGCCTCCAAACCTCTGCCAAGCGAACGGGACTGTACACTTGGCAGTGACTTGGCACCACGGCCACCTTTCCGCCGGCGCTTTTTGCAGAGGGTATTCTCCAGTGCCCTGCAGACAGCAGCACCCAGTGAGCGCAATGTTTTCCTAACAAGGGTAGAGCGGGAGAAGGTTTTGCTTGGCCAACAGTTGGCTGTCAGTTCACAAAACCCATACATCTCCAACGCTTCTGCTTCTGTGCCTTTTGTTGTCAGCCCAAACCACTTGAGAGATGGAAGAATGAAGTCTCTGTTATCTGAAGGGGTCTCCCCAGTATCTGGGGTGACAGACAACGCTTAGAAAGGAGCTCACACCCTTTGCCCGCTAATCACGTCGGAGAACTGACAGCACGGTCTGCAACATCCACATCAGGTGCAGTGGAGAAGGGTCTATTTGTTTCTCAGATGAAACCGTGTGATCTACTTTCTCTATTTTACTAGGCTCTGCAAGATTTGGTAGCTGGGTAGCATTCTGAAACAAAACCTGCATCTATCGGAAGCAAGTTTCTGTTCCCAAAACAGTCTAGTCTTGTTCAATAGCTCACAGAAACTGTGATGATCAGCACTGATAGCTGCGATAGATAATGGCAACAGCTGACCTTTCGCTTGATTAATTCATTCCCCAAATTTGCATGATGGAGACAACTGCCTATTACTCGAGACTCCTTGTCATGTGGACCTCTGGGAACTTCACTGAATAAACCTGGCACATAACGGCTACCAACAATACTTCAGAAAATTCATTTTAGATAATGGCCGCCACAGGCCAGCTAAAACTGGGGGAAATCACTTATTTCTACTGTCATATTATCAAAACCAAGGATGGAAAGAAAAGGGACAATGAGCAGACACAAAGATGACTTCTTTGTAAAGCAAACACCGAGCACGCTCAGGAAGAGAGCAGAGACCAAATGTGAGGGCCCACTACGGCTAGGCAGGCTTGCTCCTTGCCCAGTCTTGGCGGCTTCTGAAGGAGCAACAACTTTGTAGAAAGTAAAAACCAGAGAATGGACCGAGGACATTTTGGTTACTCAAGCTACGGACTGTTAATCGCTGCTGGACAGTCTGGATGCTGGCTGTTCATAAACTGAGCTCCCCAGCATGAAAGTAACCTGTGGATTGGGCTCAAATAAAGTCTCGGGAATGTGTAGACAACCCAGCAAGGGATATATTGAAAAGCATACTCTTTAAAAGACCTTGCCTGACAATTCAGGCAAATATTCAGTAACTACTTTGTTGCTCTGTTAAGTTAAATATTTCTTTGAATATGAGCATCTCAATTTAGACAGACTTTGGTGGGAATGTGTTGCTAGACTCTACACTAAACATATCCTACTGGGTAGCCACGGCATGTCAGGCTGTGGGCTTCTCAGACCTCATAAAGTAAACAAGGTTACGGCTGGTCAGTACATGTCTGGGGCATCTCCAAGGAAAATCCAGGGTGCTATCAAAAGCAGTGTAGCTAAATCAGTTGCTGGCACTCTTCCCTCTGAGTCAGTTCTGAAGTGATATCCCGATATGCTTTGGGGACACTATTTTTGGTAGAGGTGCTGGCTTGTAGACAGGATATAAAACTGAGGTCTTGACCTCGCGGGATTATTAAAGAGCCCATGAAAAAAGAGTAGGAACCCCTGTGTCTGGAACAGATAAAACCTGAATCTTTCTTTTTTTTGCCCACCAACACCTTCTTTCTTATTCACGTTCATGCCTGTCCCGCTCTTCCCATACACAGGTGCCCCGTCCTTGTTGCACATCTCGGACATGGTTCACAGTTTGCAAAGCATGCCGAATGCTAGGATTTCTAAGACACAAGGTTTTAGTTTATTTACAACAAAATACCAGGGAACATTAAAAAGCATGAAACATGAGGCTCGTGAGGTCAACACCAGATTCTCCGGGAGGCTGGGGCTGGCCGTGAAGGCTCAAGTCCTGAACGGGGGCACTTTCCTAGCAGCCCTGTCCTGTGCACACATGAAGCACGGCTGACAGAGTCCAGAGGCATTTCTGCTGTGTAGGGCTCCTACAGTGAAGATAAGATTGTGGTGAAGTGGGATGCCTTGCCGAGGGGGAGGGTGAATCCTTGGGGCTTCAAAAGCCTTACGCTGTCACACGGAAATAAAGTGACATAACACGGAGACGTTCAAAGACTGGTGATAACTTGGGGTTTGTCCACCGTGGCTGCAGGTACCACACTACGGTGAGTTAGATGCCAAAGTCCCTATTTAAGCACTTTGGTAAGGGAACTGATTTGCAGATATGCTGAGCACTCAGCGGCTTCTCTTGACTTCTAAATCCTCATAACTTTGTCTTTCTCACAAAATGCCCACCAGTAGTCAGGGAAGAAAACTCAGGAGAAATGTCTGCCTCAAACTTTTTCTCTCTGTCTCAGCACATGTAACTCTGACATTCACGTATCTCCCACTTGCCATGCTTTCCTTGTAGCATCCTGTTTTGAAATATAAAGCCCATTTACTAGCTAGTGCAAGTCTTTCTGAAGAGGAAATAAACCGGGAAAATCCTTAAAGAAACTCTGTGTTCTGACTCAAACCCACAGATTCTCTGCTAGGTTTGTGACAGTTAACATTCCAGCCCCAGATGGACTTAAACTACATGCTCTGAGCCAGTACACAAACAAATATTTCTGCTATCTAGGAGGAGGACCATTTTTATCACTGTCTAGAGAAATTGGTTATAAACTCTGAAGTCTTAAAGGGGCACGTAGTCCAGTGATTCTCCTGGAGCAGCGGTAATCGGTGACAATGTGATGTTACCACCTAGCTCCCCACTAGCTGCAGAAAAAAATCTCCAGAGGACTAGTACCTACAGCCCTGGCTTACCAATAGTCTCTCTACAAGAGACTGTCCACACACTCTCCTTGGACTATCTGGATTATGTTATAGCTAAATGCAATCAGTGCACCTTTGATCAATGCAACAGGGTGGTGACAGGTACTCTTAATTCACTGCTGTTAGGGAGTATTGACAAGCCCGTAATGATCATGCTGCAGAGTGTCACTCATGCTGGGGGCATTAGCATTCTTTAAAGGTCAAAAAATAAATCCTCTGAGAAGACAGAATTCCATACAGCTAATGGAAAACGTGGGCCTTACGAAGTCAGGATGTACGCCTCAGCCCAACTGAGAGGATCAGTTAACGAGTTCATCAGTTTGCAGGTCTACAGGCACATGTACGCGAGGCACGGGTGAACACAACATGCGAAAACGGCATGAGAAAATTCCCAAGCTTATGTGCACACATCCCGTCATTTCTAGAGGTCTGGTTAAATTGCAGTCCTTAGATCCTGCAAGGGATCCACCGGGTAAGCTGATCTCCATAGGCATTATCCACACTTGGGTTCAGAGCCTGACCGTTTTCAGCTGGGTACCAAGTGAGTTTACTGACTTGCACGAGCAAGTTTGCAGAATTTTTATTTTTTTTTTTAAATTTACTTTTAAAAATGATGCCATTTTATTTATTTTTTGTTTTCCCACATGAAAAGATGCGGCACATAAACACTGTCCCCTGACGAGAAGCGAGGAGAAGAGACTCAATTTTGAAGATGCTGTTTCTGAATTGGAGTAGGGGCACGATAAGAATCAAAGATAAAAAAAAACCTGGAATTGCAGAAACCACATAAACCGGCCACAAAATGATACTTACTTTGTGAGACTCTTACTAGCTCAGTCACACTGAAAACACCTGATGTGACAAAACTGTCCTGGAAGCCCAAATGTCCTACAAAACAAACAGAGTGAGAGAACCGCGATTAGCTTTAAGCATTTAATGACAGTATTCTCAAATACTTTACTTTCATTTAGACTTAAAATGTGACATCTAATTTCCCACTTAGCGGTAATTATTGTTTATGTAGGTGGGTAACTAGTCATACAGCTATGTAGGCTGCTTTGTGGTTTCTATCTGGAGGTTAGGAAAGCTAACATGACACATCAGCAGGGAGATTTTTACATGTTAAAGCATCTCAACAGGAAATCTGAAACAAAAGAGGACTATTTTAATAAACGGTTACCTCGGATGACCCCTAATGACTTCACAATTGAAATGAAAATACTGTACCTAGGAAACAGACAGGACAGCTAAGTTCCATAATCGTTTTAAACATTATTCTCTAAAGAAACATCTGATCAGGATTATCTACCCATTCATTCAAACAAAACAAGATTTAAAGATGTACTCTTCATTTTTCTAAGGTTACACTGGGGAAATCTTAAAATAGTGGCTGGTTAAAAACAATTAAATGAACGCCTTTCCCACAAAAAAACAGAATTCTCACATTTAAAACTAGCTTTCAAAAAAGGAAAAATAAATCTCTGCATAAGAAAAGTATTAACTTTGAGCTCTGGACTGTCTTTAGGAAGCAGGGTGTACGCTTCCAAGCTCGCCTCCCCTGTGCAAGGAATGCCTCTACGCTCGGTATCAAAATGTTATTACACTTTACATAACAGTATTTTCCTTCTTCTCTGAAAACATGCCTACCATCAAACGTTCATTTAATTTTCACGGGTATGATCAATTACAAAAGGAGCAGCTTTCGGGCTGCAACCCAGCGCGAGTGTGCGGCGCGGGACACAGCAGTTCACGCGGGACGGAGCTGGGCTTCAATTAGAGGTCTGCGGCTGGTCGGCCAGCCTGACCTCCTGCTTCTGAAATCAGGGTCAAAGGAGAAATCTCAGGATAAAGAGATTATTAAAAGAACTGGAAAGTCCTACTTGTCCACAGGATAAGTGGCATACCTTTTTAGGTTGTCCTACTTAGAGTCACCGATTCCGGCGCACGCACACATATATTATTGAATGTTTTGCAGGGGTACCATCTGCTCCGTTGTTAATTGTTTGTCAGATTCAATACCATCTCCCCACGTTCGGCGTATTCCACCGTACCCCACGTCCATCCCAGCAATACTTGCACACCTCCCTCTCATGACCAGAGCAATAGGACGAATGCAAGCTGCATGTCTGTTTTCCTGGCTTTCTTTTGAGCTTGTTTAAATCCCCAACATATTCCACTGCCGTTTCTACCTGCAGAACGGGAGGGAAAAGAAACGCATCTCGTGCGCAGGACTACAGAGGGGGACGTGTCAGAGAAAAGGTCCGGAGAGATCTGGAGGGAGGTCAAGCTGTTCATCTCCAGCCAAGATCTCAGCGAATTCTGCTCCCGCACGGAAGAACTTCCCAGTTTCTGTGAGGATCCTCCGGTGCCAGCTGAACGCAGTCGCTAAGCTAACAGACTTGAGACAAGTTTCTACATCAGGCATGTTTTTATACTTCGGCAATAACGATGAGTTTTCATACTGTGTATATGTATATCTTTGGGCATCCTTGTGTATGTGTGTATACATATGTATTATGTACACAAACATATAAATATACACAAATCTGTCATGCTCCAGCTGTAGATAAATGCACTATAAAATATTGAAATTGATGCTGAAATTCAACACAAACAAATTCCTCAATCTGCAAACAAGGTTTTTATTTACATCAAGAGAATAAATTTTTCTCTACTTCAAATGAAAAAACGTTTCAACAAGCTTTTATTTTCCCTTATTTTCAAGTTAGAAACAGCTCTCAGATAATTGCAAACGCTTTTGCCCGATCTGCTTTGTATTTTACCATAATGCAGGTGATGACTACATCATTCTGCTTTTTAGAAATGGTTGCTGGCCGTACACAATGTTTGTTCATTGACAATTTCCCAAGTATTTTTAATATGAAGATCTACTTTTCATATGCTGCAGCAGACCTGCCTATTGAATTAAATGATCTGTGAATTAAAAATAATTCTCTTAGGTCTTCACTGAAACCACTCATGTGCCTAAAATTAAGCATATGCTTAAGTGCCTTGCTGGATCAGGGCCAGGACGCTTACTACTCCGCAGAGCCCTTCGTAGAGAAGCCAGTCTATGCTATATAACTTCTCATACTGTGCTCATCATGGCAGCATCTGAGCAACTTCCAGAAGTGCATTCAGCAATGCCACGAACATCTGCCACGTGTTGTTTTTCTTTTTTTTTTTTCACAGGGCACCACACTGGCTCTGCTCTGGTGTTCACGTCCACCTGCATTTCCCAGGCAGGTTCCCATTGCACTAAGAGTGAAGGTGAAATTTAAATACGGAAGTATAAACCAAATCGCAGCGACGGTACGACGTACGGATGATTTTTTTTTTTAAGGGGAAGCCTAGAGCCCTCTGTAATCACCCAATAAAAACATGATTGTCACACGGCCAACCACGTTACTTTATCCTACCAACACCGCTAAAACCAGATATAAAAATGCTGTAGGGCGGTTTTAAATACATTCTAGCTCTTGGGGTCCTGCAGAGCATGAGAAAAGTTGAAGAAATTACCTTGGGCCTGCTAACTTCATTATTTTGATTTTGCTGGGTATACTTGAAATGTCCACTTAACTGCTGTAGGAACATTTCTTAGGTGTGTACACGTAACAGTAATCATTAAACAACAGCACGTCAATGAGAGGGATTAGATTTTCACCCTTCAATAGCGAAAATAAACATTTCACAAATGAAAGGTGAATTTCACAATTCTCCAATTTGTTATTTACTTGTAAACATTAGGAAATCAAGGAGCTCGTCTTGCCAATCATCCGTAATATCTTGGTACCCGTAAAAGCAATGCCCTTGGCTCGGAGCTGTATTGTGAACTCATTTCGATGCGAGGCTGGTCTGTGAATTTGCAGTTCAGCAGAACCCCATGAAAGTTTAAAGGTTTGCCTGGATGGCTCAGATTGCAAAATCCAGGCCTAAGACCGCACCTTTTGCTGAGCTGTGATAACAGCGCAACAAGAAAATGAGAGAAAAGGCACAAAGAAGCAAGAAATGTAAAAGAACGACTGGGAAAGAATATGTGAAGAAGAATATGTGACAGGATATGTGAAGCAGACATCTTGCGCCTATTAACAGGGGTCAAAATGCAAAAAAAATACATCAATTTGACTGTTCCACTTAATTCTGAATGAGAAAAAAATAGATAAAGTCAAGCAATTACACATGCAGATGTTAGAAATAACGAGCTCCTTTACTGAAAAGATGATTAAACATCTTGAAAGCTTGCAAGATTTACTTTTCATTCGGCACTTTACTGAAATACGTGCACTGCGATACTTTTGCTAAATATCCCAAAGATAGGACATTGAAATAGCTGGATATGGTGGGGTTAGCGCCGCAGCTTTGTGCGACAGGCACATTTTGGTAGTAAAGCAGGTGTTCAAAATGAAGATGAGAGAATTTTTACTCACTCTATAAAAAAATAACAGAGCTCATTCAGTGCAGTTCTGGGTATCAATGAAGACACCTGGCTAGCCGAGGCAGGCCCTGACTCAGCAAAGCAGAGAGAGCACGTGCTTAATTTTAATCACATGCTTGACTAAAGCACATGCTGATTTGCCCCGCCAAATAAAGATAAGCTGACAAAGTTAAGCAGGTATTGAAATATATTGTGGAATCGTTCCTTCCACCCCAGTCTGGGGGCAGCTAGGAGTAAAGCACAGTACACCAGGCCTCACTTTGGTTCACGAGGATGAACGTTTTTCCCCTCCAGGGGGGAAAAAAAATCCCAGGCCAGTAAGACCAAATTGAATAAAGCAGATCAGGGTACTAACTAATAAATAATACACCACTGCCCAATCACACGTTCGGTATCGCATACAAACGCGATGCCAAACCGCTATAACGAGTACCTCATGAAAAACGCCCTTCCATAACTTGATGACTGCTTTAATCGGGGAGAAAAT
This sequence comes from Baryphthengus martii, assembly GCA_013396935.1. Lineage (NCBI taxonomy): Eukaryota > Metazoa > Chordata > Aves > Coraciiformes > Momotidae > Baryphthengus > Baryphthengus martii. The sequence goes on along the minus strand of VWZK01008630.1, from coordinate 159,065 downwards.
TCATAAAGCAATTTACATGTTCTTCTTTTGGATTCCCAGTAAAGAAGCCAGAAGAAAAAGTTTGAATTGCTGGAGTCTAATTCTGATCTCAAAAAAAGTTTTAAACAAGTCTTTCCACACGTTTCAAATAGAGTTTCACCTAATTTTCTCCTAATTTACACTGGCAGAGGAGAAATCAGCATTAGGACTTGTTGTCTAATGCTATTTGTTTTGAATTATTAAGCAAACATTCCTATTTCAATGAGTAAACGTGTACAAAGGCAACTAACCTTCGTCCTAAAATCTAGTTTACAGGGAGAGTATTGTCTGCTTTCCCAATTAATGCTGTAAAAAAAGGAGTCTCAGACGTTGAGCTACCAATCAAGGGTCTGTGTTGTAGATTGAGAAAATCATGACTGATGCAATTACTTTTATGTAGAAAGTCTGAATATGGTCTACAGGTTAAAGTTCATCGGGTTATTGTTCCTTAATTGAATATCAGAAGATGTTTTCAAGGTGCTCGAGGTATTATTGTTATTTAATTAGCAAGCTTCCTGTGTAATCCAACAGTATTATTTTTATTATAAAGCAGTTAGGTTGCACCATAAGTATACAAGGTATTTTCTAAACAGAGATACAGCTGGTTTCCTGAAATCCAAGTTTAAATAAAAGCAGGGAAGAATTACTCCTTTGAAGATGAAAAAGTCTAAATCCAGTTATTTCTCTACAGTCCAAGTGACAACATATTAAGCTTTGGAGAACAGCTTTTTGGGAGACTTTGATTCTCTTTCAGTGTTTTGAAATTACACAAGTCCCCCCAAACTAGCACTGAAGCCATTTCTAAAGCCTTTTTCATGTTCAGCATCTCACTATACATAGCCATCTTAGAACCTTAAAATAGTAATAATCAATTAGGGTCTCAAGCCTATTATCTTAACCAAATACCTGATTAAAAGAAAAGCCCTCTCTGCTCAAAGTGCAACTTGATTCCTTTCGGGTTTATCCTCTATCTAGGTAATCCCATGTTTCACAAACAACGTGGAACAATAATATTGATTAGAAAATTAATGTCTGTATCACACAGCACACGCAGGCCTTGAGAGAGGGGATGTTATCAGAAGGAACCCAGCTCATCCTGAGGACTCCCAAAAGATTAGCTATTCCACGGCTGCACTGACTGAGGAGGATGGGAGTGACAACATTAGTCCTAATCTGTGTTCTCCAGCAAAAAGGAAAGGACAGAATAAGTGTGCTTCAGTCAAGACCTTCATAAACATGTATGCTTTGCTTAACTGGAAGGAGAATTTATGAAGCCTGGGCTGAGCCAGCCACAGCAGCCCCTTCTAGAAACCCATCCCTCTGCCCAGACACAGCGGTCCTGTGCCATGGGCACACATGGGGACGAAGGCGTGCCTTGCTTCTGGGAAGTGTCCACCTTTGGGGCAAGTGAGGGTGGCCGAGGGACCACCCCAGGCTGAGACCAGCCACCGCCCAAGCGCTTGGACCCGCTCGCCCTGCCTGTGGCGACACCTGTACCTCTCTCACCAAGAGATACTAAGTCATTATCCCACACTGGAAATGGAAAGCTGGATTCATGGGGTAAACCACACACGCTAACTTCATATCTAAAAAAACCCATGGAGATGGAAGAGATCATCTATCCCGGCTGCAATACTCTGTCCAAGTGAATGTCTCTTCCCCTCAGAAGGACAACAGCACGAGGGAGCTGTACATGGGCCTGAACATTGCACGTGGCCGTAATGAAACCTGAGTTAAACAGCAGACCCCAAATACCGATCTCCGGAACGGACACAATGCCCATATCTTAATTGCTTGGTATCAAACGCGTCCCTCAAATTTGTGAACAATACAACTTTAACGGTAAATTAGACCACAATGTTAATTCATGGACTTTTCATAGAAGAGTTATGCAAGGTATTCTACATTAAAGGTGATGGAGAAACCTCTCTTGTTTCCTGACAAATGCTCCCAATACTATTTCAGTTTGTTATTTCTGATTTAAGTTTAATGCCCCAGCAACAGTTCACCTTGGATAAACCACACATTTTCTTATGAAACAACTGCTGGGCCACATATCCTATAGCCTGTTATTTTCTCTGTCTCACCTACCTTTGGCTGAGGTTTTAAGAAGCACCAGAACTTTCTTTGTAGCCCATAGCAGGGTGGATTAGACCGTCCAGGGCATGTCGTGTTAGTACAATAGAGGAACACTTTTAAGACTTTAAAGTCATGTAATACAATTCTAGGCTGGATCTTTCTTGTTAAAAAAAGTAGAATGGGAGTGATTGAAAGAGAAAAGGGCCAATATTTGACAACAGAAATCAGCATAACCTCCTAACAGTGGCAGTCATGGATGACTGCCCTTTGACCCAGGGAGATTATGTGGGATTTCAATGACAACAGCTGGAAGTGAGCATGTGAGAATAGAGAACACAGATCTGAGGCCTCCTACAAAAGACCGCACAATCCCTGCCCAGATCTGAGTGTTGATTAGAAATTGTTTCCTGGTCCTGGGTTAATAGAGTGTGATAATGAAAGTTTTGTTAACCCTTCACAATATGCAAAACCATTGGTAAATGATTTGCCTTTTTGATTTTTAGCTAAAAAGTCTGTTTCTAGCAGACAGTAAAATGGTGAAGCGCTGCTTGTTTTTGCAGCTGCACTTCTGGTACCAGTGCTCAAACTCATTTCTGTTTCCACACGGTTTGTATACTCTTGGTGGCCATAGAGAAGCAACGTCTGAAGGTGCTGGGAGGTGGCTGGGAGAAAAGACTCTCACGCCTTCACTAGGGAATCCACCCGTCCCGCCACACCACGATGGGCGTTCTCCAGAGGTGAATCAGAACAGAAATACACGTCTAACGTCTCGCTGCGCCTTGCCTTTCGTACTCACCGTGTTTTAGAATCTCTAATAATAACAATGTCTAATTATTATTGTTTCAATATGTGTCATATTGTGTTCCAGAGTCAGGGTTGCAAATTAATAAAAGTGGACCAGTGCAAATGTGGCATCAGGCTGGTTGTGTCTCCAACAGCCTGATCTTGGCCGGATCCACAGCAGCTTCAGCTCCTAGGAAGTTCAGCTCATTTTGCATTTAAGTGCAGAGATAGTGGAATTAATGGCAACTTATTACCGTTAATGAACCGATCGCAGATTGGAATCAATCATGTCAGGTTTCGTCCAAATGGAGGGCACATGGATAGCTCCTTTCTCTTGAAGACAAAAGGTCTTCTTGAAACACTGAAAGCCCTTCAAGCTCATGTTAAGGACCTTGTGCAATGAAAACCATTCCGTGATCTAAGATGTCTGGTGTGGTTTTTGATTACTGGTGACTCTTAACGTCATAGGGTACTTTTCGGTACTCGTGTGGGTAAGAAATCGATGAAATACAGTTTTTTGATGTAACGATAAAAATTTAGAATCTCCCCCTCTACCATATACCAAATTTGATAAATAAATTGCATTAATACTGATAGAGGCCTATAGCTTGAAAAACAACAGATGTCTTAAATTAGCATATTTCTGTTTCAGGTCCCCAATCCAAAAAGCAAATATTAAAGAAAAGAAGAAAAATCATTATAAATGGTCATACTCATTTGGCAGCTTATAAAATAATGTGCCTCCTCAAAAGCCTTTCGAAATAAATGAGATGAAATCTACCCTGGGATAATAATTCTGGAATATTTATGGCATTCAACAATAAAAAGAGTAATAAAAAGAAAAGCCTGCCTCCCTGAAAATAATAATACGAAGGAGTTATTTATCTTCATATTTTCATATCAACCCTGGTTACAAGAGCAACGACAGCTGTGATCTCTGAGGTCTGCGGTGATATTGCCAGTTGGGCTTCGTCGTTCGAAGCACGACTCGGTGTCCAAATGAGCCCAGAGAAACCACCCGTTTTCCCTGAGCCTCCTGGGGATCCTGACAGCATCTGTGGCTGCAGGGCTCTCCCCAGGCTGCCAGCAACGGGCACCCACCCACCCTCGCAGAGGAGTGATAAATATGGGCACTGGAGGGGGAGATATGAGAAGGTGGGTTCTGCTGTCCCTGTTCCTTGCCTTCCTGCAAAGCCTTTTTAAAATTAAAGCCCCAGCGTCACGAGGTAGGCATGGAATTAACCTCAGGACCCCCCAGAGAGCTGAAAAACCTCCTGAAGAGAATAATGTAAGGATCATTTCTTTTCAGCTGGTCATTTTTGGATGTCAGCATCACATTTCGGGTACAGCCTGAAAACATCCGTTCCTACGACTCGTTCATCTGGGGCTGATCGCACACGTTCCATCGACCGTCCTTGCTCCTCTTCCTCCTCATCAAGTATCAACCGAAATTTTGCCTCCTGAATTTTGTTTGCTAACTTCTAGGAAGCTGCTGCCAGAAGTAAGGGCTTGTAGGAGCCGCTGCCGGGGCTGCACAGCGTAAGCGTGACACGTAGTCACGTTCTGGTCTTCGCGCCGATGGAGTGCGCCTCGGCGCACGCAGAGTTTACTTGGGTTTACACTGCCTCAAATTAGAATTTAGCTACAATATTAATGCCATAAATATTATTGTTGAGGAACATCTGTGTGAAAATAAATGTAGGGATATTTAAAAACTGGTGTGGAATACTTCGGTATTCAGACTAATCGGGGACTGAAATAAGCACATTTGTTTCAATTCCTGTTTATAGCGCTGCAGCCCCTCCTTTAAATCTTCCTCTTAACCATAGTGATGTTTATTGAATACCTGTCATTTCTCCAGCAGCATGTGCCAACAGCGGCTCACCAGTGCCAGGCTGCATGAAAACCCTTCTGTCTCCTATTCTCCAAGGGGCTCCCTTAGATCAACTACTCACCATACCCAATACACTGAAACCCATAAATTTGCAGATCCTGCAGTCAAAATTCTTAACAGGAAAGTGCACCCATTTTGCCCAGTGTAGCATACTGAAATATCACATGGTGAGAAGCATTTCTCACCATGTGTAAACTGTCAATTTGATTTGAAATTAAAATTTTTGATTAACATGAGCATTTCTGAGCCTCCCGCTGGCAGCAGCCCTATTGCTGAAAAGTGACATGATTTGTGACACACATGCTGTACAGAAGCCCCATGCCAGCAATTGTTAAACCCATTTTCATTCTGCTTTAATACGGTATGACACTCAGGAAAATAATTTTAATATTTAGGAGAAAGAGGGTAAGAGCTTAAGCCCTTTACGGGTGTAAAGTAGGATTAGAGCAGCACGAAAAAGCCGCACGGAGGTCTCCCCGTCTCACAAGTCATGTCTCTTTTCAGCAATAGGGACCATCTGCAGGAGGCTAAGAAAGGTTCATGGTGAAGCACAAAGCCTTCTTTTAAATCCAGTTGATATTTCAAGCACAGCATGAGGTACTTTCCACCTATGAATGCCGAGATGCTTGTGCAGGGGGAAATGCTTGAAACTTCAATAATTAAACCCTCTCGTACGGGAGGTAGGATTTTCTGGTATTTTTCCGTGTTTATCGTTTCCCCAGAGGTATCAGTGGTCACTGGAGATGCTAACATTTACACAGTGAATTACCTACAAAAGAGGAAAGTTTTGTGACTACTGAACACTTTTAAGCCCAGGAATCCACCTCTTCGTCGGGGCGGTGGGAAGATTTTTGTTGGTTTAAAGAGCTACCGAGTGAACCCAAGAAACAGGACAGTTTTGCGGCGACAGATTTTAAGGCTGTGATACAGACAGGCAGAAGACAAAAGTTCAGTGGGGATTTTTATAAACGTTTGCCTGTGTCACTGTTGCAAGCTGCTGACTCAACTGTGTCACCTGCGCATTTCTCAGAGTGGATCATTTTTTTTTTCCGGTAACAGCATGTTCTGAGGAAGTTTATCATGAAACAAGTATCACGAACAGTCATTCTGAGCAGCAGAACAGCTTTGATAAGTGTCGACATGCATCTGACTTTTCTTTGAGCTCCTAACACTATTCATCACATCAAATGCTCTGCTCTGCTGGACTCTCTGTTCCTAGTAAACACGGAGTGATTTCTAATTGCCATAAGACAGCAAGCTAAAATAAATAAATAAATAAATAAATAAATAGCATTTAAAAAAGAATTTTAGATGGTGAAATGAAATACCAGGATGATTCAGATGCCCTGGAAGAATTCAGTCCTGAACATAAAGCCGTGGGCTCGTTTATGTTAACAACAGCTCTCAAAGATTCAATCTGCATGAAAAACACGGTCCTCAATAAAGCCATGATATATAGTTACTATAAGAGTGTGGGTTCTTTTAAATATGTCTGAAGTTTAAGTAAGTGTTGTGTGTAAATATCTAGTTTTAATTAGTATATTGCCAAGAAATTATACAACTAGACTCAGCGATGCTGTAATTATTTTAGGATCAATAAAACCCTCCCTCGGCTGCCGGTAGCTAAGTGTACCCTCCAAGGTTACCCTGTAGACACGCTCCGAGCTGAACCGAGGGAGTCTGAAGCCCTGTGGACACAGAATTAGGGGGCTATAAAAAGAGGCGTTGGGTTCTTTCTAATTTGCAGGCTATCTTGCAGTTATAGGAATAATCCACACATCCAGAGCATGTGGCAGAATTCTCTAGAAAAGCCCAGCGTCCAGGAGGAGCCGGCGGGGTCAGGGTCAGGCGAGGGCGGGCAGCTTTCCTGCCCCACTTTACTGGGCGATACGGACACAAACCCCGGCGACTCCATCAGCTGTTTCCTCTCATCCTCCCTTCCTGGCACTCCCGCCTCTTCACACCAAGGCACTTTTTAAAAAGATTGTGGCTGGGCACCACGATAATGGAGGCTGTAGAAATATCTGCTGAAGATTAGATAGCATAAATGTGACGCAAAAGTAAGGATGCTGGGCATGGAAGCTCAGTCACAAGGATCAGCCAGCTCCTCCTTTCCCCACGGGCTTTCCTCTCCCTTCTTACACCTTCTCTGCTGACACTACCAGTAATCCACAAAAAATCTCCTGCAAATCATGTCACTCTATTTACCTATTGTTCTTTCCATTGTATGGCTTGGAGATTTCTCTCCAGAAGGCTGTTACTCTTCTGTTTTTTTTACAGAACAATAATCTCCTAACTTTGGGAACTTTTAATCCCAAATAGGCTGACTTCCATCAGGTTTCCATGTTAGTTATCCTTGGGCCATCTCACCTTGGGCAGCAGGGTACCAAAGTAAGTCTCTGGAATAAAGCTTTGATAGAATGATATCAGAGAAGACAGAAAGGGATGGGTCTGGAAGCACAGTAAAGCTTGTCTAGGGACATGTCAAGCTTGCAAAAGACCTAGAGCACAAAACTTGCTGCTTATGGATGCAGATTAGGTCACTGTAGGCAAACACCATGTGCCCAACAAGTCTGGGCTTGTCCAGACAGCGGAGTGACACCCAGAGCAGCAACACCCTCTCCACAGAGGCACTGCATACTGTGGGCTGGGAGCTGAAGGAGTTGTCCTCATGGTCTGCTAGCAGGGAACAAAGTGCCTCCGCTGAGCACAGAATCTCTGGCTGGCCACCAAGGTCTGCAGCTACAGAGGACATCTCCAGAGGAGAACAATAGGGTGGAATGACTAGCAAAGGCACCGATGAGTCTCCACAAGGAACATGTCACCCCCTCATTTGCCTCTGACTAACTCCACTGGGAGTGTGAAGATGCACGGGCAAAGTACTGCACACCCCAAGAAGCAACACGACCCCCACACTGGGTGGGTGATCCAGGCTCTCCTGTCTCATAGCCCAGGCTCCGCCAGGCCTCTGCATCCTCCGAGTATTGCGGAGGAAGCCCCACAGACACATCGACTGACTTCCCAAGGACTGATGCCCTTGGGGTTAGACAGGCAACAGCACTTACAGACAGCCATGGACAACCCACAGCGGATTAGCAGACAACTCCCCCAGCCAAGTCCCAAACTAGCAGCGTAAGTCCAGTGGGAAGAGACTGCGGGATGTGGAGACCAGCAGCAGAGCTCTGCATGATGACTGAGACTCTCTTTCTGTTTTATTCTAAGTTTGTGTTTTGTAGGGCAGGATGCCCGTCTACATTCCTTTACAGACTAAGAATGGACATTTATTAACAAGCACTCGGGCGGACAGCCCAAAACTCCAGACTCCTGGCCTGGGACTGTACGACAGAGAAGGCCAGTGACCCCCATTTGTGTTTACTGTACTTCTACAGACACATGTTGGTGTGATAGGGGCATTCGCTTTCTCAGGTTCAGGCCAAGGTCAGGCCAGAACATGGACCGAATTTATTTTTCTCTGTGTAATCTGCTCAGACTGTAGCCCAAAGAGGGCCTCCGAGTTCACTAATTGTGAGTGTATTGTGAGGGATTCAAGATTAACCAAGTAAACAGAAGGGGCAGAGAGGGACCTTCTCAGTCCTTATCTAATTTCATGTGCTCATCCCATGTGTGGCAGATATGGCGGTTTCAGGGGAGGTGCCTCAAGGAAGTGAAATGACAACGGTGGGATGTCTCACCCCAGGAGGCTGCCTCCAGCAACTTAGAAACACTCGACATAGAGGTGAGGACCTGAGATGAATCTGTTGCTAGAGGTTGGGTTGGTCAACTGAGCCTATGCAGTCCTCTTGCCATGGTAGAAGGCTTGCCTTGCTAGACCCTCTCACTCCTCCCCAGTTGTCAGTCTTGTGTGGCATAGTGTGATAAACAGGGATGCAGAAATGCAGAGTTCCAATGCCAGGTGCCCTATCTGCCTGTATTTAGGGCACTCTGAAGATACCACAGGGGCTAGGATTTCAAATTTGGACCACTCTTAGCAGCCTGGCTCGCCTGCCCCGTGGCAGCCATCAGACTTGTCTGCATGAAAACAATGAGACTTTGTACCGTGAGTAACTTTCTGTGAAAGGCAAGACCTGTTGCTGATGGGAAGCAGTTGAGGAGGCAGAAAGAATGAAAATGGAAAAGGAATTCCACTCACAGGGACCTTTACATTGAACTAAAGCAACTCAGGTAAAAAGGAAACCCATCCATTATGGTTTATAACCAATAAACATCCATTTCTGCTCTGCCCCTTCTTTGATTGCATTACTGAAATACAGGAATAAAAGGAAAAAAAAAAAGATGGATGGATTTTGGAAGACTCAGAGTTCGACTCAGGATGGATGTGATCCCAACGTTTGAGATTCTTATCTCATCGTAATTGGAATAGCTGAACCTCTCTTGTCTGCAAAATTAGGCAAGACATCCTGTGAGAATGGGCTCTTTTTCACAGCAGTTTAGTCCCCAGATGCATAGAAGAATGAAAACAAGAAATGGAACAGAACATTTTTACTTTTGAATAATGGCTTCATTTTGGGCAGTTTAGACCAAAACTTCACTGGAAGAGTTGAGGAGGAAGTTCTGGCTGCCAGTATGCCCATCCCTAGACACATTCTTCCACAGAGCACATAAACACTCCTCTAAAATGATCATTTATCTAAGAAACTCCCATTTTATAGAACTCAAGAGAAAAACAGAAAGTGAAGACAGTACACGTGGGCAGCAGATATACTGTCCACTCTTCTACCCTGAATAAATCATTCAACCAAGTCGACGGGGCCTGCTAGATCCACCTTTGCTCTTCCTACAAACTCTTTTATCTACTCTGGCTTTTCAGGATGAGCAGGAAAAGGGTGAGTGAATTTCTCTAGCAGCTGAACCTCAGGTCCAGAGCAATTACAGCATTAACCTGAAACATCTCGGTTTTAAACCTCCCAGAGCTCCAACGGAGAGAGAGATGAATTCCCAGAAGATCCAATCTCTCCATTGATTATAAAGGAAGAGTGAGGATTTTACACTCATAGCTGGTGCCTCGTTTTAATGCCTAATGTTAGGTGGGATGAAATCCAAGCTTTAGTCCATACACCATATTAGCATAGACCTGAGAGAAAATTTGCTTTCCTCCCCACATCTTGCCACAGGCAATCTCTCTTGCCATGCCATGTTTCACTATCCTTACATTTATATCTAGCTGCTCCGTTTATTTGTTTGTTTTAAATTCAGAAGACTGTAAATTACAAGTACTGCTGAGTTATCCTTGTGTTCCTGTCCTTCATCTGGTTCATTTGCAGGAGGGAATAATGATCTGTCACCAAGGTAAATTCACTACCCGGCAGATAATGCCACAGTGTTTCTGCTGCCCGTTTCACAGTAAGACATTCTTTTTCAATGATGTTGCATCTCTGTTCTCGTGGGAACAGTTTACGGCTGACATAGCAATAGGACTAATAACAACTTACATTTATATTGTACACAGGATGATCTTTACTTCTCTCTCCTTCTAACGGCGGACGGCTCCCAGTCCTCCTGCAAATGCATCCTTCATGGCCATGACAGGCAGAAATCTGGATTCGCTAATAGTGGGCTGCCTCATTTCTCAGCTGCTTGCTCAGGTTGTCGTATCCTATCCAGCCCCTTTTATTATTACTTTAAATTGAGCTGTGGGCCGCTACCGTATCACTGCTCTAAGCCTTCCCTCATGAAAACCTGTGGGGTTCCCCTCCTGCCTCAAGACCGCAGTCACCTCAGCCCATCAAGCTGCTGTCCATCCTCTCCTGCATCTCCGCTCTTCCCTTCTTCCTGCAGCTCAAGCTACGGCATGCTCTGCTGTACGATAAAATTGGCTTCCCTCCGGACGGCGTGGGGGACACGGCCAGCTTTCTGCATTCTGCTGCTGGAAATTTCCTGAAAGCCAAGTCCCTGATTTTTAAGGACTTGGAGGTATAACATGTGGGAAAATTGCAGGTGGTCTGCACTGCAAAGCTGGTCAGGTGGGGACAACCCCAAACACCAGCAGGTTTTCAGATGGGGATGCAGCTGTCAAAGAGCCTTCTGTTACAGATACGATTTTAAGAGTAAAGCACAGAAGTAGAAAAATACCAGGGACAGAGGTCTCAAGTCTCTGTGAGCGAGTGCTACAAGCTATAGAAGAAGTATTCCTCCCTTAAAATTCTGGGAGAAGAAATGCCAGAAAAGGCTTTGGCCCAACACGGTCTGAAAGAGGGTGTTGACACCCTTGTCCTGGCTAAAGGGGAGCAGAAAACTTGGCCTGTACTCTGTCTCACCTAGTGAGACACTGTATGACCTAAACACCACTTCTCCCTGTCACCTAGCACCGCAGGGGGCTGGGACGGAGGGGACTGCTAGGGGGTGACATGGCAGTGAGCCCAGGGGTTGAGGTCCTGGTCATGCATTCTGCAAAGGCCACAGGGAGAGAAGAAAAAGATCTGGATTCCTGGTGGCAGCCCTATCATTTTCTTGCGCCTCCTTTTGCCGGTGACGGGAGGGAGGTGCCGGCTCCTCATCCCAGAGCGTGGCTTGCAGCGGATCCCCTTGCTTCAAGTACGAGTGAGGTAATGATTAGAGACACTCTAAAATGATTGCATTAATTGAACCTTATGAAAATGGCAAACAATGGCAGTGTGCAATAATAAAAACTCACTATAACCACGTACATCTCTTGTTTACTAGAAAGTGCTTCACTGACTACAGATTTACTCTGGGGCCCAGCAGGAAACTTTTCTCCTTTAAATTTAATCATCAGCCCTTTTGGCTTATTTTTTTTTTTTTCTTTCAGAGAAAAATACCAGCTATCAGATCTGTGTTTCCCATCCACTCCTAAGACTCCTCAGTGCAGTGCCTGGAGGTGATAGTGTGAACTCACTCAAGAATGTGAAGGCATTTTATAAATCATTCGGTTTCAGCAGGAGGGGGAGAAAGGGAGAAGGCAGAGGGATGATATAGTTTACAGCACATACTCGGCAGTAACTCCCAACTGTCAAACTTCAGCATTTTCTTCAGTTGCAACAGTGGTTAACAAAAAAACCCCAACTGTTAAGACAGCAGACTCTAAATGCACATAGTGAGCAGCACATTTCATCAGCTGGCACCTCTCTAGCACCCCACCCCCAAAAACTATTCGGACACTATCACAGCCCAGAAAAAAAAAAAAAGTTGTAGAACTGAAGATACGGCACTGACGGGAGAAAAAAGGCGCAGAACCGAGTAACATGAACTGCTGTAAACAACTTGCGGCACCCTTTGTGGGTGAGATAACAATAGCAGAGTTAAAGGAGTATGTTTACAAGCGTGGCTTGCTCACCTCACCTTCCTCCTGCCCCCTTTTGCCGTGCTCCCTACCTCGCTCCTGGGAAAATATTTGTCGACCATTGCAAATAAAAGTCTCCTTCTCACTTTCCAAGAAACGAATCTGGTATTTTTCCATTTCAGTCACACTACAGCCCGGCTTCGGAGGGGATTTTACTCTTGCAGCAGCTCTGCAAGAGTCGCTCTAAACCTTCTTTCCATTTCCTAACTAGCAACTTGTGCAACTAAAAAGTGGCATATGCACTAAAAAGCTAGTATCTGATTAGCTACAGAAGGGACAAGGCTTTTTCTGGCAGCCTGATCTCACCAAAGTGCCCTGTCTTGACAACAGCGACAGTCCGGCACACAGCTTTCAAGGGCTGCGTGCTGCTCTTCACGTGCACCTCTTTGCTTGTGTACACAACTTCAGACTTAGAAAATTAAGGCTACTTGGAAAGCACCTGATAAACCCATGAAGCTGCAGTATACGCAGATATATAGATTTTTTTCCTGAGTGTACAAACCAAGTATGAGTACGAAGTTTTGAATCCATTTGAATGAAAATCACCCTGTCCCTCTAAAAACAGGTATGATTCATCCGGGCACTGCACCGCGCACAAAAAAACAGAGGAAGGTGTGAAATAACAACATACATTTTCATGGTGTGTGTATACATATATATATTTGGAAAGGCCTAGAGTCAACAAAATACCTCCTGCGTCGGTCAGGAAGTCAGAACAAAAGAACACGAGTGCAAGCGAGAAAGCCCGATCCCTTATTACAGCTCTCCGTGGTGGCCCTGTGCTATGCTCTGACATTCACGCCTGAATGAACCCAGCTCTGGCTGAAGCAGCAGAGGTTTAGGTGCTGATGGTCCCAAATACGGTGAAGGAGAAGTGTGGAAGTAGAAGGAAAAATATGGTTTGTTATGAAGGTCCAGGCTGGCCGGGAATTGAATCGTGGTGGGACTCTGGTGCTCTGAGTGGACTTGATGAACAGCAGAAAGATGTTCCCCCTTGGGTACTAGAGATGGGCAGTCTGCCACCCACCACCGCACTCGAGGTGGACCTCAAGTGGGAGAGGAGGACGCTGTGGCAGCTGGAAAATGCCGCCTTAGCCCCTTCTGTCTCCTGCAGCTTGCACAGCAAGAGAGCCGGCGCTTCACCAGCTCATCTGCAGAGCTCAGCTCCTAGCCTGCATTTTGAACTTCCAGTGGTTTGACCACAAAGGGCAACATTTTGGCCCAGGAGTGCTTCCGATCGCAGCGGCAAGTCAGCGCTGCTGCGATCTCTGAGAGGAGGGCTGCCCGCTCGCTCCAGCAGCCGACTGGCACTGCTGCAAAAGAGACACCACCTAAATAGATGTGAAGTAATGAATACTTTGGGTAAGCGCCTGATTTCAGAGTGTGCTTTTATCCACAGGCCCTGTATTTATAGTTCAAGCCTTTTCAATTAATACGCACACCCTAAAAGAATTAAACTACTAATTATCACATTTTACCGTGGTTCACAGAACTTTCATCAGATCTAGTAAATGAAGTCACGAGCTCAGCAGAAGAAGCTTTACCGCGCCAAATTATGTCAAGGGTATATCATGTCGATAATAAAAGATCACTTGGTTGGAAGCCTAACCTAGAAGGTCGGGGAGGCGTAAAAAGTTCACATTTTGGATCACGCTGCTCTGGTGTGGGCGTTTTGTGTTTTTTTTCCTTGGTTATTGTGGAAGGCAATTTTCCTGCAAGTAAAATTTTCCCTTTGTCTTACATTACAGGCATTAGGAAATTCTTACATCCAAAGACAAATGGATAGGTTTGGGGTTTTATTTTGCAAGTTAGGCCTTTGCATCACATTCCCTTCCCACTAATAAACTTCCCTCTCCACTGGACAGAAAATTAAAATGCCCATACCACAAATAAACTTCTTCCCTAAGTGCCCAGCTTCTTGGTGGGCAAGCATGGTATTCAAAAGCATCCTTCAGCCTGTGGTAGCAATTACTCTGACGCAACCCAACTCTCAGCTGTTAATTAACCAGCAAGTCTCTCAAGAATACATCCAAAAATAAAAAACCCTGGTTGTAGTGAAAATTGAGAGATTGCTCACAGCTCCATCCACCCTTCCCAGGACCCCCAGAGGACTGGCTAAAGCTAGCACCGAGGTACCTCTCAACATGCCAAGGTGGGACATGGGTAGAAGAGGTCGGAATGGGAGCAGAGCCCGTCCATGGCTTCCTGCCCCCAGGCTGGTGCTGCAGCAGAGGAGAAGGTGGCAAAGAGGAGGTTTCTTTGCTATGTGGCAAAGAAAAACCTCGGCCTTGTAGAGGTAAAACTCTCCCCGTTGAGGCACGGGAGTTTCCAAGGAGGGGACTCCTGGCCAGTCCATTTCCCAGCTGCCCTCTAGATGGCCCTTGCTGTTATCTCAGGGATAAATATACGCAGAAAGGAATGGAACGGAGCAACAGAATATAAATCTATTTTGAAATGACTTAGAATAATTGCAGCTGTATTTATGCACCTTATCCACTGGAAAGGTTCATTGCCTTTGTCCTGTACACACATACGGAGAAATAAAAACATATACTCTAGACACGTTGTTATTTCTCCTTTCCTTTACAGCACTCAGCCACTCCAAGCGTAATGAACGTTTCGTGTCTTTCAAGCACTGCTTTGTCATGCTATAAGCATTCATTTCATGCTTTGAATATTTCCTGTCATACTCGCCTTGGATGAATTTTTTGTGGGAATGCTTTGCTTGTGAAGGTTAATGGTTAGCAGCAGTGAAAATTGAAGTCCTCTGTCAATCCTCAAGTCCCCAACACCGCAGGTCACTGATGAGAAAGACTCTCCACTTGGCCCCAGCAGAACTGACCCTGAGTGACGACCGCATATCTCACCCGACTGACAGTCAACACCCTACGCTGTTGCCATCGCAGGGTCCCCTCAAGAGAGTGCCAGCGACTGATAAGCAGGCTAAATCCTGAGCTGAGAAGAGGACCCACTAAAACCTGGAAATGCTGCAACCGTGCCTCACAGTCTGGACCACAAAATCATTTGACTTTGAGCACAATGAAAACATGGTAATATAGGGATAAAGTATTGTTGTCTTTCCTAAATACTCAGATGCTTCTTCATGACAATCATGAAACTAGATGAGAAATACAGCTGAATGCTGTGAAGTTTCAGTTCTAGGCTATTAAGATTAAAATACTGTATTTCTTGTTCTTGGTGGAATCTCTCTGTAACGAAATAAGATGAAAAAAACACAAGACTGAATCACATGTAAGTTAAATTTATAACCAGACATATCTGCTTTTGTTTCCTTGGGAAATGCTGGCTCTCAGAACTGCCTACATGCACGCTCTCTCTCAGGGGGTGACCAAACACAGGTAGGACCTCATCAGACCTTTGTGAGCCGATGGGTCCTGTTAAGAGTCAACAGCGGAGTCTGTCCAGCCTGCAGCAAGGCAGAAGAGACCAGCCCCACCAGGGCTTCCCTGCTCAGCCAGAGCTTTCAAGCGTAAAGTTCCCCACTGCTTTTCCCAGTAGACAACGTGACCCGTAAGAGTGCAAACCCGTTCAGAATTTGGTCCTGACAAGTTACAAAGGTACAAACAAGCTGACATCACCAGGAGCTCTGACTTCAGCGCCAGCTATGAGATTCCTTATTGAAAATGTTAAGGGCTTTTTTTCTAAAGCTTTTTCTGAGGAAAGTTAATTTTAGATTTAGTCCCTCAGGCTGTGATAACTCCTCAGTGTTGCTCTGTAAACAAGAGAAGAGAGTCTTCTTGCATTTGTAAGATTCTGATGCAAATGATCCCATGAACAAGAACACTGATAAAAGCTGCCATGGCTGTATTACCCTGTTTGCAACTGTAACTGATAGAAAACTTTCTCTGCAAGGCTGGGTCATCTGCTGCAAATGAGGCGTTTCAGGAATGTTAGTCATCGGAGGCGACGAGGGTACTTTCTAACAGCACCAGTTTCAGCATTGTGTGTTCAGAGAACTGCTCGTACCTGTGCACTCCCCAGGTGGGAATGAAGGGACCAGTCCAAGGACAGCTGACCCTCCAGACACCTCAAGTCCAGCTGCACTTGCAGCACTTCCTCGGTAAGTAAGTGTAAAGCCGGTTGGCATCAAGTTCAGTCACCGTGAGGTGACTGGACTCCACCTGAAGTAGGGGAGATGGGAGGTGAGGCATAGCCTGAGAAGAAAGGATGGCCTCAGAAGGCAGTCTGGTTTCATTAGTTAAAACTCTGGCTGTCAAAGGAATTGGAGGTCTGACTATCTTTTAACTTACTGTTCCCTTGAGTGGAGGGGACAACCAGAAAGAACAGTTACGTTTTCCGCCTGTCTCAGCTTGGGAGGAAGGTGTGAAGAGTGAACTCTGTGTCTGAGGAGAGTACGTTAGGCTGGGGCCGGGCGGGCACCGCTTCCACTGGCTGAAGCCACCCCACTGCACGGAACACGAATGCCAGGTTTGGGGACCAGAAAACGAGCAGACAAAAAGGGGCTGGACTCGGCAGCCTGTTAGTTAAGGCAGAGAGGTTCTTTCCACAAGCTGCTTTTGCATTTTACCAGGTTGCACATAATCCCCTCCTTCCTTCCAGCCAGAGCTGTATTACGCCTGCCATGACCAGCCTTGCCTAGAGAAGAAGAAAAGGAAACTTCTCTTGGCATATGTTCCCATTATTGCCCACGGCTTGAGGACCAGAATTTCTCCCTTTATGTTTCTAGGCATGTCAAAGTAAGCATACACTTAAACTTTTTTTTTTTTTTTTTAAGGTTTAATACTCAAGTCCAGCCCTACTTAAGCAAAGAATTCACAGATGATATTTACAAGTCCAGTGTAATTACTGCAGGGTTGAAAAACGAGTTCTGTGAGTTACGGTACATCATTGTTTTTCTTTTCTTTTTTTTTTTTTAATGTTACAAAGAACAATGTGCCTTTCATTTCCTGCAGTGCTGTTAAGGTACTTGCAGCAAGAATACATTAAAACTAAAAAGCATTTGGTTTTGGCATTAAACATTTTTATTTTTTAGATAAATGCCTCTCCCGCTACAAAAATTGCTTGAGCAATGAGTTTGGCACCCGGTTGTAATCAGCTGTAATAACGAATGCTGTCTTGCTCACTTGAAATGGGAGAATTTACCAACTTCTTTAAAAAGAATCTGCTAATCTACAATTAAAAGTGGTGTGCTACCAACTCTTGAGTTATCAAATCCCAACCCCACACGCTTGAGAGACATCAGTCGCCTGCGGATAATGACGCAGCATTCTCCCGCTTTACCCAGAACACTTGGTGAGCACCTTTATGTGGCAGTTATTAATTTGCCGGTACGACCACATCAAACACAAACATGGGCTGCTGGATGTCTGACATCCATTTACTGACAGCAGTATCACAGCGCTGCACCGCAGTTATTAACCAGCTTGTGCTACACCCTCCTCGCTTGTCTCCAGAGTTCAACTTCTGCTGGAGCAGAGCAGGGTTTTGGCTTTTAATGCTTAGCAAAATCTCTGAAAGCTAGAATCACAAACATCCTCACTTTGCAGACAAGAAGACTGAAAAGTTTTCCTACAAAAGTTTTAAATAATCCTACTTACAAAAAGAAAATCTACCCTGTAGCTGTTTCCACGACTGAAAGAGAGAATAAAAGCCCTAGAGAGAGTCCACGGCAGTGCTGAGCTGGGAATTCAGTTGTTCCTGATCCCCAGGCATGCAGTCACTTCACTACATCAGACTAGCCATTTTGTCATCCTCAGTTCACTGAGAACTAGTTTGTTTATAAAATACAACACCAAACCGGTGCATTTAACAAGCTTTTAAAATCAATAACTTTTTTTTTTTTTTTTTTTTTTGATCGGGTGAATTGCAAAATCGCTTTGCAGTGCCAACTGAAATGAAGCTTTTACATACCATTAGGCAACTACAAAAGTGGGGAATTTTCCACACGGGTGTTCCACCCAGCTGGTCAGAAAAAAAAGCACCTCGTTTGAGCAAAATATCAGGACACTGGAACACGCTCCTGCCTTTCAAATGAAGTCGCTGGCCTCTTTCGTCATCACTCCTGCAAATTTCCTCACTCACATAACAAACAGACAAGTTCTAGGATTTCTTTCTCTCTCCAGAAGCTCTTTCCCATGCTAACGGCTGTGAGAGGCAGCAGCACCGTGCACACCACTGGGTTACACGTTGGCTTTACCCCTGGTCCCAGGACAAGACATCTGAACCTTGGACCATCTGTGCACGAAGGAGTCCTATCTCGCCCGCTTGTTTGCTTTTCATGACCATCATGCTGGATCTCTCTCTCTCTCTTAAAAAACATTAAAATTTCTGTAAATTTTTGCAGGAGTGATTGGTTAAGTGACTACCTGGAAACTACCCTGGCTGATAAAAAGGCTAGAGCTGGTGTTAAAGCCACCACTGAGAGCAGAAGATGTTACCATCTTCCCTGTCTGTGATGATTCTGCTCCAGAAAATGCAGCTATAAAACCCACTAGGAAAAAAAAACGAGTGGTTTTAAAAAAGAAAAGCTTTTTTTCCCATGAACTTCACTTTAGTGAAGGTTAGATATACAGGCTTTTCAAAATAACACATACAATTTAGAATGATAAATTAAAATCTGTAGTAGGAGGCCTTCTTTTTCAGGGCTGTATAGTTGACCCTTTTGAACCTACATTACTCAAGGTATGCAAAATATATGTGTATAATAAATAGCTCTAGAATTTATGGAGTGGAACAGAAAGGATATTAACAGGCAAGTAGAGAGGCTGTATAACCCTCACAAGGCCTTTAAAGATTTATTTTTTTAAAATGAAGGAATGCATGCATGTAGAAGGTAGTACTTAATCGATACACTCCTTTGTGCCTTCCAGAACCACATGCAAAATGATTCCAAATCTGCCCTCAATCTGGTCATTCCTCAGTTAGAGTTAGATTATTCACAATACTGTTTCTCTTATAGTTTTGTTGGTTTTTTTAAAAAAAAAAAGGTCAACAAAATTCCTCTCTGTGTGGGCTCATTCCCACTCCGGGTAAAATCAATTACGAGACTCTCATTGACTCCGGAGGGATTTGGATCAGGCCCTGTGGAAGAGGGTCTACAGCAAGTGTAGAACAACGCCGTTAATATGATTTATTGTGTCCGTTTCTGGGCGAGCAGTTTTTCATTTTTCCGAAGCCTGCAGTTTTGCTTTCATCCTCACGTTCAGGAGATAAGAGCTGCAGATCTGTGTTGATCTACACCCTGGGTAGAGTGGAAGCTGGGGGGCTGTGTGTGCTCAGAAGGAGCTCAGCGCCTGCCCAAGGGGAGCAGCCCCTTTAGGGCCAACGAGCTCTGTTAGATGTGTTTGTAGAGAAAAAAAATCTCCCACACAGGCACTGCAAAAGGTGCAGAAGCAGTTAGGAGGCTTCTGCTGGGGTGGGGAAAAACACCCTTTAGTAAAACTGAGAGAAAGAAAAATCCTTTTCCTGTTTATGAAAAGAAAAGTACCTTTTGCAGGTTACCAGTAAAGTTTCAAGAATTCACTAAAAGCTTGTTTTACAAGGAAGACTTGGGCTCCAAATCAGAGATATTTCATTTCACTAGGCTCTTACAGATTTTACATTATTAAACCCTGACATTGCTGCTTTTTGGGGTGGTTTTGACTAACAGTCTTCCTTCAGTCTAAGAAACTGCAGGGTAAGAAGAACTGTGGTTTAATAGCTGCGAAAGAATATTATCTAAACATGAAATAATAACATGCTTGGTGCCTAATACATTCTAAATTAAAATATGATTTAATAAACATAGGCAACATATTCCTCAAAAAAAAAAAAAAGCAGAATTGGCAGAACAAAAATCACAGTTTAGTCAGTTCTTCTCTTAACCTCGCAATCCTTTGGCTACAAATTAGAATTTCTGTGAACAGGATTGATAAACGAAATCAGGCACTGTCTTTCAGAAAGAACAGAAATGTTTTAAGATGGTATGTTTAGAGATGGGCAGCACAAAACCTATCAAAATATGAAACCTTTCAAATTTTGATGGGAGAAGAACATAGGAACCCCCAAATCAAAATCTTACCAGTACAATAAGCCCTATGTTCTATGTCCTGTGACATATGCTGGTGTTTTATAGTTTTTTATGCACCTAAACCTCTTCTTCCTCTAATTCTATCTGCCATTTAAGCCCTGATCCAAATGCAGTCCAGATGCAAACACAACCCTTCATTGTAGCTCGTTTGGTTACTAATCAAGTCCCCAAAACACACACCGAACACAAATACAGCTGTAGGGTTTTGAGGTAAAACCAGTTAGTCGCTCTGTGAACGGGCAATCACAGTTGAATTATTATAGGTGCAATATTTCTACACGAGATGAATTTACATATCCTCAAAATGGTGACAGCTTTTACAGACATAAACCCTTCACAAATTCTTTTCTGTGTATCCACAGTAGCCTCCCAGTACAGTGGATCCCCCATCTACATTTATAAAAAATATTTGGTTATGGATTAAAAAAAGTCAAGAAAAACTATGAACAATAATCACTTTCACTTTGGGAAAAATCCTTTCTAAGTCCTAAATATAAGTAGTAACAGAAAACTCAATCGCCAATGTGCCAACAAATATTATTGAGGTCTACCTTGCTTAAACACAAAAGGGAAGAGAAGCTGTTCCCTTACACACATATTTATCCTTTCACACGGTCCCTACAGAAATTCTCTATTATTGAATTATTTTTTTTTCAGGCTGCATTACCAAGCAAGCCATTGGTTTGGTAGAAGCTATTGCTTCTCCTTTAAAACCGGCTCAGGCCAAAGAATATCAGTGTTCCCAAAAGTCACAGAGTCCTGCTGCTACTTCCAAAGAAGCTCAAGCCGCTGCCACCCGAACAATGGTATCGCGAACGTGCAGAGAAGAAGGAGCAACAAGCTCTAGTAGAGAGTCTCCCTGACCTGCTTACCCGTAGTATATACAACCGTTAAAGCACGCCGATGAGAAAATACAGACAACGCCGCTAGCACCCGTATCAGCCCCGCGGTGGGGATCTGCCTGAGCAACTGGTGTGTTTATAGGTGTGTAGTTTTGCCCTGAAACTGCCACGTTTGGGAGCCTGGCTGTTCAGTTTTGTTTAGCAGATTTTTGCAGTAGAGAACAGGCCTGCAGGAACGTACTTCAAAGCAACCGTTTTGTTTCGCGGGACTCTCTGAGATCCTGCCCTCTAAAACCGATGGCTGGCCGCGGACCGAAAGTTAGGTACTCCAGTGTATCGTGTGAGAGCGTCAATAAATGAAATGAAGTTAAAAGCACATAGATAAAAAGGAAAGTGATGAAGCACGCACCCCAAGGGGGTCATGACTCACAGGCCAGGGACTGAAAGCCTTTGCTACGGAGGAATAAGGATAAGGGTTGCATACAGGAGGCTCTTTAATGGCATCTCCCTAATTAAAATTATTTTGAAAGGAAAAAAAAAAAAAAGTCTCTCTCTAGGACTGGAGAAACAAATGCTACCTTAGATTAGTGAAATAGTAGCATTTTAACTACGAGGGGAGTGCACAAACTGTTTGCAGCTATCCCATGTCAATTATTCTGAATAATCTTTTTATATTCGGCATAGGAAAAAAATGCTTATAAAGATGGGCTGTTTGAATATCCCAAAGCAGGAGCAGCAGGTAAGAACTTACCATTTTCTGGCTGGTCCTTAATATCAGCTTCACTTGGCTGGCTGGGACTTTCAGATTGACTTGAATCTGAAAAACATAAAATACAGCCAAAAATTACAGGGTCTGCTGTGGAAAATAGATCAGAGGCGCCAGACTTCCTCAAAAGGCTGAGAGTATAAACTAAGGACAGGAGTGTTGCACTAGGACATGATAATGCAAAAGTCCCGTGCCTAGGTAGTATTTTTGCTAGGGGAAAAAAAAAAAAAAAAAGGGAATCTTGTTTATGGCACCGCACAGAGTGCTTGGTGTGCCTGTTGGCATAAATTAAGCTTTGAGAATCCTTCTTTTTAAAGAAGGCATATTTAAACTACTCTCCTACATGTTTTTTTTATAATGCAGCCTCTATGTTGTATACAAACCAGAGCCTTAATCCAACACATAGTAAAGTCTCAAAACATATTTTCAAGCAGGCATTGAAAGGTAACTAAGCAACACTACGAAGTCGTGGAGATTGTCGTCTACACATTCCTGGAACAAAATCTGCAGAACTGATAGAAGAGCTGATTTTTGTCATACTTTTGCAGGGGTTAGGCTACTACGAGATCACTGAACTGTACGGCGTTGCCCCCGATTTCTTGTGGTATAAATGAGACTAGAAACTGGATCAACTGCTTTAGAACTTGTGTAAATAGTGGGTCTTACAAACTCCCAGCTAAGAGTCTATTTAAAATAATAAAATCACCCATAAAGGGATATGTGTCAATATGAGTGGTTTGCATTTTTTACAGGTTATTAACTCTACTTTATACGAAGACGATTTGCTCTTTGATTCAAAAATTATTCTTAGCAGACACTTCCACCAAACAGTATTTTCCTTCTTAATTATTTCTATCGCTACGAATTGTGAAAAAGAGTCCCTTTACCTGTGTGGAAAAATATTTTTTTTCAAAATCCCTCAAATTAACTGTTTTCACAACTAACACAAACAGAAAAAGATTTAATTTTTCCCACTCAGAAATTGTTCTAGAATTTACTGATCCCATTTTAAAAGTTTTTGCTCTGAAACAAAACTTAGGAAATCAAACCACTTGCTACCGCATCGCAAACATCCCCAATCGTGGCAAACCTATTTTCTGACTTCACCTTGACTTTGCAGAGTTTAGAATTAGCTGTCTGAAATTTGACCACATTTCAGTGAGAAGTCAATGCAAGATCAAAAGGTCATGACACTTAACTGTGATTAAATTGAAAATCTTACTTCTATTGCAATGGAGTGATAACACCACCCCTTCTTTTTCTTTGAGGTATTAATAGCGCTGGAAGAAGCAGTACTACTAGTGACCTTGGGTCAAGCAATGCTAATTTATTGCTTTAAAAAGGTTCCTTGCTTTTAAGCAAATGAAGATTTTAATTACCGCAGAGCACTATAAAGAAAATGCCTATTTTAAATATTCAATTTTTATTTTTTTTTTCCACCTGCTGACTATATGCATTAGGTATCATTCAGAAGCTTAGAGGACAATCTTGTATAAATTAAAATCTACAAGCAAAAAAATGTGCTCACGAAACAAATTTTAATAAATTTTAGAATAGAATCATTCAGAATATTCAGAAAAGAAAGCTTTGGTCCTGGTATTTCTATTTAAAATCAATGAAATTCTCATAAAAAGTGCCATGTTTCCCAGTGTGTCCAGAATCCCTTTCTTCTCTTTTATATTTATTCTTTTTAATATTTTTTCTGATGAAGCTCAGTGAAAAAAATTATTCTCACTTCTGCAATTTTGTTTTAAATATTGATCTTCTGAGTCATCTTTAACTGAAGCTCAAATCAGCGACAGCAGATAGACTACCGGGCAATATGCTCAGTGCTGTTATATTCTGGACACTAGATTTTGGCAAGAAGTTTTCACGTTTCCAATACCGCAAAGGTAGAAACAAAGGTAAAATACAAGGAATGTAAAATATTTAGCTCACATTCAAAGTCGACATTCAACAGATTTCATTTTACAGGCCAGGTGTTATTAGGCTTTTGCTTATTTTTTAGCTTTTTTATTTTCCTTCAGCAAGCCAGGGTTCAACCATCGCTTGGGCTTTATGTTTAAAGTAGGGTCAGAATTCCCCAAAAATTTATAGATTGGCAAAAGTTACTGCAGACACACGGGACTCAAAGCACGTTTTGCCTTTCAAAATTTGAAACAACCCAGCGAAGCAAGCGGCGAGAAGGACGAGGGCTCAGTGGCAGCGGCAAGAGCGCCGCGCTGGCGTTGGCAGCCCCCAGCCTGGCACCTTCGCTCCCCAGCAGAGCCCTGCAGCCGCTGGGCAGCGCGCAGAGCCGGAGCTGCCGCTTCTGCCTCCTCAGAAACAAAGTACTTTTGTTTGCGTTGAGTGCTGCTTTTCCAACACCAAAGCTCGTGGCACAAGAGAGGCTCTACCGGTCGTCGGACATTTGTTTGCATACTGAATCTTAACTTTCTTCTTTTATGACTGGCTACTGCGATAACGTTTTCCCTAATTCGGTTTTCCTCTAACCCACCCCTTCTGCTGAAATTAAATATTAATTTCTAAAAAAAAAAAGACAACAAAGGCTTGAAGCACTACTCTTCAAGGAGAGGCACGAGGCAATAAAATACAGGAGAAGGCAGAATTAAAATCGGTCTATACGGCCGTAGAGACCACGGGAGGCCACCGAAAAATTGTACTGGGCGAGTGTACGCTCAGCATTGTTATGCAAGGTGGCATCTTGTGGAAATCCCAGATAAGAAGACCGAGTTAAGGCACTTAGCCAAAATGTTTATATGCAGAATTTTGCTTCCCTGATTTTATTCAGATGCTGCAGATGATCCGGTACATATAAATGTGCCGCCACATGGTTAAGGGATTGGCAAATTCAGAGCCGTTGTGTTTTACAGTCTTGCCTAGGACGAGAGAGTCTTGCTCAGCCTCCACCGCTCGCTCTCTGCTTTTTCAGCAGTTGGCAGTAACTCCTGTCGGGGCTTTTTTGTTGCTTTGCACATGGAAACTTTAAAATTCCAGTTTTCTGAACGTTTAGTGTTTTGCGGGATCGGCTACAACGGGAGGGGGAATGTCTGTCCTGCTGAGTCAGTTAGCCAAACAGGTGACCAGAGGAATAAATTAATTTTTACCCATACATAATTGATATAAATGGAAGATCGTTTTCATAAGCATTTCCATTAAATCAATAAAATCACTTACTATAGAGCAGTTTAACAATTCATTTGATTTTCTCTTTTCTATATATTTGATAGCCACTCTGCAAAAACAGTATACACTTTATGCCTGTTTTCTTTAGCAGCAACACTGCCAGTTAAATTCTACCACCTGCAATAATTAGAGCCATTGGAAAACATACAAAACAAAATATACAGTAGATGCGAGCCCCTCTTGAATCCACGGCCCCCTGCGGCAACGAGTTTCATTGGTGCCTTAAGCTAAGGCTGGTAGGAAGCCAAAGAATCTGTATATTACAATAAAGTGCATGTTATTCAGGGGAGGATTTAAATGATTTCAGATGGAGTTGGAAATATTATAGTGAGGGACCACTATTAAGATTGCTGATTTTTATTTTTTTTTAAAAATAATAAAAAAATATCACCAAGGAATCTAGCTTTATATTTAAGGAAGCTTAACTTTGAATAGCACAATAGGTTTTATTTGGGGGCTCTTTTAGTTAAAGAAAAGTTTGTGGTTGGAATTTTTAACCCTGGAGTAGCTAGAGTTAGCATGAGTACGTACACTGGAGTTGAAGTTACCAGACAAGGGAATCTCAAGGGGATCTGGTCTCAACTGTAATCATGGGGAAACAGGACAAAAAGCATTTTTAAGCTATTTTACTCTCCACTTCTAGCATCAACTATGATTAAGGGATAAAGAAAAAAGCACCCAACAAAACAGGCTGTTTTTTCCCAATAAGCATTTCCTACGACGTCTCTATTCTCTGCTCCTCTTTGGATCTATTTCTTAAGCACACGCTACCCCAGAGCGACCGAGGTGGTTGCACCCAAGACCCAGGTCTGCCTGACTCAAACCATGGGAAGACAGGAACTTTCAGCTCCAGGATGGGAGCTCTGGACTTTTCAATAACACGCAGTTTTCCTTTTCAGCTGCAGCTCCAGCCAGGCTGCACGACGGCTGCGTGGAAGAAGGGCTCGCGGCACTGGAAGGGAGCGCTCCATTGTTTGGAAAGAATAAAACCTTCCCAGGAAAGTCTGGCCCGTGGACAGGACCAATGTCAACAGACTGACAATGTTGTTCTTTTTTGTAGACCGTGACACAGACAGTGAAGAGTTGTTACGCTCCTCCACCAAAAAAAGCTTGCGTCGAGTGTCATGGCACTTCCCAGCGCTAAACCACTTCATGGCTACCTGACTTCGGAAAACCACAACGCGTTCTTGGGCACTCACGCTTTCTCGACACGCCATTTTTCCCAGAGCACATTGAATGCAGCCTTGGGTAGCACTATCCTACAAGGCACCGGCCTTATTGTCCCCTGGTCTGCACAAACGGAACTAACGGGTGTCAAGATTATTTTTTTTACCTAGGTAGAGCCAGCCTCCACCAGAACCCGAGCCCTCGCAAGCCGCCAGCGTGCTAACTCAAGTGCAGATGCATCTATCCTCTCAACAGCAAAGGTGATCCCCTCATCGTGGAGAAAAAAAATGACCGGCGATGCCAGATGATCAAGGCTGCGCTGCCACTGCCCATGCTGAGCCTGCTCTGCAGCTAAATAAAGCGGGCTCCCGCTCCTCCGCTGCCAGCCCAGCACCTCGCAGAAGCACCGCAGAAGTGCACAAGTTAAATTTTCCATTCCTATCATGTTTTAGGAGTGTGGGGGGGAAATATTGTATAATAAACTGACATATTTTATTCAAGTTTCAGAGTCCTATTTGTAATAAAAAATTTATACGGCCGGGTTGTGTTCATGCAATAAATTTTTCATCTATAATTTTGGGCATGGATTCTACCAAAGATTTATATACGTTAAAAAAAAATAATTCTAAATCATGCTCCTTTATATACAGTCTTACGTGGTGAGCTTAAGGGATTTACAAACTGAAACCAGCACCAGGACCGAGGCTTTTTACACTCACTTTCCCTTCATTATCCATTATAGTATAAACACACAGGGATTGCTCCATATATACTACAATTATTATTTACGGCTATTTCGGTGGCTACTACTATTTCTTTTAAGGAAGGTCTGGCTCTTCGTTTAACTCTAGCCATGGCTTTCAAGTCAACTTTTATAGGGAGTTCAAAGTGCTTCATTATCATACACCTCACCGTCACACCCGCACATATCCGTACCAGATTTCCAGTTTTATTTTATCCCCCCCCGTACGGTATGCCCCATACCCGCAGCTCCCGAATAAGGTTCTGCGGTGGTAAAATCCCTGCAGTGCCAGCACGGTTGCCTTTTTTTTTGGGGGGTTGTTTTTTTTTATAAGGCGAGGACTCTTAATTCCTGTACACTGGGAAAGAGATTATCTTTGATAATGGAAATGTAAATCAAAGCTTGCTGTTGTTTATTCCAGACAGACATTTGTGTGTTAAGTCTGTTTATCAGGCAACACTTTGTCTAAGCCAGGAAGTAGTCAGCCTTTG
The DNA here is from genome assembly GCA_013396935.1 of Baryphthengus martii. Classification (NCBI taxonomy): domain Eukaryota; kingdom Metazoa; phylum Chordata; class Aves; order Coraciiformes; family Momotidae; genus Baryphthengus; species Baryphthengus martii. The sequence continues at coordinate 131,729 of VWZK01008630.1, read as the reverse complement.
TAACAAGATGTATGCAAATGATTTTCCCATGAGCCCTTGCCACAAAACTTTTGTGGCAAAAAAACCCTCCTTGTTACTTCACCAGTAAGACGCTCCTAAGCTACCCAGTAAGTAGACTAGCAACAAAACAGCAAGCTAGACTATGCTGATGAGTTTGAATGAGACCAAAACATGTGCCCACAGTCTGTTGCTCGGTATTGTAAGCAGACTTTGTGTATTACATCTGTTTATCAGGCAACACTCTGTCTGCTGGGGCAGCTTTGTACCAAGGTAGATGCAAACAAAGATCTCCACGACTCCCCGGCTAACTTTTTTTTTTTTCTTTTTTTTTTGGACGCTGAAATTCCCGGTTACTTTCCTCCTCGTAGGAAATCAGAACGCGGAACTTCCACCGAGAGGCTGCGAGACCCTAAAGCTGTATCAAAACCGGTTTCATTTTAAATCAACTTTCTTTGTTCTCGCAAGCCCATAAATGATTTACTGCTATCGTGTGATAGCCTAGAATGTGGGGAATCTCTGTATTCCCACATTTGCTCCTTGATATTACAAACAAGTATTTGATTCACTTCTAAATGTTTGTTTTTGAAACAGTTTACAGCCTTTGATTCCTGCTTACTGATTCATTTCTGGAACATTTTCTATTCATTCCTTTGCAGTAGCAAACGTTAATTTTGACTTAATTCAAATTGTCATCAAAGGCTGCCTTAAGAAATCCCACAGCACAGATTTTATTTGTTATAATAAAATATTCTTAAAGTAAACATCATGCGACTGTGTTTTTTTTTCAATTCCAAGAGATACAAAAATCCGTTACCCAAAGGATTCAAATTGGTTCAGCCCTTTTTCCTAGACAAAATAAACACTTTAGGACTTTACTTGTTTGTATTCTCCTCAGTGGTGCTGTATGCATCACCAGCTAAAAACAAAGAAACTTTTAGCTGCTCAGACAAAATGCAGAAGCTCCCCAAACAACGAAGCGGGGGGGGTGGGGAAGCATTCAGAAAGTCTGACAGTCCATTCAATATAGGGATGATGGCCATAATGCATCCAGGGTCCCCTTGCTAATTAAATATGCATTGGCACAGTTTTGATCGATGCAAGCCATGGATCAGATGACACACCTGCAAAATCTTGAGCCCAGAGCTCCCAGGAAAAGGAAAATACAGGCTGTCTCCTTATCTTTGTTTTCAAAGGCTCTCAATTTCTGTGCTTAGATATCTAATTTAATTCTCTCACCCCTCAGCAAACTGGATTAGGAAAGTCAATACTGCCATTGTGCATCGACAGGAACACACAGCTTTCCTTTTATTCAATTTAGCCATGACCTTTAGACAAAGATAATGACAACTGTCTAAAAGTAAGGTAAGGCCTTAAGGAAGACCCTGCAGAGGGGCCCCTCTCGCTTTCTGCGCCTCCTCCGCCCGGGAAGAGCCCACCAGACATGGAGCAAATTCAAAAATACATTTTCTCCCCAGCTCGCCACGGCTATTTCAGCGGAGCGGCCCCGAAGGGCTCCATCCCACCTCGAGGAGCTGGGACTCCTCGCCGCCGGCACGGAATGGTGGCCGGACCCTTGAGAGCCGTTTGCCGAGGGGCGGCAAGGTCTCCGGAGGAAGCGCGCGTGCCAACAGCAAGAGCCGAAGAGGGACCGCGCTGTCCTATTTTTCCGGTGGCTGTTAGGGAAACGGTGAAACGGAAGGGTCAGGCGAGTGCCGGCAGTAGCACTAATTTCTAATTTCTGGCTCCGGTACTTGGGAGGAATTGTAATCCTCGAGCTAAGAGCACGGCGCGGAGAGCCGCACGCAACCGCGCTCGGCTGCGGCAGGAGGAGGAACCGGCACGCGGATTTTCCTGGAGCTGAGCAGAAGCCACTGGAAATGACATTACTTTCCGATAGGTTTCGCATCAATATTTTCACCAGCCTTCCTACCTCTGATAGCATCTTTCTAATACATCTTGTAAGAAGAGGACAAAGAACATGGTCTAAACTAACGAACAGCTATCAGACAGTAATCCACTTTGGTACCTACAGATACAGGTTGTACCTGAATCAGTGATTTAGGCATATAAAAATTCATATTCATTGAGCAGCCCAGCTCCACAAAATGTTAGCTTCCAGGCTGCACAACGTTTTAATTCTGCGGTATTTTTTTTTAGCTGCATTTAAAAATACACTTGGCATTTCTAGCTGTGGACCAATATTTTTCTCATGTCTTTTTATACAGATTTGGAGGGAAAGATATTTGTAATGGAAAAAAAATATGTGCAAAGTTGGACTGCTAAGTTTCTGTAATCTTGGGAAATTAAAAAAAAAAAAGCAGCCTATGTAAGAGCTACAAGAAACCATATGGATCAACAAGAGCTGCCCTCATATCCCTAGGAAATATAAATTAACCTACATTTCATCATCATAAACCCCAAAATAAAAAATCTAATTAGAGTCTCTACCCTCAGATTCACTTTGAGAAAATTTGCTTATCCCCCTCACAAAATGATTTACAGTACTTATATCCATTTCTTCAGAGTGATTTAAATTTATTGAATCATTTCAATTTTTAGAGAGCTTCCATTTGGATCTGTATGGGTTCCTAGACATATGCAGTGCTCAGTTATTTAAAATTAATTGCAGTACAATAATTTTAAATTGCTTCACACTATACGAATCTCAAGTGCTTTGAAATATTTGAACCATTCTATTTAGAAGCCATCAAACTTCTGAGCACATGCATCAAAGAGTTGTTGTAAAAGCCAAAGGGCCGTCCTGATGATCCCAAAGTGCAGGTGAGAACAGCTCTGGGCATGCTCACTGCACACCCATCTGAATTTATAGAACAATTCAAGAAATTTTGCCCGAACGTCAATCTTTAATTAACGAAAACGGATTCTGTAATAATTTCAAACCAGTAAAAAATTTCTAAAACTAGAAAAGCACTGTTATAAAATAATGGCGTACATTAAAACTATTATTACTTCTAACATATATTTATAGAACATCCTTTTCTCCTGGAAATTAAAACATCTTATTAACATTAAACTAAGCTTTACAATACCTCTGTGGGAAAGGTGAGCATAACTATGCCCACTTTACGCAGGGATGAAGGAGGCACATAGAGGTTAAGTGATTTACCTTCAGAGGCACAGTTACTATAAGGAGTAAAAAGCACGGGGCTGAGCTCTCAAGCCACTGCTCCAGATAATAAAGTCTCATTCCCACCAATAGAGCCCTTACAACAGCAACAGCGGTGCCTGCTTAGGAAGCCTTCAACTACATTATGTAGGAAATTACTTGGTAGAGTGGATCCAAAGTCACCTAGAAGGGATAATTCCAGTCACTCTCGGCTTCTGTTTCACTTGCCCTTTTTTTTTTTTTGTCTTAGTAGGTATTTTGAAAAACAAGAAATCATTTCTCCCCAGAGTGTTTTCGAACTCAGTTGAACAATAACAACAACAGCATTTAGGGTGACTAAGTAGCTGGTTTTGCAATGCCTGACTTCATGTATAAAGACAAACGAAAATGAAACGACGTGATGAGAAGATCTGGTAACTTTGGTCAAAGTCTCCAGGTCTGCTTCTATGCAATTTCACACTGGTGAGTAAAACCAACATCAGCAAAGCAGGATTATGTCCACCATATGGTGAGACTCCATTGGCGGTAGTACAGTCACCCAATTAATCTCTATCCCCCACCATCCCCTTGTTATTTATTTATTGTGACAAACTCATCCTTATGGGACCCGAGGCAGGGAGCTGCCTATTCCCAGGCTATTCTCATCCGTGCCCATCCTCATTCTTTATCCGCGCTGCCCAAGCAGTAGCTGGCGGTCTGGTACCTCTCCTCTGGCCAAGATGCACGGTGCTACAAGGTCACCACCAAGGAGGCTCTCTAGATTTTCCGTAGAGGACAGGAAGAAAGAATTTTTCAAACGTGCCCTCTATCAAAAAGACAAATAAAACCTCCTCCCTGACAATGAGCACAGCTTTCTTAAACTGCTTTCCAAAGCTCGCCTTTCTAACATCACACGAATAACTGAGCTGTTTCTGGAGACCATCAGAATGTTCACATATTTCAGTCTGTGCCTCTTGCTAAGGTCTCTCTGCAGCCAGAGCCGTTCAAGACTTTGTCAGCCAGCAAAAACAAAGCAAAACCTTCATCAAATCAACAAACTGGACAAAAGCCCTGACCTCCTTCTCCTCCTTTTTCAATCTCTCCCACTTCTCCTAAAGGACAGGTGTAAAGTTTTCTTGTGACGAATTGAAAAGTCAAGTAGGAATCTATACATAAAGCAGAATAAAGAATACTTTAAAAGAGCTAATATCTCAAAGAATGGGCCCATTTTCCCTATTAAGGATCATTTTGTTTTACACAGAGGAAAACGATGTTGATAATAAAAAGGTGTTTGATTATTTCAGGAATAAACAAAAGGTGAACTAATATTCCACGGAGTTTCTGTCACTGCCAGATTAATATCAAGTTACCGATGGGGTAATCTGAACAAAGTTTAGGTACTGTTTTTTTATTCTGGATCTACATGGGCAGCCCCATTTTCACAACTCTTTTTCATTTTGATGTACCTGACACTTTTCGTCTTGGCTCCCATTTCAACCTCTGTTAAGTATATATTTGGTTGTAGTGGCCAAAATTTTTTTTTTTATTTTTTTTTTTTTTTTTCTGGCAGATGTCTTTTCCTTGTTCTGTGCACTCTGAGGAGTTCAACGTGGCATGTGAAAAATTTCCATTTCAGGTTTTCTTAAGCTTTATGCAAAATTAAACTGTTGGCAAAAACACATAGATACATAAAATCACACAGCAGAAAAAGCTGCTCGATAGTTCCCTTTCCTCCCTCCCTACCTTCCTCTTTCTCTTGCCTTTTTTTTCCCTGAAAATAATTGCAGACACATTGCCATCAGCCCAAAGCCTTTCTCGCACGGAAAAGTCAGAGGATTCTGCCCACAAAGAACTGCCACCCATTGCTGCTCCGCGGATATGTTTCTACTCTCACAATATTGTAGAGTGCGAAGAAGAACTGAAAATTACCATAAAAATCAGGACGTGTTTTGTTGCATCAGTATCATGTTGGCATCAACAACACAGAGTCGGGCAGAAAGGAAAAAAAAAAGCAAAAAAGCAGCCTTTTGGTAGGCAGCCTACTTGTTCTGTGTTTCTGCTGTGTGTGTGTGTGTGTGTGTAAGCCAAGCAAGGGGAAGAGAAAGTTAAAACTCGGAGGGAAGTAACATCCTGCAGGCTCGGTACGGAGCCACCGCGCCGAGTTACAGCAAAATCTAAGGTACGATTGCCGTAAATCACGGGGAAATGGAACTGTATCCACCTTTCAAGGATGATTGCAAATATAGGGAAGAGTTGGGCTTATATATATATAAGGTAGGATTCCCTTCCCCAAACGCACGTACATTGAAAAAGATTAAGCTTAATGTGTTGGCTCTGAAAATACAACCGAAAATCCATTTTCACTTGGTCCCAGTGCTGCAAAACTAAATTCTGAGGAAGAAAATGAAAACCAGAAAAGTCCAGAGCTCTCAAAACCTGTAACTACACTGTGCAGACAAAATTTTAATCAAACTTTTAAAGCCATGGTTATGATCTGATGAACAGACAGCTTGACTTGATTACATTTTTAAGTTTCAGTTTCTATTTCTGTTTTAAGATGAAAAAGATCATAGAGTGTCAGAAATTTGAATACTGAATAGCAAAAGCTCTTGCAGGTTTAGAAAGCATATAGAAAAGCTGGCAAAAGAAAACGCTATTCCATTGCCACCATCTGCTTTCTGGCATATTGAAGAAACTTTACTAACAGCAACATTTTCTTGCATTAGAATATCTGCTAATTAGTTTTGTTGCAATTTTTTTTTTTTTTTTTTTTTTAAATTACCTTTTATACAGAAGGCAAATAGCCAGTTTTTTTGGCTGGCTACACCTTACACCACGTCTGATAACATTTTCAGATTAAGTTCAGTTTACCTCACATTTTTTTTCTATCAAAATCCTATCTTTAGCATAGTCAAAGCCTGCAAAAACTTTGCCTTGCTGAGACTAAAGAAAAAAACATCAAACATACGAAGTGTTAAAAATCGCTGAATAACTCAAAGGAAAAAGATAATTTTGAAGGCGTTTTGGCTGAAATCTATTTTCCTTTGAATTGCATGAGTGTTTTAAAATGTTAAAAACACTACAGAGTGACTAATGAATGTAAAAGAATGATAAAGAGTATGAGTCCAGTTATCAGCGATGTGCCGAAAACAAAATAATTTTGGACAGTCTGCCATGCAAATATTGACTAAAATGTCATAAATAATGTCTGCAACAAAGGGAATCCTGCAAAGGAATATTCCGTTGTACTTAATGCATTGTAGAGTGTGCCTTTTAGCAAGCAGTACATTACAGAGCCTGAAAACATCCGTTGGACAAAAAAAGCTAAAATTTCCCAAATAAAAATATTACTAATGTGTGTGGGTTTTTTTCAGAAACGGACGTTTCAAAAAGTTAAAGGTACAGTGTTACTCTGGGGAAAATGCTTCACTTAGAAGTCGACTTTTCAAAGGAAATGAGTTGTTCAACAATGAGAAACAGATCAACTGTAACCAACTCATTGACTTACAACTATTTCTTCTGCCATTTTTAACAGTATTTTCACCCTTCTTTTTTTTTTTTTTTTTTTGCTGGCAGAGCAAAGTCTGTTTGCAGGTCTTTATCGTACTGTACAGAAATAAAATGCAAAGCCACTGAGTATTACCACTGCCCTGGGCCAGAGCTGAGAGACGGCAAAGATTCTGCTCAAGCACTACATAGGACCTAATCCTGTCTCAGCTGCAGAGTCCAACTGCACTCTGCATGTAGGGTTAGAAATAAAAATGCAAACCTGTGAGAATAGTCGCAAGACACTGTTTTATATGAAGCAAAGTACGCAGGACGGGCTCAGAAACTGCTTTCAAAATCTCTGCTTTTCAATCATTTTATTACTCTTTAAATAGTGTTTAAAATACGAAGTCAAAATGAGGAATGACATGGGAAGTTGCACTACCAACTCCAGATTACTTGCATCTACACTGACATATTATTCTGTGTGTAATCACAAACAACACAGTCACTTCTTTTTCCTGGAAGTCTAATAAGAAAAAAATAAATAATCAGGACTACAGTGAAACCTTCTGCATGCGTTCTCCAAAATTTAATTTCTAAGAGAAATTTCTCAACCACAGAGATGACAAATAACAAAGATATTTTACATTTCTAAAGCATCTTTCATCCAAGATCAAAGGATGTCATCAACATTAATTCTCAAAATACTACTTTGAAACAGGAGTACTATCAAACCTATTTTATCCTTATCTCACTTGATCAATTTTCTTTAGAAAATGCTGGTTACCGTAATAGCTCTCTAGGCAAAGTATGACTCTATAGGTTAAGTAACTTGACCAGAAAGACTTACTAGGTCAGTGGCAGAACCGACAATGATCACGCTGAGGAGTCAAGAATCCTAAACTCTTCCTCCTTTCTTGGCTAATTAAAAACATATTGATGCAAACAGACTTAAGGAGGACCAAAAAAAAAACCCCTCTTCTGTCATGGAACTGAGGTGCCACCAAAGTGAAGTATCTGGAATCGGCAGGCACATGAAATAGCTGGTGGGACAGATGGACAGTCCAAAGGTGCACATGGGTGACTATATCTGAAGGGAACGAGCAAGCATTTGCTATTTTCAAAGCCTTTCGGAAAAAATTAAGTCCAACCTTTCTTAACAAAGATGCTAAGTCCCCCCACTGAGACATGTGCAGCCCAGTGAAGAAGGGAAACACAGACAGAAGTGCGGCCTGCTCTCCTGTGGAGGCTGTCGCTGCGAAGGGCCGGTGCCCGGAGCTCAGAAAGAGCAAGGGTTTACCAGCTGCACCACGGGTCACCCACAAAAAGATTGGTGGGATTAGGGCAGGGTCTGAGGCTGAAGAACTTGTTTCACATTAAACTTACCATTATTTAAAAATAAATTACAGGCTGTGTTACAAACCATATAACTCAGTCTTTGGGCCTTCGAGCTTATCCTTGACATAACCCAACTGGAATTACACTGGGGATAAATTTAGCGCAGTGTTTTCATAAGGCTCCTTTTCTTATCATTCCTGCAATCGAGTCGCATGTGGCTATAAACGATATTCTCATGTCTGCTTTGTAACACGGATGAAATGCTGTCGACCGTGTTCGGCCACGTCAGAAAGCAACGTACGCTCTCTGAATGCGCGTGGCACCTACTTCTGATAAAAGCGGCCCCCGTTTGGAGAGGTGTGTTCTATGATCCTTTGTGGCTTTGCAGCAGAGGAACTGCTGGACAATGAAGAAAAACATTTCAGCTCCTCTGAAAGTTTGACTGTTCCTTTTCAAACAATACAACACAAGATTTGGGACATACTGCTGACACAGCAACATCAGTGCCTCAAAGAAACTGTGGGAAATGTCAAATTTATGGTCCTATGGGTGATTGGTGGAAGGTTTTATCCCCCCCCTTCAGCAAGCCTCTGTCAAAAACAGAGCCTCTAGAAAGTTTTTGGCTACGTCCCAGCAAAGCAGAAGGAAGCTGTATCCCACACTTCCCTTGGGACTTAATGAAATATACAGCCTCTGGGCTTCTTTCAATTTGGTCTTTCAGATTGCTAAACCAGTGAAAGAAGGATCCTAGCTGTCACAAACGTCACATGTTTGGGGTCACCTGCTGCTCGGGGGTTCTCATGCCAGTTGTTGACATAATAAGCACCCCTTACACTTTAATTACAATTCACAGTGTGCAAACTCTGCAATCTGCTTTAAGGCAGACAGTCTTTTAAATCAACACTAAATTCTACTACTGTTCGAGCAGAAATGGGAGGAAAAAGATGTCCAGCTGACTGAATAATTGTATTCAAATATTTGTGATCCCAAAGAAAAGTAAGCACTATCCAGTGAAAAGAGCAACTGTATCGCCTGCAACACTTCAGAAGGCGTAGTTTAGACTTGCTCCTCACAGTCATGCAGAGGATGCACGTGAGACGTTTTCATTTGATGAGCTCCTGCCACCGGCAGCTCTTCCCGAAGCTCCTGCGACCGCAAACCTGAGCACCCAGCTGTGTTTGTCGGGTCGGAGACAATGCCGGACGCTGGGATCGTCTGCGGGAGGGAAATTCTCAAGCCCTCTTAGTATGAATTTCAACAGGACTTGTGCAATGAAAGCCTAAATGGGAAGATGTGTTTGTTTTACTCTGGAATGCTTTATTTAGTTCGGTACAAGAAACATTGGGTCTACTTAAAAATACTTCTTATTTTGAGAAAGAGATGAGAGTCCTTCAGTTTCCTTGACCGCTACCTCTTTTTCAACTGTACTCTTACTCCCAATAAAGACATATCAAGACCACCAAACTTAAATAAATGATACCATCCAGAGAGGAATAAAATACTCCTCTCCTTCTACGTTACAGAAAATCCATTTTAGCATTTGTACATCTAAAAATGTCTCCAACCAATTATATTATTTACAGTGCTTTGGTTGAATCCGTTTCCCATGGAAAGAAAGCAAGCACGAGAGAGGACGCGCACTCCGGGACTACTTCTAGAAGAATTTCTACGTTCTCTCTGTTAGAAAGGCTGTTAATTTGTGGGCTGGTGGTTATAGATCACCCCGTCCGCACAGGAAAGTATTCCAGCTTCCCGGTGGCAGCGCAAGCTCCAGCAGCTGCGCTCCGCACGCATCCCCGCTACGCGCTCTCAGAGAAACAAAGGAGAAGTCAATAGCGCGATACGAGGGCCTATTCCTATTTAAATCAACAGGAGTGACTTTGGCCATCGGAGAAGGCTGCTGCCGTCCAACTGACTTCTTAGAGGAAAAAAAAACAAAACAACAACCGATGGGTTTTCACTGTATTGAAGAGCCAAATGCTGGCACGACGTTTTTCCCCTTGGCCAAAAGGGACGCAACCTCCTGCCACCTTTCCCGTCGCCCCTCTCCCGCCTCGCTCACTGTTATCGGCGACCTCAGATAAACTCGGAACGTTTGGAAATTATCACCAAACTGTGAAGCACTTCAATGAAAATCTATAAAACAAATTTATAGTGTGCATTCGTATGTATTATACATGCTCTTAGAACAGGATTTATCATTTAGTTGACCTTTGAAGCACTGATATTTTTAGATCCCAAAAAAACGTGTGTTGATTGTGCTTCAACCCAGTCCCCTCACAATGTACCAGCTCCTTGATATCCTGCTACAGGAAAGATAATTGCAATGAATTTTTATATTTCAGCACATGGGAAGATAAGATTAGACAGTAGGGACATAAAAGCAAACGGCACCACATAAAAGATAAGTTTCTGAAAGTTACAATTTACACCAAATGTTACAGATGAAAATGTTCAAAGCTATTTATAGGGCCTCGTGCTGGTCCCATTATAGACCATGGGAAGACTGTGAAGAACCAGTACTTTTACTTCTTCCCATACCTATAAACCCTTCGGAACACGGAATTTATTAATGATATTAAGACTATCACTAATTCCCATTATCACTCAGATGCCTCAGTAACCTGGTCCCAAGGCGGTATGAGCTCCCCAGACCTCACCATCCAAGAGGATTGTTTCTACTCTAATGAGATTATCGACAATCTGAGCAACTCATTCCAAAAGGTAAATAAACATTTGATTTCCCCCTGCCTCCCCTGCATGCCCCTATCTGCCTCTGTCCGCTGAGTGTCTTAGAGTTTTTTAATGACATATTTTTCTGCCTACCATAAATCAGCCACCAATAGTAGTTTGTCCAGTGCGAGAAATGAGGAACAACAGCACGAGAGATACGCTGAGTTTCATAAAAGGCATAAAGAATTAAAGCTAAAAAGCAAACTAAAAGTAGGGAAACAGATCAGAGAGGCACAAAAAGTGCCGTATGATTCATCTACATGCAGCAGACAACAGCCACAGCCAGTGCCCACTGAAGGGCACAGGTGCAACGGCAGAAAAATAACCCAGTGCAAAGCAAAGTTTCTGCCACGGCGGCGAATAAATAACGCCCTCTGGAAAGCTGCCCTGACAGCAGCCAGCACATGGCATCTGCCCCGGCCGGGTGAGCCCTCGGCCTCCTTCTCAGTGTCACAAAAAGAGGGTGTTATCGGTGTGAGGCAAGGCCCCCACGAACATGCTCAGAGGTGATTTTTCAATCACAGCTTCACCGTATTTTCTATTTTCTTTCTCAAACTTCACCTCCTCGGAGGACTATTTCTATGAATAGTCTCAAATTTCAGCCACTTCTGATGGAGCCCTTTACAAAAAAAGTGTTGCTGGAAATGTCTGACAAGGGAAAAGTGATTTTTTTTTTTTTCCCCTACTATACAATTACTAAAAACATATGGTGGAAGAGATTCTGTGCAAACCTGGAGTGTGGTCTGTTTTCCACAAAGACGAGGGAGGAAAAGTTGCTGCCCCAACCTTAGGATTGGTAAAAGAATGGAAACTATTTTGAAAACTTAACTCTGTCAGCCAAGTCAGTAAAGAGTAAGCTCCATACACAAAATTACATGTAGACTGAAGCAACCCCGCTCTCAGTATTTGTGGGTGTGAGCTGTATACAGAGTGTTTGGTGAAGCCCAATTCATGTTCAAAAGACAATGAAACCAAAGAATAAGTTATTAAAACCAGCCTTTGAAGCAAAAAGCAATGATGTGTGAAAGACAGAACCAGAAGAGTTTATTTAAACACACAGTACAGAAAACAGGGAAAACAGAAATTAGGAAATTAGAAGAACAGTCATGAAGGCACCCAGCAGCCTTTTCCTGGTACCAGAAGTTCTTATATCTATGAATATTTTATCCAGATTCAACTATCTTTTTCAAGTCCTCCCTATCAAAATTCCAGACATTTTCTTCAATAAAATCAGAAAAGTGATTCAAAATGTATTGGTAGAAGATATAAAATGAGCCGTGTGTGGGTATTACAAAGGATCTGTGAACCTTACACCCTTTAGATCTGCTTATTTAACTATTTAGCAGCACAATTTAAAATTTGCATATGACTGGTTTGATGCCAAACCATAAGAATAAAGCAGGAATGTCTCTCTCCTCTTATGAATTTCAAACTCAGGTTTTTTTAACTTACTCTTCAAATGTGAAGCGTGTTCCCTTCCTAAAATTACTATGTAGCCCATGATCGAGTTAGAAAAGTATATGTAAGACTCTAAAATAGTCTGGTTTTTTTGTTCCCTTAAACTTCCTATCAAGAGTAAATTGTTCTGTGAACATGCTCAGAAATCAGCTATTTCATGCCGGTTCCAAAAGAGGAATTTCTCCATTTAGCAAATCCAAGCCTAAGAATAAGTGTCTAAAACTGAGAAAAGTTAGTTATAAAACCCAATTCCTCATTGCACTGCAGTGCCCAACAGTGCTCAATGACTAGAAGAACCTGGCCCATCCTCTTACAACAGCTTTCCCATCCTGAAGAAGCTGCGAAAATAATCTCTTGGGATAAAACCAACGCAGGCAAGTACAGACCCTTCCTCCAGATGTCTCCTAACTTCTCCCCGTGTCGCTTTGCTCTGGTATCACTACGATGTTACGGATGTTCGTGCCCATCCCAGTGGGTAAGGTGGGAGCACTCATCCTACTGACTGACCAAGGTATCTGCAGTCCTGGGTCAGCAGACGACGGCAGAGCTCTTGTTTGCCCAACCTCTGCAAGATACTAATTTTATTATGGCAGGCTAAATAAACCAGGAATAGCAGGGGAGAGTGGGAAAGGGCGGCAGAGGGAAGGCAGCCAGGGATACTACGGAAGTTTACGCAGACGTGTTTTTATATGCATGCCCCGAAACTCAAACTTCTGGGCACAGGTGATGGTGCCACGTAACACCAACCACAGCACGTGAGTGGCGGTGGACTTTGTTCCTGAAGTTCCCCTTTCATTTCACACACCAAGAAATCTACCCTGGAGAAAAGAAGAATGTCTTTTTTGCTAAGCATGCAGTTTGCTCCGAACTGAGGGAAGAAGCTGAAGAAAAATAGTGAATTTAAGTGTCACAGCTCAGTTAATAGGGGCTGAATCCATTAGTCACAACAGGCAAGCCTGTAATAAATTATGACTGTCGTACGCTTCCCTTCTAAGCAAGCCCCTTTTCTGATTTTTCTCCACTTCCCAAGATGCATTCCAGGACAGTTTGCTGTGTGCTGTTGAGATCAAGAAGCAAGGACACTGGTGAGGTGTATGTGTGTGAATGCACCAAGTATCTGACTTTGCAGGTTTATCAACCTTATGCAGGTACCACAATCCAAGCAGAAACTCTTCCCAGATCTGAGGCTGTCGAAACACCTATGGACCCACTCCTGCTTCATACGATGTAGGAAAGGCCTCTTACCCTTTAACCCTGGTACACAAACCTCACTGCCAAGTCCAAGTATCACTAACTATTATCAGGACTGCACCTCGGACTGCCACCCTGCAGATCCCTGATTTGCTAAGTGCTGTGTAAGCAGAGAACAAAGCGAGAGCCTTTGCCTCAAAGAGCTTACGATTTACTAGGTCTACCAGGAGTGCAGGACAAGCACAGCATCTTACTCTACTGCCAAGTGTAAATCTTCAGAGCTCTAGCTCCAACCAGTCATAAATAAAAATGGGAAAAAGTATAAAGTAATTCTGTTCACTTTGTTCCATCTCAAACCCATGAAGCAAAGACTATGTTATATGCATCAAAGCCCTTTAATAAACATAGAAACCACAGAAAGAGATGATTTAGACTTCAAATACCACCTCAGCTCTACCTACAGGGTCAATAATGCAATAGGATAAGAAATGCAGTGTATTGGCCTCCTGGTTTAGGCATAGATAATGGAATATGTCTAAAAAGAGCCTAAAACTAATGCTGAGTGCAAAGAGCAACAAAGAAGAATAATTATTGGCTGAATATTTATGTACTTAGGACTGACTGGGTTGAAACTCACAGCTCGATTAAACCTCTCCATTTACTAATTGATTCACCCATGATCTTGAAGATGGAATTTTATATCCCCTCCCCCCCCCCCCCCCCCCCCCTTTTTTTTTTCCAGTTAATTTCTTTATTTATTATGCACTTGAGGAGACTTCATTGTCCGGCTATTTTATTATTTGCTACACAAAAAAATATATTTGTGAATGGCTCCATTATTTCAGCACTTAACCTTCTGGTGCACAGAAAGTTTCTCTTCTGAACAGGCACTCATTCATTCTGCTGCACCATTGTACATTTTACGGCTTGCCATACCAAAAAAAAAAAAATTAATCTTTTCTTTTTTATTTCTTTCAGTGCTCCTATTATTATAATAGTTTTTAAAAGTGGTTTCCACTTTATTTATACCACATCGCTTGGGTTAAGGATAGCTACCCTTAATAAATCTAGTTATTTTCCAAAGTAGATTGCTCATTAAATACCGTATATAAAAGAGCCCTCTGAGATTCAGAATAATCCACTAAATATTTTTTAGATATCTCTTTCTACTTAAATAAATAATTGTAATCATGAACGTGAACCAAGTGCTGTGCTTATAAGGTTGAATTAATAAAACCTGAACTTTATATAAGCCTCGGCTACAGAACATTACGCTGGTGAAGAATTTCAGGTGCAAATAATCAGAGATTACTACACACTTGGGAATTCACCAGTGGCCATGAATACTCTCAATCTACTTCTGCGAGGTAAGCGATATATCCTCTAATATGATAGAGTGCAGGCTCTGTTATCGTATTTTAGAAGTTTTTACTGAACTGAAAGTTTTCTTCCTTGTTCTACTTGTAGTGCTGCTTATCTGTAGGTGAAGCCATCAGTTCTCTAACTAATGCATTTACAGGATGGAGAATAGATGTTCTTAAAATTTTTCAGTCTATGTTTTTGATTTAGAGCTACAGGAGTCATCAAATGTTTTAAAAACAGTACGAGGAGAAAAGGGAATAAACACCCATGGTGCCTCTGTGTCTTCCCTGACTTGGTGTAGCTGCTGCTAACAAATGAAGATCAGTGACTGAAAAATCCCAATTTAACCCTGTGGCAAAGAGAGTTTTTTGCCTCTTAATTATAATAGGTTCTCCCGGTGATAACTATGCACTAGGTCCCAGAATTTACTGAAGCTGTAGTGGTAATTTAGAATGCGGAGTGCTGTGTTAGAGATCAGATCCGCAGCTAGATCTGGAATAATTCCATTAAAACCAGTGGAACTAGAGAGATTTCCATCAGTTGTGGTATCGCTATAAACCGCTTGCAAAGAAAGCCTGCATTGTTAATGCTGTCACTGGTGAAGCAAATTCCACAACCCACGGCACACAGATAACCTAGGCAAGCTGCTGCTGCTGAACTATACAAATCATCCCCGAACTTTCACTTAAAATTGAATTCAGTCACCAACACTCAGATTCTATATAAAGTTAAATTGTTACTTGAGCAAAGAACAGTACCTGTTTTCTAACCTAAAAAACAGGACACAACTCTTAAAAGAAAATTAAGATGACTAGATTCATTAAAAGCAAGAAGGTGTCTGATACCGGAAAGGCAGAAAACTTGTTCCCAAGTCTGTGCTCAAGGACAAGGATAGAATCTGTCCCTGGAAATCTCTCTAAGTCACAGATCTTTTTTTCCCTTTCCCATTCCTTTCCTTTTCTCTCTTTCCCCTTTCTGTACCCTTTCCTTCTAGAGATCATCTAGGCCCATTCAATCACTCAGAACATAAGGCCTGTAGCTCTCTTCCAATGTTGAGTAACATGGAAAAGAGAATGGCCTAATCTCTTTCGGACTGTAAACCAGAGCAGTCTCTTCTTTCCAATTACAGCTTCAATTTGAAGTCTTAAAACCAAGAGTCAACCCTAAGAATCTCTGTTTAGGTGTAGCCAGGTTGACCCAGGAGGGACCTGGGCTCACAGGCTCGAAAGGATGGACAATCTTATTGCTCCCACATAGCAAGTGACCCAACCTGAACCTTCACTACTAATTGGCAATAACGAATGGCTTGGGTGAATAAAGTGCTCCCAGGCAGAAAAATTTTATCTACATGGACTCCTGCTAAGTGAACTTCACCAGGACTCATCATTTTTACCAGTTTCACTCTTTTGAAGACGCTTCAGGTAGGGCAAGGTGATGATTTGCTGTTCTGTGCAAGAAAAGCAAACTATCAAAAATAAAGAGGGAGAAAGAAAGATTTGAAACATACAGCACATACAGGGACAGTCAAAACAAAATAAACCCAGGCAGCTGGCACATGGATATATGATGCAAATAAAGGAGCGATGCAGAAGGAGACAAAGGGAGAAATGATGAAATGCTAAGAAAGAAAAAACCCAAGCAAGCTAGAGAGGTGTAAGGATTTGGGCTAAAATGTTTCCTTGTATGAAGGGGGCATTAGACCTATGTATTGTTAAGGACAGAAAATTACTGGGATTAACCTGTTTTCTGGGTAAAGTTCACCCCAAACCAGAGTGCCAGGCAAAGACTTTCATCATTTATGGGCTTGAACAGGACCGAGAGCCGCACAGCCTTTGCGCTGGTCTCCAAAGATGGGGAGAAGGCAATCAAGAAAGAGTGAAACACACAGCAAATGACATAGAAAAGGATGGATGAAAACATTTCTCCAGATCTGGCTCCACTCCATATCTGTACAAAGGACTGTCTGGTAACATTCGTATTTTTTTAATGTTTAAAAATATGCACTCAGAATAATTTTGCTTGATAGTAAATACTGAGGAGAAACTGCAAGCTCCCATGTAGATATTTGTTGGGGAAACAGGTGTGACACTCAAAATCCTGCAGAATCACCTCTATGTGCACCTCTGTGGATATACAGTCACTTAAGGGCATGGTTTTGGCCAACACAGGGACTCTTCCTTTAGGCCCTTTACAATCCAGGTTTGTAAATCAGTACTGAACTACCCAGCTGCCAACCTTACAGCACTTTATTGAGGAGGAACAGAAAAATCTATTTTAAAAGCTAATACTGTTGTTACTCTTTAGAGTACCCTGTGCTTTTTCCACAGCAATTTTGCTTAACAGTTAGCTGAAATCCCCATATTGCTTCCCTCATTCATACCAAAACCTCACAGCACTGAGAAAACCACAGATACTGTAATAAGTCATGACTCATATCAGCCAACATCACCCAAGTAGAAATTACACATTTTACTGTAAGGCTATCTAGGCCATCTCTACATCTAACATTTTATCTAGAAGAAGGCCAAAACATATCGCTTTCAGTATAGCGGGAAAAAGGAAGTTTTTGTGGTTAAAGCAAAGGCCAATGAGTCAGATGATGTGGGTTCTGCTTCCAGGCCTCACGCAGACTTCCTATGTGACTCTGACTGAATCACTTCACTTCTCTGTGCCTCAGTTTTCACATCTGTCTGAAGGATGTCAGAATGTCAGATCCATTCATCTTGGTTTCTCAGATTTTTTTGAGGCATCTGGGTGGGACATGAGAAGTGTTATAACTACTATGCATCTGTTACTCTGCTGTGAACAGAACAATTATCTGCTTCCCGATGGAGAAGAAAGTTAGTAGAAAGGCCAGCCTCAGACAAAAAGCAAAAAAGATTTATTCTAGAGGAGTAACTCATCTCTAATTCGACCAGCACAATAACAAGTAAAATAATTCAAAGGATGGAATAGTACAGAGCCTTGGAGAAGTAAACACTGACAGACCTCTCAAATCCCTTGACCTTACTCTAGGTTATTGCACTGTGCTGTGTCAGATGTAGCCGTCTTTTTTTTTATTTATAATTCATAGGCACATAATTAAATCTTGCACATTCATTTTGAGAAAGCACAATAGCTAAACCACTAACCCTTAAGCATAGTCTAGCAGTGGCATTTGGAGAGTCAGCCACACTCTCTCACCTATGCTGGCAAACACACTACTCTGGCTGTGAAGGAAACCACAATGTGGGAAGGAAAGCCTACAAAAGAATGAAAACAGAAAGTGTCTAAGGCCTTGGCAGAAGGACACTAAATAAAATAGAGAGTGGTGACTCATTTTGGCAGTGAATCCACCTCAACCCCTTCAAAGGCTTTGGCAAGAGTCCTCGGAGGAGACCCCAGGCTTTTGCCAAGCCACAAAACACCACAATTATTATCGCAGCAGTCATCAACAAAACAGATTTTGTAAACTGACTTGTTGGCACATAGATTAAAGAAGCTATAAAAAGGAATAACAGCTGTTTGGGTTGCCCTATGCAGAAAGTTACTATATAAAAAGTACTTTTACACATATCATATATACGTACACACAGACACACACAGATGCACATGATGTGTACATGAAGAATATACAAACAAGCAAAAGTGCCAAAAGCCTCTTAAGGGTTTCCCCTCTGCTCATGGGAGATAAATTCGCAGGTCTGAAAAGTTGTAAACTAAAGACCTGATCCTCTTCTCGATCCTACTAGTTTCACAATATTAGCTCCACATTTTCATTAGTTTCAATAGAGTTGTTTCCATTATACAAGAGTATAACAACATCAGAATCAAAAGCAGCAATGGCTACTTAAAGCAAAGTACCATAGATCTAATTCTCCTCCTACTTACTGCTGTGTAAATCAAAAGAAAATTTTTACATGCAGGAGTCACGCCTAAATGAGGGGACAAAATGGCCCAGAGATAATGTAGTACAAGCTACAACGCAGAAGTGTCCTAACAGCTCCCAAACTCTTCACATTCAAAGGTTACATTCAGTTTTAATAGACTAGGCATGTTTGAATATTTATGTAAATAAATAAATAAATAGTCAACTTTAGTCATTTAAAATTAGGTTTGCAGCAGATGATGAGGGTTTGTCTACCTAGACCTCAAACAAAAAGGCAAGAATCATACAGCACTATAAACTCCTAGATTCAGTCAAAAAAGTGGTGTGTAGCTAGGTTTAGAATTTCCTAAACACTGTGGGTTTTGTATTTAAAGCAGATAAAACACTGTCCTTTAAATTCATAGTTCTTTATTAAAGAGGCAGAAAAAAAGAAAGAAAGATGGAATTGAGAACATAACACCAGCATCTTGCTCTAATCTTTCTCTAAAAGTCTTCCTTAAGGACAGCAGTGTTCAAGTTCCACAATATTGTTTCTTTTCATTACATCACTAAGTAAAACTTTTTTTTTATTTTCTTCTCCCTTGAATTTGAACTGCTCTAAATTTTGGTACTGCATAATACAAAAATGTCTCCAAAACAAGTTTCAGAGAATCTGGTATAAATCTCAATAAATGCACCTAGCTCAATTAAATTCCATGTGCCCTGACTGGTATCCCATACTTTTTTTAGAGGATGTGTGTCTTAATCTCATCTTTTCACTGCAGAATCAAGAGTTCAAATTACATCATTAAAAATAATACCCTGTTCTATGGAAGTACTATGGATATGTAGGTTGCCAGTGAAATAGGGTGAAACTGAACTAAAGGGATGTTTATAACCTCTACAAAGACATAAAGGCATAGGTTATGGGAGAACTGTGGATATAAACAGCAAAAAGCACTGCAAAAGGCATCTGCATCCTTCTGAATTTCCTCAAGCAAATGGATGAGGGCAAAGTACATTTCAGGGTCTCTGCCATTCCTCCAGAAGAAATGACGTGGCCTATCGACCCAGTGCTAGCGGCGGATACGCAATAGCAGAAATGAAGCATTTGGATTTAGGTGTCAATCGTGTTGCTGGTTTAATACCTTCCAAATGACTGGCTGAGGGAAGCTGTCGCATCACCCCTGGATGGTGGTGCTGGCTTTTTTTGTTGTTTCCTTGAAGGGTGAAAATATATTTGAGAGGTAATTTGAGAGACTGAAAACACCTAACAGATGAAAATTGACAAGTTGTGGGCTGAGAGGGAGACTACGAGAAACGGAGCTTTTACTAATATAATCCACCTGAATGTAGGTATTTCCATTGAAAGAAAGACTCTTCCATTCTGTTATTGTAACCACAAATATTTTCCAGCTGCATAAAGAACTATGTAATATTTTCAAAATTACCTGTCCTTAGGCAATCTGTTTATTTTCAACCGCAATCAAAAAAATTAGTTAGGACTCCATTTACTGCTTGTATGCACAAGCAAACATTTAGCAGGGGATGATCAGAATATAAACAAAGATCTATACATTTAAAGTTCTTAGATCAAACTATTTGCCTTTTGTTTTTATCTCTTGCTTTTTTCCTTGTTTTTTTTTTCACGGCCACCTTGGACTACATAATGCCTTATACAGGCACCAAACGAGCGAGCACGCCAGCAGAAGCAGCAAGTTTCACCTATCCAAGTATTTAAAAAGCTTGCAAGCACACACTGTCTCCTGTGCAGCCCGGAGATCCCTGTTGAGTCTATGCCAAGTCCCTGAAAAGTTGGACACTGCATCCGGTATTTACACTAAGCTAAAATTCTAATCAGCACTAACAGCAGTGTGTTTTAATTCACCCTTATGATTTTATTTCAATCTGCTAAGTAGCACAACTGCCAGAAAGAAACTGCTATAAACTCCAGTAAACAAATGCAGGAAAAAAAAATTAAAAAGAAAAAAAAATTATCTTAAACCTGTTGGAGATAAAGTTTGCACTACTTTAGACATGCAGCCCAAAAGGAAAGTCTGGAGCTTTGGTCGAAGCTGCTCTCTGATGATTTCTTTTCAAATATCCTACCTTCCACTTTTACTTTCTTAACTTTTTTTTTTTGCCCCCAACGTGTTTGGTACTTTTTAGCCAAGGAAGGAAAACGCTAATGTTATTTTACACCGGCTATTTCACCTCACGTCCTCCCCTACGCAGCTTTCTGCCAAGTGCTGTGAAACAAGAACACAGTAACTACTTGAATCTCTGGATGACACTATAAATCGTAGTGCCAAGAGACTGGTGCCAAGTCCGGCATCTTCCTTATTTTGGGAAAAAAAAAAAAAATCGGCAGGAAAATTCTGAGAAGTTGGTCACCATTTTGGACCTGTTCAGTGCAGTCAGACCTTGGCAGCCATCTTACAGCTTGGCAACCATTTTGAGAATGTGCCTGGCAAGCTCTCACAGCTCGCCGACACTGTTTCAACACAGCGCTTGTTAAATATAGTCCAAATTAAACAATACCGTGTAATATCAGGTAAACTCACCCTTCATAAGTCTGCCCAGTATGACAATGTACAAGTACATCTCTAAAGAGTGAGGGACATTGTGCTTTTGCGGAGGCCGCCCAGGCGCCTTAACCCTTTCCCGGGCATGGTGCGGGCGATGTCCTGCCACGGACCCCTGGCACCAAGGACCTCGTGAAACCCTGATAGAGGGAATGCTCCCCATGGGGCCGGCAGCGAAATGGGGAGACCGTGGACGACACGATGATGTTGCCTTTCATCGCCGTTTAACGAGGCCCTGGAAACCCCACCAGGGAGCAAAGGCCCCTCTGAAGAAGGAAATGCCATGTCCAGGGATGACAGGGAGACTGGACACAACAACACGTAAACCCACAGCTGTTGTGTGAGAAAAACTACTTTCACAGCTTTAATTTCCTGATGAACTTTTCCATGTGCTCCTCTCCCAGAGAGAAAAAAGAAAGGTTTGAGGAGAAAAAGTCATCCCAGCAGCCAGACATCTGAACGAAGGGAGCCCAACGTGAGTTGTAAACAAACACTTCCCTTCTTCTCCCCACCCCACAAGATCAGCATGTTTTTGGACCAAACACTTTTCACTCTGACAGTGCCAAAATCCCAAGGCGGACTTTGTGCCAGTTGAAGAAAGGCACGGTTGTTCGAAACTGCTTTGGCCCAGGAATAGGAAACGTGTTTCACAGAAAGACTCTCCGGTTGTGAGGAAGACAGAGGAGTCAGGGGAAACACCTCGGTACCGCTCCTCAGGGCCAGGGGTACGGAGAGGTATTCTGGCCATATTTCACCCAGTATTTTAAACAATCCCTTCGCTGAGGAAGATCATTTTTCATATTTAATGTAGTGTAAACACATTTAATAACTTCAGGAGGAATGTGGGGTGAGTGTTTTTACAGAACAAACAGTGCTATCTCCAGGACTGCTTCACTGAAGTTTAGTCTACATGAGCTCTAACTTTGTCAGCCTATTTGAATAAAACTTAAAAAGATAATATATGGCTAAAATTCAGCACTTGGAAAAGCGAGTGTGTAAAAAGGCAAATATTTGAAGGTACTAAACAGTATCCGAGTATTAAAACGACATTTTGGGGAAGTATTTAATATCTGAAGACAAATGTCTATTGGAAATGCTTACTACACACATTATATTCTGCTTCTTATCTTGAAATAATTTAGAGTGGAACAGAAAAGATCAAGTTTATGCTCTATTAGCATAAAGTTTAAACTATAAGGGGTTTTTGACCTTGAAGTCTGAATTAAATAATGTCTGGGATTTTTATTCTCCCTCTCTTTTTTGCCCTTTTGAAATTTTAATTTGGGGGGAAAAAAATTAAAAGCCAACTAATTAAGTGTAATTTCATAGTGAATGAAATAAATTAATTAAACCATAATTGAAATGACAATATTAAATATGAAAATATTATGCTGAAGCAGATCAGAATAAAGTCTTGACACTGCTGGATATCTTTTATATTGAAGGACAGTATCTGCAGCCACATGACGTCAGCCGTGCTGGAATAGTTGGGAATGCATTGATAAATTGCTCCATCGATTCTGTTCTGCTTCACTTACCATAATTATAGCACAGTAATGGATGACATGAGTGATATATTTTTACTTTAGAGAAAAGCCAAGAGTTTGCCTGTTTCTTTATGAGATTAGACCAAATCCTTTCAATTAATACAGAGTGATTGATATCTAAAAGTGTACTGGGGTAAGATACTTGCTTCATGTGCACATCTTTAAATGTTATTGGTTAAATATTGAAATAGAATTCAAAGAGCAGTTTCAGTGCTTTAAATAACAGTGTCATTTTGGTAATATGAAAGATGTATTGTCACAATTTTCAAAGACTTTTCTAGGCCCACTTTAAGCATTGTGAATTTCTTAGCGCTAAAAATCACACTTGCAGTTAATAATTGTGCAAGGCAGCCCAACTTGAACACTTTCCTTGAAATCTATGGACACTTTATAGGTTCAGGCACCATCCCTGGAGTCTACCACCAGTTACCTTGGGAGAAAGGCCAAGGGGACTGGATTATACTTCTCAAGCCTGTATGGTCCAGGCTCAGTTTTCAGCTGCTCTCCATTGAAGTCAACTCCCACTGAAGCCAACTGATGAGGTCCATGTGTAGACCCAAGCACAGAACTTCCTTCTGATCACTTGCGTCCAATGACACAAACTGCTATTCTTAAGGTCAAAGGTGTGAATGAAGAGTAAGTAGAAGACGAAGTAAAGAGGAGTCTGTAACGTCTTATTGTTGCAGAGGAACTGCTGCATGGTGCACAGCCATCTATCGCTTCCCCAGATCTGCCAGAAGTAGACGAAAAACAGCAGCAACCTGCATGGATTCCCCAACAATCAGATGGAGAGGCATCAGCGTTCCCCTGCTCGTGTTTAATCTGCCTTCCAATATTCTCTTAGCACAACCTACTGTACTTCTGGGTAGTCACCCAACCAAACAATAATCCTCTTTTTAAACTTTTTAGAGTATGCTGCTGAAGTAAATGCAGCCTAACCCTGGTGCTTTAGGAATTATTAACTGAGTCACCTCAAGAAGCAAGAGAGGAAATGTATTCTTGGAGAGGAGATGTGAGGGAAGATCAGAGTAGGTGAGGCAGAGAGACATCAAACCACTACCACAAAAGACAAATCCATACGACAGAGGCACAGAAGACGACTCTTGTACCAACACTGATAAGACTGTCCCATTAAATGCAGGAAAGACCTGCACGTTTCTCACAACTCAAGCTTCCCTCATGGATACAGGTCCTTCAGACAGACAGAGTAAACATAGGTTGTAAAATACCATATACTCAATATTCTTAATATTTCAGCTGTCCTGGTTATGGAAGCGCTAACAAAAGAACTCAGAATGGGTGCTTTTAAATCAATACAAACTTTCTGAATGACGCCAAAAATCTCTGTAGGGAAAAAATGATGTGACCAAAATGCCGCCCTAACTCACACAGCGTTTTTTCAGCATATAGTTCAAAAAAGACCATAATCGATGTCTCTAAAAATTTTAACCTGTTCCCTCCCCCCAAGCAGTAAGCGTATGAGATTGATCTGTACTTTTAACTGTTGAATTCATTCCCTTCTCATGTTACAAAGGCTGTCACTGGAAATAAAGTGTAACTTGGGATGGCTGTGGCAGCTATCAAACCTCCTCTGACACATTAGAGCGTCTGAAACCCAGACACCCAAGGTTTACATCAGAAAACTCCAGCATGTAGCGAACAACTCAAAACCAACTATCGACCATCCTATTGATTTCCAGTGGGGAAACCAAGACGGGAAAAGCACCAGAAGAGATAGGATTTCTTTTCCTCTCCTCATCACTAACTTTGTGGCTGCCAAACTCAGGTCTTCTCAGGCTTAAGCCATCAGAGGTTTGTGTTGCAGCTAGCCAGGATGTCTGCCTAAGATAATTCAAGCTGAAAGCAGACAATGTGCAGTGGGAGCTGATTAGCCACTGACTTCCAACGTGACCTGTCTCAGTCCCAAAAGAAGCTTCTTGACAGTAAGATACGGAGGCTACAGCACAGCTGAAAAAAAAAAAATAATGGTTATCTTTTCAGATGGTATATGAGGACATCTGACTTTCATACTTAGGCAATTAGGAGAGGCGCTTTTTGCGACTGCCAAGTCCCAACCTTGGCCTTCAAAATATTTGATGGTGTACCGCAACAACAGGTTTAAAAGAGATTCTTTTCAAAACCTCTCTGCAGCCGATACAAAATAGAGTAAGGATTAAATAAACCTTAAAATAATTCACAGTATGGGGAGAAGGTGTTAAAAAGGCCATATATTTTTCATCTTCTCTTTCTTCGTCAACAAAATCAGTCTGCTGTGTGTTTCAGTAACTTTGCTGAAAATACTCCAGATTTGCATCCGCGTAGCTGAAGGCACTTTTGACCTTACGTGGAGACTGGGAAAATAATAACTATAGGTGTGATTTTGATCATTCATAATTTAAAAGGAAATATCTCGTGTTTGCTGCAGATCATCTGTTTCACTCGCTGTATTCATATCTTCGCTAGTATTTTCGTGTTTAATTTGGAGATTGCGTGGCCCCAGTTCAAAATGAAAGCTTGGTTCTGAATCCCATGGATTTTGCAGCTGAATCCCAGCCACGGGAACACCCTTTTCCAATTATAAAGTGGATGGTTAGGGTGTAAATCCTAGTGCATATTTTATACTGAAAGGCACAACGTTAGCAAAGCACTCAAGAAACCTCTGAAGATCTCCTAAAAAACCTGATGAGTTTGCTGTAAAAAATCAGAAACCTTTTCTGCCTTTAAAAAATGTGACTGCCGCTACAGTATCGGAGTAAGACCGTCATCTGTTATTTTTAATTTGTTACGTTAATGGGCTGCAAGGTCCAAAGTATTTGACATATATGAACTCTTCTGCTGCTCCCCTTTGTAAAGCTCCAGCGTTTTTTACACAGCTCTGCAGGAACACAGACCATAACGTCTGGAATGTTTTGATCTTATCTTAAGTTTTTAATAACTTTCTTTTTTATATACTACATATTTTACATTTTTTTTTATTGCAAAACTCACTTTGCAGCTGTTTATTCCCTCCTAACTGCAGAGGGTTCTGCTCCTCTACAGGTCCTTGCAAAGGACAAAAATTGAGGTGCTGGCTCCCAGTGATACCAGAGACCACCAGCAGCAGCCGTCCTGCCCCAAGGGGGTGCTGCCAAAGTGCAGGGCACCCCTGGCTTCCTCCCCGGAGGAAGAGGAGGCAGAGCCGCGGGACTGCGGCGGGGCCACCGCCAGGACACCCGGGAGGCAGCTGCTCGCTGGGCAGCCCTGCAGACACTTTACAGCTGCTTTCTTCACGGCATTCCCAAGAAAGTGATGTGACTCTCCCCAGGCGATGAATCCACCTTCTGAGATCCGGGGATCAAATTGCACTGCACTCCAACAGCCAGGCCGAATCAAGTCCTCGGGACTTTTTCTTTTCTTTTTTTTTTTCACAGCAAGGAGAAACGAGGAGCGCACGCATTCATAAAGCTACACCAAACCATTACGTAAATACTGCACGCTGGAGTGGGTATTTTAGTTTTATGGTGGGACAGCAGGAATAAGCTTATAAATCTAAGGCCCAGGGTCAACGCTTAAGAAGAGATTACCTCTAAGCTTTACTTACACATTCTATTTTGGCCCAACAATTTGCAACGTATTTCTGGAAAAGAGAATAGTCCCTGCTCATTCCTGCTGGCACAGGGCACATGGCAAGATGCATCTTCCTGAGATGTCAGCGGCCAGCGCTAAGAATGGATGGCAAATTCCCATCGAAGCGGTAGAGAAGGCAATCTGACTTGAGCTGCAGAGGGGATAAAACAAATCTGCTCGGCTTCAGGCCGGCACTTTTTCTGGCTCGTGACACAGGCTTTCATACAGTCTCATCGCCTCTCGTACAGCTTGCCATGACCCTCACCCTAACAGCTTCGCCTCAAGCCAAGATCCGTGAGGGCTCCTTCCAAAACAAATCAAGACAAAGTTTCACTGAAGCGATGTTGTTTCTGAACCGCGCAAGATGCGACTCCGCTTCCACCCACGTCGTAACCTGTGCACAGGCCCACGGGCCTGTGACCAAAGCGCATGAAAACGCATGCACCGTAGTACTCCCGCTGCCAAAAGGGAGTCCAAAAGCTTAGACCAAGACAGGAAAATCGTGCAGAAATTTCAAAGATGTCTCAATACAGTTAGTAAACTCTGTCTGCAAATATGCCCCTCCCTCCCTGGTTTTTTTCGAGGAGCTAAGTTATGGGTGCCATCGTAGCCGGCGCTGTCTGAAACGGGGCCAGGACCCTTTCCAGCTGTATCGCCAAGCTCACAAAATCAGGTTGTAAAATAAGAATAACCTTATAACAACCCAGTGTTACTTGAGGAATGAGATTCTTAGTACACAGACAGTATCAGGAGGGATCATCAAAACATTATGATAGATACTAAAAAGGAATTCCTGTTAAGATGTTAACTCACACTTATACATAAAAGCAGCATATTTAAAGTGCGCTTGTTAACATCCGCAGTTATTTTACCGACGGAGAGGCACTCGGGGAGCATCACAAGGAAATTACATTGGTAACAAAGCAACTCTTTGAAATAATGATAATTTCATTATTTAATAGAAGTTAACAGCAAAGATGAAGAAGCAGTACACGTGGATTGTTTGATTTTGTACTCTAGTGGTAACGGGAGATATAACACCGTGTTTGGACAGAAGAGTCTTAATACTGGAAGTCTCCAGCTGCAGAGTTTCAGGGCTGAATTACTGAGCACAGGCCAGAGATTACCCTAACCTGGTTAACGCGAAAAAAAAAACACCAGAGGGACTTCCCTCCTGCCTTGCAGGGTTTGCTGGGACACACTCTCCGGGTCTCTCAGGAACAGCAAGCAACTCCTTGTGATCCATCCAGATGATAAGCGTTACGCTAAACCCCTTTTTTTAGCGCCTAGGAAGCACGATTGATAACTGTGCAAACTCCAGACCATTTCTTCGAGGGAAAGACAGTAAAATGTTTACGATTCCTGAGGAAACCATTCCTCAGAACACCCGTGTGAAAAAAGAGGGCGAATGCACCCATGAAAAGGAAGGTGGACGCATTTATTTGCTTTTCTTTCTCCTCGGACTGAGATGCACACGACAGAAAACGGAGCGGGATCAAGTCCAAAGAACTATCCTCTTTAAGGATACGCTCTGTGGTATCATCAGCGAGTCTCAGCCAATATTGGCTAACAGTCGCTGTCTGTTTGCCAAGCAGAAGTTTGCCATGTTAAACTGTCACTATAATGCCACCTTGAAGAGGCGTTATCATCACTCTTGCGATGATACACGGCAACCGTGAACGGAAACCGAGGCCGGAGCTCACACATCTGAACAACAGACAATCCTGGTGCCATGGGATAAGTAACCCAACAGACAGCGCTGCCTGCTTATCTCTGCCACGATCCAGGAGCCCTCTTCAAATGGACATTCCCTGAAGTAAAAAGTACACTATTTTATGACTTTATAATAAGCCAGTTACTGAATATCTTTAAAAATATTGTGACTACAGCAACACGACTTCCTATTTCTCTAAACTTACCACTTCCCTGCTCTGAATACTAACAGAAAGCCACAAAATCGCTTACGCATCTCATGGATGATACCGACCTAAAACCATCGACAAAAACTCATTCCCAAGGCATCTTGCCTTGAAGACCTTCACAGGTGAAGGATGGCGAGACAGCCAGCAGAACAGCCACAAGACCAGGGCTAGGATTCCCCTGTCACTGGGCTTCTCTTGATATCGAATTAGGCACATGAAACGTGGGGAAAGGAGAGCACGACACCAGACCAAAGTCCTGTACACAGACAAGGCTCACCATGTGGGAAACCACTTAGATAATACAGCGGGACAACTTAGCCGGGGCTGCTGCACCAACCCCTCATCAATATGGCAAAGTTATAACACAAACTTGCCCCTGAAATTTGGTTAGATACAGGATGGGATTAATTTTTTTATTATTATTACTATTATCGAATAATGACTGTATAATATTGACCAGAGCAATTGACCAGAGTAATTACAGAGCAAAAAAGCGAAGTTTGTATTACCGGCAACTGCGGACTTTTATGCCTAAGAAAGGTTCTAGTTACCACATTTGAAAGTCCTTGGGAAAACAGTGTCTTGGAGAATTGCATTCTTCATTCAGTAGCATACACCCAACTGCTGTACTCGCAAGCCCGAATATTTAACAGCCCGATAAAGCCTCCTCTGTAGTGCCCTCAGCTCCCTTCCACTCAAGGTGGTACTCAATACTTTGCAAAGTTGGAGTCAACTCTAATGGGCCAAATGCAATTTAACTTATTAAAATAGTTTATTCGATACGTAATACATCAGTGAATTAATATATTATTCACCAATACGTTTGGAACTATTTAGCCAGCTGTATGAAATGTTTCTAATACACTAGCTGACATTTTTTTAATTACACAAATACTTTGGGTAGCAAATAACTGCTCGCTATTTGGCAAGCCCTACAAATTATATACAGTTAATTATATTCAGGTTGGTATAGGGGTTATAAATAACTGTGATAAAACTGATATCGACGCTGACAGCATTTTAGTGGAAATCGACATTTTCCTGTGCTGAAGTAACCGAGAGCTACGAACAGAAATACTGCCTCCAGGAACGCAATTGTGAATTAATAAGTTGTGCGTGTGCACAAAATGACTTATTAACACGCTACATATTTTTGCCTTCAATTCTTATTAATTTAATGTTTTGCTTTAATTTATACTTTATTTTTTTCCTATTCCTCTTTTTCGAAGGGTTGTTTAAGTTACTGACTTAAAAAGTTTGTCACAGACAGATCCTCCGTAGATTTATATTTGCATGTGAATCCCAGACTTCAGGTATCACCTCTCAAACCTGCGTACCGATCTCTGTGAGCACTCAATACTGCTGACTTGGAGACCACGTAGCAAGCCAAGCCCTGGGATTGTTGCAGGTGGAGAACCTCAGCACCCGAAAGAGTCGGAACTACAACAGCGCTGTCTTAACATGCTGCAGCCTTTTGCATTCATTTAAAGATTATCAGCTTTATAACGACCTAAAACTTAAAAACAAAACTGTAACAAGTTAGGGAGCTTGTGCTCTTCTCCATTACATAGTCCTAAACCAGTCTGTGAAGTCAACCCCTGGTTTGCCTCAGTCTAACCAAGTCAAAATTTGCTTCAGGCTGCATCTCACGCAAAGACAAGCCCACCATCTGCTTGGGGTTGAGCTAACCAGCCTCCCTTCCTGAGATTCCCTGAAGTAGCAACCTGAATATCACACCTGTTTATCACGACAACTCCCTTTAACAGATCCTTCTGTTTCCCTGTCCTGACTATTACGTCTGTTAGCATCCTGTAGCAGGCAAGGGGAACATGACCTCTTCCCGTACACGAGGGAAGAGGCTCAAGTTTTGAAGCCACGGTGATGTAGCCTGTCACCAGGTGTGGATTAGCTGTTCCAAGTCAGTGCATGTCACCGTGCTTTAAGGATGTGCGGAGGCGGGATGAAATTCAACGGAACAACATATATCCTCAACTTACCACATCCTCGTCTGAAACAGTCATGCCTGGAGGGACCGTTTCCCATGTTATGGTATGTAGTAAAATACAAAAACGACTCAAAAAAAAGCCCCAGCAGAACAAAACAAGACAAAAAACCTACAGGAAAACGGATCCCTTTTTCATGAAAGAACTATTACTAAATGTAATGCCAGTGGTAAAAAAAAAAAAAAAAAACAAAACAGAGAAGAAAAAAAGGAGAGCACATTCTTCAGTAGGGGAAGTTTCTCCTGTAAATTGGCAGCGAATCAGTTACTAAATGACGTGCCTAAAATCAGGTGGTGGATTATTGGAAATGAAATCTTTGTCCCAGGAAAGCCAACGGCAAAGAATCCTATTGATTTCAATGGGACGGGGTTGTCTCTCTGGACTTAACAGTCAATCATGCAGAATTGGCAACGGCTTCTGAACGTCCCTGTTTGTTATTAGACCACGGAAATCCGTATTAGTTTGCTTCATCTGCACTTGTGACCAGTGCACCAGCACTTCTTTATTTTTTTTTTTTAGCGTGGAGGTGCAAATAAGCAGAGTGGGTTCAATTTTTCAACCCAAGCCACATGAATGAAAGCTTTGGTACTTCTCCCAAGCATTTCAGAGTCCATTTTCCCCCTGAAAGGCACGGGCAGCCTCACCGCTAATGGGAGTGCTGTGTTTACAAGCAGAGGGGAACTAAGCCTGCAGTGTTTTTGCATATTTGCCATATAGTATGTGGCCGGGCTGGGAGGAAGGTTTGTTGGAAGAGGAAGACGGTGAGAAATGGCAGAAGAAAAAAATCTGGCCCTTAGAGGCTGGTATTGCTAAGAAGTACACACAGTCTTCATTCTTCTCAGTCCTTTTCGCAGAAAAGCTTTGGCGAGGAACAATCAACCTAAACTGCAGATACTTGAACATTATAAATATTATACAGTGGTATAATGCTCCCATTTAAACAACTTTTCATGAACAACCTTTCAAAATCTAAGTGCTTGGAAATCCTCGGATGACAATGCTCCTATTTATGACTAATCTTTTTTATCTGAAAGCAAACCAGGGCCCAAATAAATAAAGGACAACAACGGAGTAACAATGCAGAAAGAATGCGTGTGCGCACGGTGCACACCCACGCAGAAAAACAATCAACAAATTTACAATAGTGAAGCGAGTGATAAGAGAGATACTATTAATACGGTGCCCGAAGCCCATCGCTTAGATTCAATATTGTACGGAAATCGCCGCAGATTGATACAAGGCTGAGTAAACAAACGCTACAAACTGTAGTGGGTATATTTGTCCAGACGTGCATTAGCGCAACACACAAAATGGGACCCAGTGAACATTTAAAGTGAAAATTTGTGACCTGTTAGTATCCCCAAAATGCCCGTTGAACATTATTCTCCCTTTTAACCTTAATTTTTATTCTCCGTCTCAATTTCTGCTCTGCTTCTCCCATCATAGCCCGAGTTACCTACGCTGACAGCCATAGCAGGCCAAGGTAGCACAGATGGGGTGGCTGCAGCTGCATCTCACCTGCCAGACTGCAAAACCCACCGGGACACTTTCCCGCTCCCTTTATGTCTGTCTTTGTGCATTTGCAACAGCGCCTTTCTCTGGGCCTTTATTGAACGTGTCGCTGACGCCGCACGGCTACGGCGCCGCCGCGCCGCTAATAACTCACAGGTCCGCAACGGCTTTCTGAACGGAGGAAAACCCAAGACGGGCCTCCCCAAAAAGCACACCTTGAACATGTCAGTATGGCTTCTGATTTAAAGCAATTCAATATGCCTGGCTCCCCCAAAGGCAGCACGCCCGTAGGGACAAAGAATACCTCAATGCAACTCAACAGCAAACCCTGCTGGATTAAATTGCAGTGCCGGTGGGCTCCACATTTGATCTCGGTTCGCCTTTGTCGGGGAGCGGAGCGGGCGCAGGTGGCGGTGCGGGAGCAGCCTGGCTTTCAAGGCCATGGGAACAATGCGCGGCGAGCCGAGCGCGGCAAAACTTTCCTCGTAAAGTTGCTCGTTTGGGGCTTCGCGAGAAACTTGGCAAAGTTTCCCTTGGGGCCCAATTTTTTCAAAAGCCTTAACCTCCCTTCCTTTGTTTAATCTTCGATTTTCTGCCTAAAAAGTAAGGGGAGGGGTGTTTGGTTTTTCCATACGCGGCTTTGCAGGCTGCAAAAAAAAAAGTCCTGCTGCCACCTGAGCGGGGGATCGGGCGGGCAGCGAGATGCCTGCGTGCTCTCGCTTACTTCCACAAATAATCCCACCTGCAAACGGAGAAGCCGAGTTTCAAATATCAGGCCCTCAGGTTCACGGATCTTTTGAAACGAAGCTGTGTCAGATTTATGGCTTCGGTGTGCGAACGGAGGAAACCGTGGCCATTTTGAGCGAGTTCTGCCCGGAGCTTTCCGATTTGAGACCGCAGGCTCCGCTTGGAGATCAGAGCACAGAAACTTTTTGTAGCGCGAGCGCGCGCGTGCTCGCCGCAAAAAAAATATCCGCGTACCTCTGTACAGCGAGGAGGACATAGAGCGCGTGTCTCCAAGAAGCGCGCCTGCCTCCCCCAGCCTGCAAAGGCAGCTATCACCGCCGAATTTCTTAACAGCTATAAAGCGAGGGAAAGTCCCCCACGTTCCACCGTCCCCAAACCGCTTTCTATTAACACCGAAGACAATTCCGGCAGACTGCACGCCCTTTACTTTGGATGCAGTTAACGATTTTGCTGGCTGCGACGCCAAAACTTCCCATGCTGTGTTTACCGAATTGAATATAATCTTTTTTTTTTTCCTTCTTCTTCCTACCTTAATTTCAATATTTAGAATAGCTTAATTATATCTGATATCTACTAAATGTTAAATTGCTGCCATGGATACTGTACTTGTTTTAGGCTTTGCCCACAACCCAAAATGTAACTACAGATTAATAGAATGCCGAGATATTTTTGGCCGCAAGTGAAATTTAATGAATAAACATTTAAATAAATTACCCCAATAATGAAACAATATGCCATTAATGCCCGAGTTATGCGAAATGCTCTGCTTCTCCTACAATTCATGCAAAATACTCGGGAGAAGAAATTACAGCCGTGAACTACATTAAACAAAATCCTTCCTCAAACCACACCCATAAAACAGTGTCTCTACAGTATTGGGAACAAAAACCGCGGCTTGTCAGTCAAAGTGTCTAACTATGGCATATGGGTAAAGGTTTCAGTCTGCTATCTCCAGACTCATCTTATGGCCCGGGTTCAACGCCGCCGAACTGCTCTCTAGACAAAAGACGGACTCATTGAAAATGGGTGCTGCGAGCTGTCCGGTCAGCGCCACCGCGCAGCCCGCGTCCGGACGCGCGCGAACTACCGGCGTGGGGGAAACGCAAGGCGCTTCGGAGGGCTTTCGACGTGCCGAAGAGCTGAAAAAGAAGCAGCCTGAAGGTTAAAGCTGGCGAGTCAGAATGGCATACTTGGCTGCGTATATAGCCAGGTGGCCTGGGCATATTGGCAAACAACTGGCAAACTGCCCAATACATATGGCTTAGATTGCTTTGCTCTTCCCATGAAGCCTTCTTAGACTCTTGAGCAAGCATTCATTTTAGAGCAAAACGCATCCAAGTGTTAAATAAAATCTTCCCCCAAATATACCGCATGTAACCTTTTCCTTTAAATAATAAAGAGATAACTATATTAAACCAAACTAATTATATTTTTTAATGAATTCTTACAGAAAAGTGACACCACGCCCCCGCCCCCGGCCTGTCTCCAAGTGGATCTGCCCTCACTTTTGTTAACTCCTCAAGTACCAAACATGCCAATTTTTTTCCACACGTCCTCCTTTTGAGGGGTAAGCGCTCATCACAGCGTTTAAGCTCTTAGAACACCACGCAGCGAGAAGTCGGGCGCTCGAGAGGCGCGTTAGCAGTGTCCTGCGCTGCTGTCACCGCGCAGGAGCCACGGCAGATGTTCGGGGCTTCTCCCAGTTTCGCGGTTACTCTGTGGTTTAGGCAGATAGTTGCTTTTATTAAATGCTAAATGACATTTTCTTCTTGAAAAATGCCTTCTCTTAAAAACTTCAAGTCCCAATAGAAATTAAAAAATTCAGAAAATCGAAGGGAAGCACTTGACGCATACTCCAGAGGAGCGCACGTTTAAGCATCAACCTTACAGCACAAGTCCTTGTGCTAAGGCTAGTGTAAATACCGCATTAAACATTCACAACAGCTTTGGGGAAAGGGCTAAACATATTTAAACAATTAACACATGCCGAACTCTAAGCCAGTGCTCACATGCCACTGACTCTGAGCAGAGGTTGTGACAAAGGTAAATTCTTCGAAATCAAAAGCAATGGGACTTCTGTTGAAAGCTCGGTAAATGCACAAGTGTTTCGCCAAACTGAAGCCTCAATTAACGAGATCCAAGAAATAATTCTCCTCAGTTCCAGAGCAAATGTGCTTGCTCGCCCTCGTCCCGCTGAAACCCCTTTCTGTCTCACAAACAGGACGCTGAAGTTTCAAGGGCTGTGGGCTAAATTAAGACAATAACCTAAGTTTCAACTTAATGGACTCTTAACTACAGTTCTTCGGCAGTTTAAAAATCTCCAAAAAGAGGAAGCCAAAAACTTTTCCAAGAGCTATTTAAGAGCAAGTTACCATTCCTGTGTCACGCTCAGGTAATTCCGCATCCCTAATGAATATAAACCTTGATATTAATACATTTTAATTAAAATCGAGGTCTCGTTAACATTTTAAAGGCAAGTATGTCACCTGCTAGTAAAAGCAAGTTCTAATAACCCAGGCTTTACAATCCTCCTCTCTGAAAGGACAAATGCACACAGCAGATAGGGATTCGGAGCTGACTTCAGCCCGAGTCTCCAGACACTACCTCCATTCAATCATTTAATCTCCTCGTCATTTTGGTTTTCTGATAGGGCTCCCTTTCCTCTATTCTTTGCTTGTTTTGTATATTTGAAGCATGAAATCATCGGGTCAAGGAGTAATTTACTTATACAGATTCTTATTTATATAATGTCTATGTACAAGGAGGACCTGACCTTCACCAGCACCTCTATAAGCCATCATAATATAAATAGCGTACATTATTTACTTAACTTCCTTGCTTCAGTTTCTTTAAGGGGGGAATAATATTTACAGGGATGTTGTGAGGATTAGCTCATTACTTCAAGAGCCTTGAAGATGAAACATGCAATGTAAATGAGAAATATCAAGTATCAGCGACACTGATGAAATTATCATCACCATTGTTAAGAGCGGCGTTCGAGAGTGAGATCGGGAGAGAAACGTGTCTTTCTGCAAAAGCACGTTGCCATAGGCCGAAACACGATGACCTTGGCGCCATCTTTGCCTTCACCTTCCTCATCCCCCTCCTCACTGGCAACGAGCATCATTTGGAGCTTTATTAGAACGTCTCCACGCCAAGTTGGACATGCTCCAGGCAGAGCCGTCCTCGGCCAAGGGCAACACGTGAAGTGCTCTCAGACAACTCGGATGGCCTGGATGGAGAAGAGAGGAGGGCGGAACAAACAAATCGGGGATTGTTGTTTGTCCTGCGCGGATTTCGCCGCCCGAGCACTTGACAATTATGAATTTCTCTTGACGGCACGAACTGGAGGCTCCGATGACGGCAGCAAAGGGGAAAATTGTGCCTTGAATCCCCTGCTGCAGCGAGCTATTAGTATGGATTATACGTGCCGCTGCAATTTGTACTGGAGCCGCAACGCGGCTCCTCCCCGCTAAGATGGACCAACGCTAATCTGTTCTTCTTGTACCTTTAGTTCTTGGGTAAGAAAGATCAAAAGCAACCCAAATACTAGGGATATTGAAATTCCGCATCCAGATCTGACACCATTTGGCAAAGGATCTGTGGGCCAGAGCTTCACCGAATTCAGCAATGTTACTTCATCCAATGATTCAGACCTCGTTACCGGGCCAAATCAGACCTGTGAATCCCACTACCACTGAGCCCGAGCTGGCTGAAATCTGATGATTATGCACTTGAACGCTGCGCTCGGAATGTGTTTCCAGTGCGTAGTGCGAGACAGAGGGAGACTGCTGAGCTTTGCAAGGCAAATGAAAGAAAGCCTTTAAGGACAGAGTAGAGTTACCGGTCCTTAGACGTAACCCAAGTACGCTGAATCAAATCAGTGCTTCAGACTAAAATTTGCTTTTTACCCGGGGGATTGTAACAAACTGCCAAGTCAAAGCGAAACGGGAAGTGGCAAGGCCGTGCAAATTCAAATGCAAGAGTTGCCCGAGCTGCTCCGACCTGAGCACACCTCGGCCTCCTGCTCCAGGAATAGCTTGGCAAAGTGCTACGAAACCAGCTACAAAATCAGGCCACTGAGGGTTTGTCTACCTGGCAAATGGCACGAGAGACTTGGGCAGGGTCTGCCAGAGCTTGCTTTGGTAGCGGGAGCGATCCCGCCGTTCGGCCTCCCTTCCCGGCACGGCAGAGGCACACACGAGAGCTGCGGGTGATCTCATTTCCAGTAGTTAAAGTGAAGTAAGTGCGTAAGTATGTAGGACTGGGGCCCTGGAAACCATGAAGAAACTAGGTTTCTCTTTTTATTGCAGACAACTGCAGCGCCTGCGGACTCTTGCAGCAATGCTTCTTTTCCCCAGAGGAGGACCTGGTCCTGGGATTTAAAATTTTCTTAATATATAAATGACTTTAGAAGAAACTTTTCATTAAAAATAAAGACTTTGAAAAAAAAAAAAAGTTAAAACTATTGCCTAGCTAAGTAAATACACAGATTTAAAGCATATGGATAAAAATGAGTGTTACTGTAAACACTAAGCATGTTTTTGAAAAGAATTTTGCAAAAAGATAAACTTTTTCTAACTGTATTTTGATTACAGTTTTGAAGCTGTTTATTGTAAGTAATTGCTTTTCCTCAAGGAAAAACAGATGTATAGATGCAGGAGTTTGTTTCTTCTTCTCCTTTGTGCAAAAGTACACGTGAAACGTGTTTTTGGAAAAGATGTGTGAGAACTGGAACAGTTTATGTCGTTGTACAGACAATAATAAATTAGTGCTTACTGTGCCTGTAAAAGTGCAGGAGGCCGTTTCTCCTGCCTGTCCTCACGCAGGCAAACTTTCTGAAATCTCCAAGATTTAACTTATAGAAAATTATGGAGAGTAAAACCTTCCCTAACAGCCTCAGAAGTTTGGTGTTCGGTTTGTTCCTTTCAAAAAAATTTTGCACTTTTTCTTAAAGAAGAAAAAAAAAAAAAAAAAAATCTTTTTAAAGTATCATACCGAGGTCCAGGGTTCAAATGTTCTTTGTCCCTATCAGTGCTGGTCTGTAAAGACTTTAAGAAAACTTCTCTGAAAGCAACAGCACTTCTGGCCCTCGGCTTCAGCAGAATCCGGCCCCCGGAGCTCATCCACCTTTTTCTCCGAGACAAAAGGTTGTAAAGGAGGCCAAAAGCTCTACTCTTTGATACCGTTCCCAAACATATGGGAACGTACGGCTTCATGAAACTGCATTTAACAGATGTTTAAAGAAAGACAACTAACAGATCCAGAATGTAGTAATGAGGAAAAAAGACAACGTACATAAATTCAGCTGCATGTCTCTTTATAGCGCTACCAATGCCCCGGAGACAAAATGCAAATGAGTCTACTTATTTGCAATATGACACTCTCCATTTTATATTTAATATTTCAGGTCATTACTAAAACTGATTTTCTTCCAAAGTGATTTCTTCTGGCACTTAAATAGAGGGAGATTTACACAGTCTGCAGCGTATTGTACTTTGTCAGTTCAGAGAGTCATGAAAAAAAACCCCCTCGACTATCAATTTCAGATTTCAAAAGTAAGTGAAGAGGCCCCGTGCAGGCTCCACGCACAACCCCGGTGCCAGGCGAGCGTCCTGGAAACATCTTTCTTTTTTTTTATTTTGCAACTTCTGAGCCCCCAAATTTGAGTTGTAGATAGTTTTGGAGCCCAAAGACCAACTGTTCGGTTTAGCAAACCGACAATGTCTGCTCATTTTGTCCCAATCTTTTCAGCTTAAATATTCACAATGTGCCATTATTACTGAATCATTATCTGCCTTTAGCTCTGACAACAGCATCATAAGGGCTATGAAAGGCTCCTTTCTTCTCATGATTAGTCTCTAAAACATTTCCTCATCTTACAGTGCTTTGCAGCTTCCCAGAATGCACCGCTCAATTACAGTGCTGAAATTAACTGTATGCCACTCTTATTTATTGATAAAAGAATAATCAAGTGCTCCAGCCCATAGCCTGCTTTGGCCACAGGTTTTATATCAAGTTTCAAGTAATGCGTTTTTTAACTCTTTGAATCCTCTTACAAATGGGTGGCATTGTCTGCGGCGCGGTGACAACATTGTGCCGCTCGCTGTGGCGCGCAAGATAAAGCGCCCTTCATTTGCGTGGGGTAATCTTGTTGAAAATAGTCGTGTACGGCTGACACTTTAAAAATTAATCTTGAAAGGGAAGAGTTTGTTTGGAGGGGTTTTTTTTTTATTGCTGGGACCGATTAGGCGCCAAAGAAATCAGATGTAAACAAAAGCGAGATAGAGGACTTAGTAAACTTCGGTCTGCAAGTTGGACGCGCGCGTTAAAAGACGCTGCCCTAGGCGTTGCCGAGCGAGAGTATTTTAGCTAGAAAGGGTAATTGGAAGACTTCTTACGTCTACCTCCGTGGGGTGTTCCTCGAGCCGACCGTAGTAATTGCCCAGGAACGGAATGCGGGGCTTTGGCTCTCCTACGCGGGCTGTTTTGAAACGTGACATTAAATTGTGATTTAACAGATAACACGCACAAAGCAAACTGCCCAGAAACAATGGGCTCGCTTCTCCGGAGGCTGGCGCTGAAATTCCGGTCGACTTCAAAGAGAGCGGACTTGGGCTTCAAGTTCCTATCGCTTCTACTGAAGCAAAAAGGTTTTCTATCCAATACCAAAGAATAACGTGTAATTGGGCTATAGCTCGGTCCAGTGCAAGAATGAAAATAAAAACACTTTCTAAACCTCAAAGATACTTGCTAAGCCATGTATACATTAATCATTTATACCACATGATTATTGTTCATTATTTGGGCAATAACAAATGGAAGGGTGTGGGGGTTAGTGTGGGTTTTAACAAACCACATTCTATTTAAGCAAAGCCAACTATTAAAGAGAGACCTAACTTGCCAAACCAAGATAAATATATGCCATTATTACGATCACATAAAAGCTACTACTCTCGGCATTACAATTTCTCTTATAATTGGTACTACTATAATTAAACGAATGCATATGTTTACAGTTCTGCTTTGAATGGTAAAGTGATTTAGCAACGATGGTGTCTCTAATTTCTTTTAACTGTACTGGTAAAACTTCACTTCAAAAGTGGGCTAAATACCACGTTGCCACAATAAATTAGTAAAGCATCTAGTAAAGTCTATATATGTTGTTACGGAGTTTAAATGCTTCAGAATAAACCAGCTAGTCATCCTTCGGTATGCCCAGGTGAAAAAAAAAACCACAAAACTCCTCAGATGGAATAAAATATGGAACAATTCTTACATAAAGTATATATTTAAAATAAGAATATACCAGCGATCACAAATGCCTACAGCCTTTTTTTGCGAGACTGATCAAACGTAGAAAATTGTTCCCCGGGAGTATCTGCCCAATTTTAAGTAATATAGTTCAATAAGACATTTGTAGGCTGTCAGCTCACATGAAAAGGTGGCAAGACGCAAGATATGTGTGCAACTTAAATATTCTAAGCATTTGTTTGCCCTGACACTCTAGTCATTATTATACACTAGTGCTAGGAAAGTTAACAATGGGCTTTTTCAGCTAATCAATTCTTCTATCTATCCACTGTAAGAAGCTGTACGGTATCCACCAGAACATCATCCAACAACCTGGGTTACGGAGCGAGACTGAGCCCCGAGTTCCATGAACTCGGGCTTTTCCCAGCGTGCGGCACGAGGACACATCTCCCGCATGCCAAAGAAAGGCGTAGGGGCTTCTCCAGCTCCGGCGTTACGGTGAGACTTGGGGTTGGAGACTCCCGAAGTGGTTCTAACCAGGGTGAGTATTGTCAGCACCTCCCATAATGGCTGTGCTTGGAAAGGACCTTGCCTGGAGGACATCCCTCTGAGTCTGTCTTTCTCTGACCCAACACACTGTGAACATTTTGAAAAATTTGGGTTCATTTGGGACCGTCCTCTCGGTTTAATAGTTCCTGCGAGCCAAGCTGGCGCACGAGATCCTGCAGATGTTTTCGTTTGGGTTTGAGATGTTGATTTGGACACTACAGTCCTTGGGAAAACCAGAATTTGCTGACCCGGAATGAGGGGTGGTTGAAAGACAAAAGAAAAAATGAGTGCAGGCTGAAGCGCGCAGGCTGGACACAGAATGAGGACGGTTTATGGCAGCGTTTCAGCACGTCGGCAAACAGATCAGGAGGAAAATCTGTTACGTTTCCCTCCAAACCAGGTGAATATAACCAGCAGCCCTCGTAAAATCCGCTGGGGTTTCAAACCAGTATGCGCGGGTCATTACTCCAGAGGCTTCAGAGAAGCCTAAAAAAAACAGGGTGTTTTTTTTTTTCTTTCCAAATATTTCTACTAAACCCAATCACTAATTCCATTAAGAAAAATAAGGCAAGCTGAAATGTTTGAGTTTAATAAGCGAAACACAGCAAATATGAGAACAGAACTTCTGACTTAATATTCTTTAACAGATGTTTTATAGAGTACAGATTTAAAAGATTTGCCTGTCTTATTGTTCTGGCTGTTGCCATATTATATGGCTATATTTTCAGTCCCAGCTTTTCCCAGCTGTAACAGTTAAACAGCGATGGGTATAAGCCTGGATACCGTAGGCAAAATGCCCAAAATTATTCTCTCCCATGGAAAAACACCCCGGTATAAAGGCGGTGATGAGAAGGTGGAGTCAATCCTCTTGGCAAAGGAATAATCTCCATACTCTTTAAAATGGATATGGTCATTTTAATGCACACTATTTTATGAATGATGCTTTAACTGCGCTGCCAATTAGTGGAGCCTTAAAAATACTTCGCTTATACAGGCCTGATAACTGTCTTTCTTAACCTTTAACTGACCTTTTTTGGTTTTGCCACGCTCATAAACCAGCATATGAACTATCAAAGAGAACGGCACTGAACAACGGTTTGAATGTTCTATATTAAAAAAGGAAAAAAAAAAAAGCCGAATAAAAAAAAAAAAAGACAAGAAAAAAAAAAGAGGAGAAAGGAATGAAACCCAGCTGGTCAGCCAACTTTTAAAAACCATAAGCAGAAAATATGCTCTTCTAATTGGACAGAGAAGACGAGATCTGGAATAGGTGCAATTTTATTACTGCAACAGCGATTCACATGGCCCACGCTCTTTTCAAAGCACGAGCCCCGTGGAGTTTTATCGGACATCTGGAGCGGGGCTCTGGCAAGATGCTGAGGGACTCGGGCTCCCATTGATCTCTGCACTGGCAACAGGCGCTCCAGCCTTGCAGAGATGAGCTCTTCTCCAAACCGTAATGGATGGAGTATTTTGCTCAAAACTGTGCGGAGAAGGATATTTTTGCTTTTACCCCAGAGGTATAAGGCACGCTTCAGATATTTGGTCTCAAGACCCTGCGACTTCACAGAAAGTCAGAAATGAAACGGCCGACAAGAGCAGGCTACGGCAGCCAATCTAAGGCTATTGAGTTTTTCAAACACACCTAAAATAGACTCCGCTACATTTCGTTTCAAACTGTGTGTATTCAAACATATGGCTAAGGGAAGAGATATATGCAAAGGCTCAGGAACACGCAATGTTTAGCATCTACTTTCAAAATACATCTCACAAGAATTTAAGGAGGCCCCAAAATAGCAAATATTATTCGCTTGATTATTAACATCTTCTCCTTTTATACCAGTCAGTTGAAAAGTATGCAATCACCGGGTATTTTTGGTGGCCTCTCAATCATGTCAAAGATCATAAGACAAGCAGATGGTGTACATCTGGGCTTACCCAGCAGTAAGGAAAATATCTCCAGCACAGGTAGAATGATAAAGACGGGACTAAACATACACCGTTCCTTTTAGACCCGTGGAATGGGATTAGTCCCATGTTTCTATTTACCTGTCTGGAGCAGGGTGACCTGGGGAGGTACAACAGCAAACAGCACTTCTGACGTGGAGCAAAAAGCAGCCTTGCAACATCTCCTGCGCGGCCCTCGGCCACGCCACCGGATTAGGCTGCCCCGGCTCATTTAACGCGGAGTCGAGAAGGAAGAAGTTAATGAAAGAGATTTGCAGGGAGGCGATCGGGGTGAGCCTCCCTGGGATTTCAGCGGAGACGTGACGAGGGGCCAAGCCGCCCCACAGCATCTATCACTAGCAGAACGCTGTTTATCTCTGCAGACGCTCATCGATTTGCACTGAGAACCTGCCCCAGCCTCTCAAACATCGTTTAGGTTTGTTTTGGCCACATGGTCAGAGTTCATGGCCAAAGGCTGCCCCGAAGCACCGTTTTGCCCACTTGCATAAGAGCAAAAAATCGCCCTTGGCTCGGCCTGTCCTCATGCTGCTGAAGCTCTGGGTGAGTTTTCAAAAGCAGTCTCTCCAAAATCAAAAGACGGTTAGGAAGATTATCAGTAAGGGCTTGTTGCTATTCCGCTGTGAAGAGGTTTTATCTGGATATAAGGCATGAAATCAGCAGCATTTATTATTCACATCAGACGCAGCTACTACACGTGCTGCAGCTCGTAACACCAAACCTTAACCTTTTTTTTCTTTTTCCACAAAACTGTCTTGAAAGAGCCCGATCACCCTCCTGCTTCAGACGCCCAAGTTTGAAAAGTGAAAAAAGTGTCACTTTCCATCACTAAACCAGAACTATCGTTATACTGCG
The DNA here is from genome assembly GCA_013396935.1 of Baryphthengus martii. Classification (NCBI taxonomy): domain Eukaryota; kingdom Metazoa; phylum Chordata; class Aves; order Coraciiformes; family Momotidae; genus Baryphthengus; species Baryphthengus martii. Next base: position 88,660 of record VWZK01008630.1, on the reverse strand, counting down.
GGGAAGCCTCTAACTGCAAACGCCGGGACGCAACTAACTTTGCCTATCGACTAACTCGGGCGCTCTGCAGCTTACAGAGCACTCCCTGCATTGTACCCAGGATCGAGATGCCATGCATACTTTGTTTGTTCTTTCTTTTCTTCTTTTCTTT